>OU343217.1:235188533-235263043 GCA_910596185.1 Chrysanthemum makinoi | reverse complement strand
TTCACCATCACCCTCCAAAAATCTTCCAACACTCCATCCTATTGGAGTCATTCCCTACACCACCCTACTTCTCCAAATCCATTTTAGAAGACTCAAGGACTTGCCTCCTAGGCCCAATCATTATCTACCACCACTACCATCCTTTTGGTACAATTGAGCTTAATAGCTCATGAGTCTCCACGCACCATCATTTCTGACCCAAAACGCCTGCTAGGCCAAGACCTCTTCTTTTCCATCCCATCCACAAGGAAATCCTTGGTCCTTTGTATGGGGATCAACCACTTCCTACATCAATGTCTCCTCACGTAGAGGACATTGAGGGAATCCATGTGGAAGATCACCCCACCAAAGAGAAGAGATTCAAGCCAAACTCCGCCATCTCCACCAATTTTCAAATATGGTGGATTCTCATCTTAGTGAAGATGCAATGCAAAGTGCTTTGCTAGCCTCCATAATCACCACTCCAAACACCAACACCAACACCTCCACCATTCCACCACCACAAAACCATGAACCATACTACCCTCCTAGGCATGGTTGCTCCAATTGTGAGCAAACCGATCAAATAACCGAAAGGACCCCAGGATGGTCCATGAGCTCCAGAGGAAATGAGGTTCATCCTCAATCACATCCTAGAGCTCTCAATGCTCTTGCTCATCCACCACCTCAATAGGAGGGTCCTAACTTATTTTCTTTAAGCATTTTTATTTTATAGGATTTTTCTTGTATTTTTTATTTTCTAGGATAATTTCTTTTTTAGGATTTTATTATTGTACTAAACACTTCATTGTGTTCCCTTTTCATGATTCTTAAATCATGAAAAATTTTACCAATTGCATGGTGTTTCTTATATTGTTGTTGCTTGTTACATGGTGTTTGGAAATGCTTGTGATGATGCTTATAATCTAACAATTTTTGTAGCTTTTTCACAATCCATGTATCTTTCTTGGCACCCAATTTAGGGAGCATTGGTCAAGGGAAGATAATGGCTCGGCTCATTACACATTCCGCCTCGCATCTTCTTTTGTTGAGACAAAAAGGGGGAGAAATATATAGAACTTGGTTATATTTGACTTTCTAAAAAGTCAATGCGACACTTTGACTTTCTGAAAAAGTCAACATCATGCTTCAACTAGTGAAGACTTTGACTTTCTGAAAAGTCAACATCATGTCTAAATTGGACATACTTGCATTATCATTTTTAACTTTCAAGTTCTAAAACTAATATTTTTATAACTCTTGTACAATCTTTACATCTTTTATAAAATAAAATTTATATTTTGTCCTCAACAAAAAGGGGGAGATTGTTAATACAAATATCGTCATTAAACGTTATTTATATTTTTGATCTTTACCTAAGTTTTGTTAACGACAAAAGTAAGTTTAATTTTTATAAAGCTTAAAGCTTGTCAAATCTAATAGATATTAAAACAAGTTTTTTCAAGTAATATCTTATCACTCAAGCATTTACATTGTGATTAATCATATCTTGATATGACTCTAAACCATAATGTATGACAGTAGTTTTTAGTTCAATAATGTTTGGGTTTCTTAAAACAAAACATTACATATGTATTTACATTTTAACATATTTCTAAAAATAGAAAACAACCACATGAGATCATGTGGTGCATCATTGAAATCCCGAAGATTTCACTAGATACTTGTGTAAATTTAGACTCTACATATCTTACACAATATTGGATAGATATGGTTGACTTTGGTAAGATTTTGAGATCTGCTTGCAGACCTCGGCGGCACCAAAAATTAACACGGGCGGAACTCTTTGAAGGGTTCGGTGGTCCCGGGTGCTTGGCGATGTTTTTGGCTATAAATAGCAAAGCCAAACCAAGTTGTTTTTCATCCCTTTCCATCAAATTCTCATACATTCCTTCTCTCTAACATTTCTAACTCGTTTCATATCATAGTGATCTCTTTGTAGAAAGAGATCAAGATACATTCAAACTTCAACAAGAAGTTGGAAGTCTTGTTTGTTTGTTGTTGTATGATCTTGTGTTGATTCATACATCATTGTTGTACCAAACCATCATAATCTTGTGAGTGTGAGTGGTTAGTATTTTAGTCCTTAAAATACATTTGTGTGTGGGAGTGGTTGTACCCGTGAAAAGAACTCGACATCTAGCTTAGTGTCGGAAATAGTGCGTAAGCGAAGTGTAAAGGTTTCTCCGCCTGTGAAAGGAGCTTGTTGACTAGTGAAGTTAAACTCTCGAGTGTGAGACTCGGGGAGTGGAGTAGGGCAAGGAAAAAGAGTCCTTGTAGACCGAACCACTATAAACAACTTGTTGTGGTTTGATTGTTTCTTTCCTTATCTACTCTTTACATATTGTTGATTACTATTCACTAACATATCTAATATCAATATCAATTGATCTTTCAATAAGTTTCAAAACAAAGTTTTTAATAGGTAAACTATTCAACCCCTCTTCTAGTTTTCCACAATATCTTTTGTACACAGTTTTCGGACGATTGGGACTCATGGGTAAAAGTAATATTTTATGGAGAAACGGGAAAGAATGATAAATTCAAATTCCCTTTTTCTACGTAATTAAATACTCAAGTGTAGGGATGCTCCTATAAATCCCTTATATTTTGATGTTATCGTAGAGGATGCTAGAGTAAAAAAGTATGAAAAAAAAATCCAAAAAAAAAACAGTGTAAAAAAAAGAAAAAAAATGAAGAAAAAACATACGAGCTACCATCCTACATCTATCTTTATGTTTATGTTCTTAAATTTATGTTTGTTTTGTTTCAAGTTATCTAGTTTAGTGAGTCGAGTCTTGGCTTAGCAATGCCACGCTTTACATGCTTGTAACATAAGATTTTTGACTTGCCACCACTAAATATCGCCTATCCAACAAAACCCTTTGTTTCCCTACCGTAATCCTAACGTTACAACCCTTGCAAAGACCTCTTAGATAGTTGTTCCTAGGTGCTTACGCCAAAGCGGTGGAGGTTTGATCTAGTCTCAAGCTTATGCTAATCTATGTATTATGCCAGGTAACGAGTGTTTATCTTCCATTTCCATTTATTATATTTCATATAAACCCGAGAGATGAGAGAATCCAAACACCCCTTGTGAGGTGCTAGTATATAATTTTCATGCTTGTTATGAATTATTCTAAACCCATGCTTCATGCCCCCTAACTTATAAATTGATTGGCCAAAAGCACTTTTGCTTAAGGACACGCAAATACCAAGTGTAGGGATATTTGATAAGGATTTAAAACGTACGCTTTTAGGGGGTCATTTAAGCCTTTAATCGACCAATTGTATATTCGTTACTGCTTAATTTTGTTTCTTTTCACTTTTTAGGTCTCGTGGAAGCAAAATGCTGGAATGAAGCACATTTTGATGAAAAGGAGCAAATACATGAAGAAAAAGGCAAAGTCAAGATCGAAGCCTCTCAAAGTTGATCAAACAGTACCTGAAGGCGTCCCAATTAAAAGGCGACGTCGTCCCTCTATAAAGATTTGATCAAGCTTACTGGAAATTTTGCTCATATAACCTGACGGCGTCACGCCTTAATTCTGGAAGGCATCACTCACAAAATCTACACCAGACGCCCAAGACAAAGAATCAGACGACGTTGCTACTAAAGACTGACGGCGTCACACATCTCAACTGCGCCATCACAAGTTGATCAAGACTATCACAACATGGGCGCGAAGTAGCTGATACTGTTTTGGCCATAACTTTTTCGAGCTGATGCCGTCACCTTTTGCCGACAGAAAATCTGCCTATAAATAGAACATTATTACTTCACTTTTTGTAGGCTCTAAACCCTAACTCCGATTTCAGGGTTTAGATAGGTATTTTTCCAGTAACTTAGAAGGTTTCAATCACTTCTAAAACATCTTGTAATGGTTTGTTGATTATATCTTAATCCATATCTTCAATTTATCATTATGTCTACCCCATGTTCAATTTATTGTGTGTATGCTTGCTTGTTTACCATGTCTAGCTAAATTACTTGTATGTTTGCTTAGATATATGAAACCTAGTTATTGATTATTTTTAGGTTGTTTCTTATCTTAATTATAAATTGGCTTAGGAGTGCAACTAGGCATCATTCGTTGTGTTTAATGATTGAGTATGCTTTGATGTGGTCTATGGATGAAATAGCTTAGGCTTGCCGACTTCGTAGGTCACATACGAGAGATAACCTCAAAGAACTAGGGAGCGCGCATACCCTACGACCTTAGGAATAGAACGCGTTAAGATAAGGTGTGACAATTCAACTGACCAATAAAAGATAACTATGGAGTAATAGTATCTAGGTAAACACATTTTTAATCATCATACGAGCACACATAAATTAGACATAAGCTACCCCTAGTAATTAGATAAATTAGATAATTAGATAAGTAGAAGTAATCGGTAGAAAATACTACCCCCCAAACCAATTGCCCGATATTTTACCTTAGTTTTCTAAAAAACCAATAAAAAGATACACCTTCTAGTCATACATTTCTTGCTAGCATTCTTATTCCCCTACAGAACGATATCAATCCCCTAGGCTTACCCAATACTACACTACAATGATTAGGTTCACTGCCTAGGTGGTTGAAAAACTTGCTCGAAGAAAAGAAAGTTTCTTTGACCCCGAACGCGCTTCGTACGCGCATCAGGAACAAAATGACTTATAATATTTTTTGTTTACATGTTCTTTTGTAATTAGTTGGATGAAGTAGGTGGAATTAGTGCAGGCACCGCGTTTGATAAAAGTATTGACGGAATAAGTATTGTGGTAAGTTTATTTTCTCAGACTTTAAATTAGTTTTACGATTCTGTTTTCATATATTGGTCATGAAATGTCCATGTTTTCCAAGCGAACAATGCGACGACCGACGAGTGGTGGAAGCCGTTGGAGATATCCGGTTTGGCTGTCATCGTGCTTCATACGATTGTCATTTGGTTTTCCTGCTCCGAGTTTGAGGCTTCAAGTGTATTTTCTTTTGTCTTTATTTCTCCTAATTTGCATATATGATGTGACTGTTATTTCGTGATGTTGGTTATCATTGCTAAATGAGGTCTTCATGTTGCAGGCAGAGAATGTTTCTGACATAGATGAGCTTTGTGAACAACATCGGTGTGATGGGAACAGCAGCAGGTATGGTATTTCAAAGTGTCATGTCCGTCTTTAAGCTTCATTAGTTTCATTTACCTTTAGTTGTTCGTCGATTGACAGCAGATGGATGAATCACTTAATTATATCGCTGTTATTCCTGTGACAGACAACGTTGTTGGAAATGGGCTTATATCAGTTTCCTTATTCGGAGGTTAGGGTTTTACTGTATTTAGATATATCATAATCAGGAGTCTGGTCATGGTTACAACTACTTGATTTCGACAGGTACACAAATGCGATATGGACCGTCGTGCTAGATTTTGGTGACAGAATCATATCGTGCGGACATACTGCCTTCTTCCAAGTCATGTGTGCAAGTCCCGGCCACACAATCCCGTCACTATAGTTAAACCAGTACTGATCATGTCAGCAATAGGTGAACAACAACATCGATGCAGGAAGCATACCCGCCTGGAGGTAAGATGTTTCAGATACTTTTGATCAGGTTCAAAAGTTATGATGTGTTGGTGTACCAGTTTACTTTCTAAAACCCCCAAAGGGCAATTACATTTAAAAAAAAACCAGCTTAAGTATATATAAATGTACCAGCTTACTTTCTAAAACCCCCAAAGGGCAATTGCTTTCTATAAGTGTACCAGCTTAAGTGTTCTTTAGCTTATGTAATTGATTGAGTATATATATGTGTACCAGCTTAATTTCTATTATTGTATATATAAGTGTTCTTTGGCTTTCTTTATTATATCATAAAAAACCAGCTTAAGTAATTGTAATTAGTGACTTTTTGTACTATATAATTACACCATTGGTTTTAATTGCTAAAACTGACAATAAGCTTCGCGTATATGTTATAATGGTCACCTGAATAGGTAGTTTGTATAACTGTTAAAAGTATTGCATTCTGAGTATTCTTTTACATATTGGTAATGCGATATTTGATATCTTTAAAGGTCTATACTTAATTGATTTGGACGTTCTTTTTTGTATTACAACCTGGTATGGATGGCCGGAATTGCTAAGTCGTCGAACATTATTTGCCAGCCTTTCTCAACTTAAGGATTTATATGTTTTTGTTTGCTCCTACTCAGTTACAGCAAAACCTAACGACCCCAGTAAATGTGATCATTTGTTAAAAGTTTCTATATGTGGGCATAGTATCTTTAGACCTATCGTTGTTCCCAGTTTTCTTTCGCAATCTGATATCCCTATAGTAATATAAATGTATTGAATATTCTTATTGATATTTAATAAAGTTGCAAGCTTATTTTAGGCATGAAGTGTTACTGGATTTTCGATAGATACTCGGGCTCATTAAGGCTTAAGTGCACCAATAAAAGTACACATACAATTCCAGTCATATTCAAGAACCTATCGGAAAGTCGATTTTAATATTAATATTTTCCTTCGTGTTAAAGACTTATAGTCATGGTGGCAAAAAAATTTCATACAATCTACTTACAATCAGTTACATAACGATATGTTGACGTACACGTTAATTACCTCTGATTTTAACGCTAATATACTGCCATTATTTCAGTGCTGTGGCTGCCAGAAAAAGATGAAATAGAGGTTGATTCCGTTGCAGCAGCGATACTAACGTCCTGACTTCTTACAGGTACTAACGTCCTAAGTTCTTAATGAAAATTATAATCACCAAGGTACTAACTTCCTACTCATTTATTTCTCATTTTCATATGTGTAATTAGTATTTAAGATTATTAAAATTATGTTAGAAAGTTAAATAATAGTTAGTAGTTAGTACGTTGGCTTAACATGGGTTGAATCAGGTTACACTTTATATTTGTAAATTCACAAGTAGAGTAGAAAAAAAGTAGTAATAGATGAAATAGAGTATATCATAAGCTAAGCTTCAAAAATTAACACCAGCACCATTATGAAACCCCCATTTTATCCTTCTCAATCTGGTAACTCGGGAGTTGAATCAGATGCATATATTTACTGAATCTATTTGATTATTATGAAATTTGTTATCTATTACAGAATGTGGACCCTCTTACTTTTTAAGATGTACGTTGTGAACCGGGATCATCTTATATTTGTGCAGCTAGGGAAAGGGCAAAAGGAAACATGAATGTCAATCAAGGTTTTCGAGGTATGGATTTGAAGCAGCGCTGCCTTGAATGTGCTTACGGGATAAACCCATGGCTGAAATAGGTCATTTTGGAGTATCAATGTCTTGAGGTATGCAACATATTCTACATGTAAACTGTAAATAGAAGTGATATATATACCATTAGACTCAATAAAGTTATATGCTATTCTTATCCTATATATTATTTCCTTTCTAAGTTTGAACTCTATTTGGGCGCTTACCTTACCTAATAGTATCATGTTTAATGTTCCAAGATCCGAAGAAAAACGCCACAGAACTTTCAAGCGGGGCGCGTGACTTGCAGCGAAGGAAAAAGTATGGCGTAACTGTTGAACCATTACCAGCTTCACACTATGTGGTAAAGTGAAATAAATGTTTGTTGACCTGATGTATATGTTTTGAGTATAGCCGATGTACTTAGTTTCAAATATATGTTGTGTTATCAATATAAATACTTTTAATGTATCTAAATATACATGTTTTAGCTTATATTGTGCCGAGTATAAGAGAACACAACGAAACATGAAACAAACAGAAGTAATCAAATAGATGAAAAGCATCCCGCCGCAACGCGACGGGTTCCATGCTTGTTCGTATTATAAAACGTGATGTGTGGTTGAACGGAAAACCAAATCAAAATAGTCAATACACTCTTTATTACTAACATATATCAAATTGTCAAAACCATAAATGTCAATGTGTAATACAACCACTTATTCAACCAATAGCAAAAAGTCGCACCAGCTCATTTACGTCTACACCATATAAATAACTTTATACTACGTATTTGGATTTCCACTTGCATCACTACACTATAATATTATATCCATGCAGATCAAACCGAGTATCACCCATAAATATTCATACGAATATAAAAATCACACGAAACACACATAAATATGTTATAAGCTATAGTTTTATAATCACTCCCACTTTTTACAATGGTGGCTATGATCCCATCTGAGTTGACTCAGATCACCTTGTTGATGTTGTTGTTCCTCTTTTTTACTGTTATATATCAACCAACTTTTGCCTTAACTAGCAATAAAGAGCTAGCAAAAGGGTTTACAGCCAGTGTTGACTCATCGGTTAAGGTGTTTCAACCTTTGCTAAGTGACTCAGTTGGTAACTACTCTTTTGGTTTCATACGAGTTGATCAAACTCAACTTGCTGTAGGTGTGGTTCATGTTCCTTCTAATGAGCCAGTTTGGGTTGCGGGAAAGAGTTATTTGACTCGGTGGTCCGAGCGGACGAGTTTGTTGTTTAATGGTAGTCTTGTAATAATTGACAAACATGGAGGGGTATTATGGTCAAGTTACACCGATGGTGATAGGGTTAGGGTATTGGGTACCTCGAATTTGGTGATTGAGAAAGTGGGCGAGAGTAAAGGTGATGTCGTAACGTTATGGCAAAGTTTTGACTTTCCCTATAATACCCTTATGGAGAATCAAAATTTCACTAGTGAAATGACTTTGGTTTCATCGAATGGACTTTATTCGATGAAGCTAGGGCCTGATTTTATCGGGTTTTATGCTAAGTTCGACCCGGATTCTAATCCGGGTCATCTTTATTTTCGACATAATCCTTTGGAAGCTAAAGCTAGTGTCATGAAAGGGCAAGGTCCCATCCGAGTTGTGCTTAGCTCGGATGGGTTCTTGGGTATGTACCAAAATGGTTCAATCCCGGTTGACGTGCAACCATTTAGTAGCTTCCAACAAGCCGGTACAGGTAACCGTTTGGTTCGTCTAGAACCCGACGGTATCCTAGTTGGATACTATTGGACTAGATCGTCATGGGTCGTAGATTTTAAGCAAATCTCTGACCTATGCGAGCTACCTAGCTCATGCGGACCCTATGGCTTATGTCAACCTGGCAAAGGTTGTTCGTGTCTAGACAAGAAGTCGTCTTACTCCTCGGGCAAATGTGACATTGCGGAAATAAAAGTGTCTAGTAACGATCTTTGTCAAACAAAATACAAGGTTATGAGGAAAACGGGTGTCGAGCTACCAAACAAAGAGATATTGGACTACACTATCACAAGCTCTTTAGAAAAATGTGAAAGTGCATGTGAACAAAATTGCACGTGTTGGGGTGTAGTCTATAGCAACACATCTGGATTTTGCTACACGATAGATTATCCTATTCAAACAATAGTCGAAGTTCTAGACGAATCCAAAATGGGTTATTTTAAGGTGATATATGGTCCCAAAAATGACAAAAAAGTAGTGGGGTTATGGGTTGGGTTAGGGTTATTATGTGGGTTAGTTTTGTTACTTTTAGGAGTAGGAGGGTTGTTTTTGTATAAAAGGGAAAACCGAGGGGTGAAAGGGTATGTAGAGGAAGATGGGGTAAATGGTGGAGTTGGTCCTTATAAAAATTTGGGGTCATCAAGTTTCAAGTCCATAGAGTTAAGTGAAAGATGGCGCAAGCAATGACGTTTTTTTTCTTATTTTGGTTTGAGGTTTTGAGTTTGACCATCATTTGAATATATGCTCGTTGTTTAGTGGGCCAAGATATGATGAATATTTGAGAAGATCTTGATGGTTCCATTATGTCGGTCACATCACATGACCCCAATACTACTTTAATGTAGAAATATTTTTACGAACTACTACTATTGTTACCTTTACTGGCTTACTAAAATGGTAAAAAAAAAGTACAAAGCTTTTTTTTTTTTTCCTCTTTCTTTTCTGTTTACTGAGTAACATAGTTTTTTATCAGTTTTAATTTTGTATTTTTTGCCAGTTCAATTCTTTTAATGTGTTAAATTTTATATTTATGTTCCATACTTTCAGTTTTGTAGTTTTATAATAATTTTTTTATAAAAGTGAAAAAAAAAAAAATATATATATATATATATATATATATATATATATATATATATATATATATATATATGAAAAGTATAAAAGGGTACAAATTGTATTTTAAGAGGGGTCTTTATAACCTATCCCATTTACAAATGAGCTTTGATATAGAGGCCTAACTAAATAGCTAACAAGAGGGATAAATAACTTGTAAAATAGCATCATCGTAAAAGTCATTTATGCATTAGATCTCCTTTTAGGCCTATTTAGTTAGGTCTATTTATCATTTTCCTTTACGAATTTACTAGGTAAAATGTTTCTGGCCATTACCACCGGGTAGAGCATCATTTAGAGCATTATATTGTACAAGACTAGTAAGTTAATTGTATTTGTAATTATTTTATGTTGTTTTAGTGTTCTACAGAGATTGTAAGAGCACTCCCATCCATAACACTATAACACCAATAACAACGTCCACGTCAGCGCCACATCAGCTTTAACATTTAACATTAACATCCTCAAAAAACACTCACAACCATAACATCCCAATAACACCATAACACCAATAATATTTCATATTTTCAAATTCAACCCCCAAACTAAAACAAACACTTCATTTATTAAACTAAAACAAACATTTCATTAAAACTAAAAACATATTACAATACGAGATTTTAAAAAAAAAAACTGCAATTAAAAATACTGCCGAAAATAAAACTGCTAAAACTTAAAAAAAACGAGTCGTCTGAGTCTCAACCATCAGAACTAGTTGGCGGTGAATAAAACTCCCCATTAAAGTATCGACTCTCCATTATGTCGAAGAAGTTGTCTTGGAGGTACTGAGCTTCACGCTTCTTTTGCTCACGCAAGCGCCCTCTTCACGCCTGCTTCCTACAATCTCCCTTACGTTTTCTTCATCTTGTTCTTGGGTTTAGGAAGCCTCACTTAACCCGGGGTGGTTTTGAAAATCCACCTGTGGACTGTTCACGTGAACTTGTAACAATTGGGAGGTGCGGGTTGTTTTCAAAACCACCGGAAAGACATTTTCGGTGGTGTAGAGTAAACATCAGGTTCGTAGAGTTGGAAACCCGGTTTCCCGCAAGTGATTTGGATTTTGAAAGCGGTTTCCGGCAACTTTTTCTCGTGGAATTGGTGAGAAAAATCTTTTGGAGACATTTTTGTGTGTGAGTTGTGTGTGTAACTTGTGTGTGTTGTGTGTTCTAAACAACTCTGGTAGAGTTGTATATATAGGCAGAGTTGATTTTGAAATTGAATAAATCCCCGCTCGTATTTGATTTTTAAATTTCAAATTTGAATTTGAATTTATCCCGCCCAGAATTGACCAGTACAATTTAAATTTGAATTTGAATAGGTTGAGGGGGTGTAAGTGAAAATTTATTTGAAATGGTTTAGGGGGTAAAATGATTTTTTATTTTTATTTTATTAGTAACGCTGTAGCGTTAGTCCTAACGCCAGAGGACTAACGGCGGTGAAAGCTGCTGCACTTCCAACGGGTATAACGCAATAACGCGCGTTATTTGGCTTGATTTCGAGGTTTAACGCCGTTGAGGCGTGAAGAATGGGACTGCTCTAAGGCTTACCATAGTTCATTATCTTAGAGCATCCCCATTCATAACACCAATAACACCGTCCACGTCAGCGCCACATCAGCTTTAACATTTAACATTAACATCCCCAAAAAACACCCACAACCATAACATCCCAATAACATCAATAACACCAATAACATTTCATATTTTCACTTTCAACCCCTAAACTAAAACAAACACTTCATTTATTAAACTAAAACAAACATTTCATTAAAACTAAAAACATATTACAATACGAGATAAAAAAATACAACGAAATAAAAAAAAAACACTGCAAATAAAATGTTACAACAAATTAAAGGAAATGACGAGAATACGATCTACTGACGAGGTTTCAAGTTATATTTTTCGATGATTCGATCTTTTTCGTCATTGATCCACTCACGACCACCATTGGATCTTGCCCTCGATGAGCGTCATCAAAACTTTATCTCTTCCAACCTTGTTAATGTGAGATCTTTCCTGCTGGGCCGACGATAGCGCCGCTTCGGAGACTTCTCGTTTCATACGATACTCGTTTGCCATAGTTTCTGTGAAATAAATTGACGAGCTCGTTCCTCCAGTGCTTGTTCCCCCAGATTTGTAGTCTCGGATCTTGCTTTCTTGGTAGCACGTGTCTTTCCCATGGGGCGTGGTTGTTCATCATTACCAAACAAAGCCTCGTTTGTTTGGCTTGGGACTTCGCCGGTTAAATCAACCGGTTCCGGCGTCTCCCATTTCTTATAATGACACAAAACCTCCCAAGCGTCATCGAGACCAAACAGTGCTCCTCTGTTTTCCTCACGATACCATTGCTTTGCCCGTTTCATCACATCCATCTCACTTTCCCCACTTCGTTGATCCCGTTGCGCACGTATGTAACAAGAGTTGAACTTTGTGCATATCCCGTTCAACGTTTTCCATTTTCTTGACATCATGTCCTTGGTGCGCCGTGAAAGTTGAGTCTATTGAACTCATTTCTGACCCGATACCAAAACGTATCTCTAGGTTGGCACTTTCCAACTTTCGGATCCTCCGAAACAGCTATTTAACACCTTGCAAGTAATGCTTCCTCTGCTGAATTCCACGCGCTAGAACGACAACCTCCTCATCGAATCAATTGCTTCGGGCTCCGGGTCTTTGGATTTTTTGATTTCGCTAATACGATCTTTTCCTTTTTTGGAGGAGATGTGGGTGTCTCAGCAACATCTTGTGTTTCAGTTTGTGATTGTTGTAACTGTTGTGTGAATTGTAGGTTTTGAAAGTTGGAGTTTAAGGTGCTTTGTTGGTTTTGTTGTTGCCAAAACAGTAATGTTTGTTGTTGTTGCCACATTTCTTGGCTCGAGAAGCCTAGTGGGTTGGGGTTTGAAGATGAACCAGCGTTCGGGTTAGATGATGAACCCGAGTTTGAGGGATTCCACCCATCATTGAGAAGATTGAAGAAATTATCGTCGTTGCCTCCCGACATTGTTTTTTTTTTGCAGTTAATTGAAGTTGAAAGATTGAGAGTATTGAGAGGATTTAGAAGTGGAAGTGTGAATAAAAATGGTGTTTGATAGTGTATTTATAGTAGTAAAAAAAGGTTTTTAATTTTTTTTTTTTTTTTTAATTCTAGCCGTTAGGGGTGTTTTTTGAAATTTTTTTTAAAAGTTAACGGCTAGTAGCCGTTAGAGGGACTAGATATGAAAAAATTTTGATTTTTTTTTCTGCCCCTTAACGCGCGTTAAGGGGGTAACGCAAAGGGACCAACGCCGTGAAACATACACACTTCCAAGGGTGTAACGCCGCTAACGGCGTTATTAGCTCGTTAACGGGCGTTACCCCATTAAGGATGCGGATGCTCTTAGAGAGTACAAAATTTATTTTTGAAAGGTATTAGTTTATTCAAAATTCATTGTCATCTAGTAAGACCGGGTGATATGGGCACCAAACTCATCACCTTCATATCAACGTCAAATACTACATTCAACACCGTTTTAAGCCCACCACCAAATTGGTGTTATAATCACCACCAAACCAAAAATATAAAAATACTTCATTCATCCATAAATAAATACGTTACAAAAAGACTTGATAAGTCTAAATATATTATGTCATAAAAAAGCCAAAATATATCGGCAATGGCGCATGCCTTGAAAAGTTAGATCAATATAATTTTGCAGGTTTTTGCACTGGGAGGTAATTGTACTTTTCAAAAATGTTCAGTTGGGTAACTATACTTATTTTTTGTCTATTGACATCACTATATTGATTATATCATGATTAATATTCACTAAACTATTAAAAAACTTGCAATTTGGTAACTTGTGTGTCCATGTCATTAAAACATGTTTGCACATGGGCAAATCACTTTAAAATGTATTTAACTTGCCATTTTTTATGGTTGTATGTATCTATCTTTTTTTTTTCACATTGTATCACTAAACCTCCATCGTTAGTCCTTTATGTGTACCCGTTACCAAAAAACCCTGCATCGTTAGTCCTTTATACTAACGACCATTAATATATAACTTAAAATCTGGTTATCTTATGCTAAACTTGCATCGGTGGTCCTTTATACTAACGATCGTTAAAAAATAACTTCAAATTTGATTTTCTTACGTTTCCGTCCGCTTTTTTCACGTTTTCGTCCGTTTTTACACTTTTTCGTTCGTTTTTTCACGTTTTCATCCGTTTTTACACGTTTTTACACGTTTTCGTCCGTTTTTGTACGTTTTCTTATGTTTTTACACTTTCGTTCGTTTTAATTTTTTATCCGTTTCTACACGTTTTCATCCGTTTTTACACATTTTCGTCCGTTTTTTCACGTTTTCATCCGTTTTTACACTTTTTCACTCGTTTTTGCACGTTTTCATCTTTATTTACACGTTTTCGTCCGTTTTAACACGTTTTTGATCGTATTTGCACGTTTTTGTCCATTTTTACACGTTTTCATCCGTTTTAGCACTTTTTTCACGATTTCATCCGTTTTAACACGTTTTTATCCGTGTTTACACTTTTTCGTCCGTTTTTACACGTTTTCGTATGTTCTTACACGTTTTTGTCCGTTTTTTCACGTTTTCATCCGTTTTTACATGTTTTCATCCGTTTTTATACTTTTTTATCCGTATTTGCACGTTTTCGTCCGTTTTTACACGTTTTCGTCCGGTTTAACACGTTTTCGTCCGTTTTAACACATTTTCGTCAGTTTTTACCCGTTTTCGTTCGTTTTAACACGTTTTCGTCTGTTCTTACACGTTTTCGTCACCTTTAACATGTTTTCGTCCGTTTTTTCACTATTTCATCCGTTTTTACATGTTTTCGTCCGTTTTTTCACTATTTCATCCGTTTTTACATGTTTTCATCCTTTTTTACACGTTTTTATTCATATTTGCATGTTTTCGTCCGTTTTTACACGTTTTCATCCGGTTTAACACGCTTTCGTCCGTTTTTTCACGTTTTCATCCTTCCTTATTCTTTTTTATCCGTTTTTACACGTTTTCATCCGTTTTTGCTTGTTTTCGTTTATTTTTACATGCAAAGATGTGTAAATACTGACGAAAACTTTTTCGTCCATTTCGGTTCATTTTTACATAAAAACGTGAAAAACTGACAAAAACGTGTGAAAATGAACGAAAACGTGTAAATACAGACGAAAACATGCAAAGGCGAACGAAAATGTGTAAAAACAGATGAAAACATGAAAAAATGGACGAAAATGTCTTAAAACGGATGAAAACGTGTTAAAACGGACGAAAACGTGTAAATACATACGAAAACGTGCAAAACGAATGAAAACCTGTAAAAACGGATGAAAACGTGAAAAAATGGACAAAGAAGTGTTAAAACGGACGAAAACGTGAAAAAACGGACGAAAATGTTTAAAAACGGATGAAAACGTGTAGAAACGGATGGAAACGTGAAAAAGCAAACGAAAACGTGTTTAAATTGACGAAAACGTGTTAAAACGGACGAAAACGTGTAAATACAGACGAAAACGTGCAAAAACGGATGAAAACGTGAAAAAACGGATGAAAACGTGAAAAAACGTGTTAAAACAGACGAAAGTGTACAAACATATGAAGACGTGCAAAAACGGATGAAAACGTGTAAAACGAATGAAAATGTGTAAAAACGGATGAAAACGTGAAAAAACAGACGAAAACGTGTTAATACGAACGAAAACGTGTAAAAACGGACGAAAACGTAAGAAAATCAAATTTTAAGTTATTTTTTTAACGATCGTTAGTATAAAGGACCAACGATGCAAGTTTAGCGTAAGATAACCAAATTTTAAGTTATTTATTAACGGTCGTTAGTATAAAGGACTAACGATGCAGGGTTTTTTGGTAACGGGTACACAGAAAGAACTAACTATGGAGGTTTAGTGATACAATGTGAAAAAACAAAGATAGATACATACAACCATAAAAAATGGCAAGTTAAATATACATTTTCAAGTCATTTGCCTTTTGCACATCACTAACTCTTTAGCCACGTCACAAAACTTTGTCCATGTCATCACATCTAAAACAAGGTCAGTGATTCCTTTTCATATATACAACCTTAATGAAAATTATTTTAATAATTAAATTAAATTGAACGAATTCAATTGGTTTCATCATCTTGAGATTTTAGCACAAAATCCTTCATGGGAACGTGAATTTGACGCTGCCCAGCATCACTAAAATAAATTTAAAGCAAACCATCCTATATGATTATGTAATTTTTAGAACAACCCATTTTTATATGCTCAAACTGCTGTTGCAAAAATTAATTGAAAAACACATCAATTCCATAGAAATTAACATTAAACAAAAGGTGCCATATAAATCAAACTTTCAAAAGCTGAACAAAAGTGCCAATTAAGCTTAAGTATTGCAACTTGCATTTATTAACAGTACGGTCTAGACCATTGCTATGAAACTTATTCAACTAATTTTATGCAGCACCTCCAGACTTCCGCAAGATATGCAACTTTCGTCTTGCTTTCGGTCTGCTAATAGTGGGTCAAGGAGGTGACTCCCTTTACAAATGTGACTCCATTTGTGGCTGTGACTCGAAATTTGGAATCACGTCAACTTGTTGAACAAGATCAGAAGGGTTTATTCCATGTGGCCATGCAGGCGTTGGGACACCAAAAGAATTCTGCATAATGAACAAATTTAACAAGTTAAACATTGTTTTCAATACATAACAGAGCAAAAAAATACGAGCTTACTCCAAGCATAGGTTGTCCATCTTGAGTAAATGAAACTCCCATTCCAATTGGCCTTGAACTTGAACCACCTCTGTTTTTAGTACCACTTCTAGCACTAGAACCACCTCTGTTTTTAGTACCACTTCTAGCACTAGAACCACTTCTATTTTTACTACCACTTCTAGCACTTGAACCACCTCTTGAACTTGAAACCCCATCGGCGTTTGAAACTCTATCCGCATTTAATTCTCCCTCACCCTTTGAAACACCATCAACATCAGTTGATTTGCATGTTGCTTAGCTTTGTTGTGTCCTTCTCCACCACATATCTTGCAATGCATAAGTCTCCCCACACGACTTATTCTGGTCCTATTCGAGTCATTAGCCTCACTAGCATGTTTTTTTCTTTTATACGGTGGCCTACCAGGCATTCTTCTAGCTATTGGAGGCAATGGTTTTTGGTAATCAGTTGGTGGCCATTGCGACATTCCATTTAGGGGGTATATGAAATGGTTGTAAACAGAAACAAATGTTTGCTTTGTGTACCAATTAAGGATATACAAATATGGGTTTTTGTGTAAAAATATATGGCTGCAAATCCATGAGAATATGGTATGCCAGTCAGTTGCCACTGCCTACAACTACATGTCATATTCTTTTCATCAACTCTAAAAGCCTCATACCCGTTCCTAACTTCGAACAAAGAATTTCCACGATGCCCACATTCTGTATGAACATCTTGGTTTTCCATCTTTATCTTTGTTGCATCTAGCACATAGCCTCTTTCCATCATTGATTTCATAAAATAGTTTTAGACCATTAACAAGAGAATAAAATGTCAAACACCTTTTAAGCTGGTCCGGACCTTCAAACCGTTCACCTAAGACGGGTTTCATAAACTTCCATTTTGTTTTTGGATCATGAATTGGCCAATGATCACCTAACTTATCTTCATCTTATGAATTGAACTCATCATCAGGTCCTACCTCCCTTTCAACATTTTTTTCTCTTTCTAAACCATTAAAAATCCTAGCCAAGAACGTTTCGTCAAACATGATTGGCATTTTTTTTCTTGTTTTGAGGAACTATTTTTTGCTTTCTAATATCCACCACTTCATCTTCACCATCTGACAAGTGATCTAGTGAAGCAGTGTCATCCTCATCAGAGTTGTATACATCATACACATTATAATCATCTTCATCACTACCACTATGGTTATTAGCTTCGATTGTTCCGTCTTCAAAGTCAAACTCAGATTGAGCCATGTAAATGTCAATTTCACCATTATTCCTAAAAGCATATTGCCTAAAATTACGCATACCAACGTCACATTTTAATGGCTTTAATCCAGTCTTTATATCAAGACCAGGAACTACAAAATATAAAGCATTGCATGTAGCATGGCTTTCTTTTTCTAAATATTCAACTAAATCCTTGTAACCCATGGACATTATATCAACATTTTCCAATTTAGATACCATACCAAAGTCATAATTAAGTGGGTCTGCTTCAAATACTCCACCGTGATGAAAGTTTAGACATATTGGAATGGAATAGGATGATGATGCCATCTGTGACAACAGAAAGAAAATTATTTTAACAAACTTTTCTTTTCACGATTTTTATCAAAGTTTAACACATAATGTAATAGTAATAATAACGAGATATTAGAGTAAATACCTTATGGAAGAGATCACAAACCACCAGAATTGCAAACGATCAATATGAGATTGGGCCGATTTGGCGGGAAGATGAAGGAAAAAAACAGAGTGTGTTCATTCGTTTGAATGTTTGATG
Organism: Chrysanthemum makinoi; assembly: GCA_910596185.1. Lineage (NCBI taxonomy): Eukaryota > Viridiplantae > Streptophyta > Magnoliopsida > Asterales > Asteraceae > Chrysanthemum > Chrysanthemum makinoi. The sequence continues at coordinate 235,244,450 of OU343217.1, read as the reverse complement.
AACTGATTAGTATTTAGGGTTAATAGCATATGATATTATAGAGAAAGATGTGGCCTCCATTTTCTGACTTGGATAAAGAATTATTGACGTGTAAAATATTATGATGACATGGCCATATAAGTTATTGAATTAGACGATCTTTGAAGTTCAATGAGTATTTAATTATAACATAATTAGTATAATGATGTGAATACACACAAAAAAAGTATAGTGACCCAACTGAACATTTTTAAAAAGTACAGTTACTTGTCAGTGCAAAAAGCCTAATTTTGCAAAGCGTTTTAAACATCATGTTTGTTTCGAATACTATGAGCACCTCATAAGAATTCTTAGATACAATTAATCTTTTCAACCACAACAACAAAATGCAAGGAATATAGTCCTCCGCATATATAAACTTCAAAGTATCCAACCACATAACAACATGAGTAAATATAAACTATAAAATACAGTAAACACATAAACTTTTATGTCTCATGCACTCAAGAAACAAAACCTTGTGAATAACTAAAAAAAAAAAAACTTACGGGTTAGAATCTAAGATTTCTCAAAAGACGTTGAGGGTGCTTGATATAATATTAAAGCATTACATTGCGAAGCTTAAGATTATATCAAACACTCCAACGCTTCGTGAAACATTTTAGATTCTCTTAACATTCACAAGTACAATAATTAGCAATAATGAATAACATGATGATCGCCATGATACCCAATATTATATAATCCATCACTGCTATTTGGTCAAATAGGGGATCACAGGAGGCAATCACCCGGGACAGAATCTGCAATGACAAAGAAAAACACCTGTATCAGAAAAGCTGAATGTCAACTCAGTTTTACAAAGCCGAATTCATCGTATTTCAAAAATTAAACAATTCTAGAAGACACGTCTTCATTTTTTGGTGTTCAGTTGTCGACCGTTGTCTACTTTATTTTGAACCAATAATAGCACGAAACAACATTATCAATTAATCAGAACTACGAGCAAATAGAAACACGGCGACGGGCACAAAATAATATAGAAAGCTAATTAAAAATACACTACTTAAATGAACACATCAACAATCAAACATCTTATGAGCATATTTACATCACAGAATGTGACTTCAAGATGCAGCCAAAAAACTCATTTCAATAAACGATACTTTTTGTTATAAAAATTATACTTACTCATCCTCCACCAAGAGTCGGAGCTATAGAAGACGAAGACAACAATCTTGTTATAGAAGAGAATAAGGGCATTCGTTATGCTCACAGCGCATCCCAAATCTACATCAATCAAAAGTTGCACGACATTACCACTACTGTAAAATAATGCACCACTAACTCAAAGCACCAAACATCAAAGAATCCAAATAAGAACGTTAAGTATGACACGAAAAAGAAAATTAAGAACTACCCGATGAAATATAGTAGGTTAGAAAATAAGCCAAGGCCATTCAATAATCTTATCGCCTTTCCCTAACAATAGCAGGATACATGCCACCTGAGACATTGATCATTCGGGTAAAGTTAAAATAAAAAGACAAATATCCGTAAAAAAAATAAATATATATATATATATCCAAAAATTCCAAAAAAATTCCACAAGATCATGTATGTTGGTGCATAAAACTTTTGTGAAAACTTTTTTTATAAATTTGAGTTTTGATACGTTTGTTTAATGCACAAAAAAAGAATTTTGATGCGCAAAAAAATTTGATGCACAAAATTTTTAACTTGTTTTAGTTAGATGCGCAATGTTATTTTGATGAAAAAGTCAAAATAAGTTGGGTGCAAAAACAAATTTTTTGATGCACAAAAAACGATTTAATGGGCAAACGTATTTTTTCATAATTTTTTTTCGGAAAAAATATCTACTTTTAGAAAAAAGTTTTTCACAACTTTTTCATGCACCATCATACCCGATCTTGTGGAATTCTTTGGGAATTTTTCGAGAACGTTTTTGAAAAAAAAATCTTTTTATCTTTTTACGGATATTTGTCTTTTTATTTGATCTTTATCCTTGTTCATTCTCCATTTAGAATATGGAAGTTGGGATAAAGGTGACATTTCTACGTGTTACATTTTCAGCCCATATATTATGCGATAAAATCTTCCCATGGTGTTTCTAAACCCCGAAATGAGGTGTGTTTCTGCGGATTGCGTTGGGGGAAATCTAAGCATTTTTATGATGAACTTGTTATAATATTTTATAAAACATTCTCTTTATACTTTAAACCATCCACACCCCACTCCCATTTCCTCATCCTCTTCCAAATCCCCAAGCTATTTCGGGACCGTCCCAAGAGATGCTCTTATTTTTGTCCTGATATTGTAAAAATTTATCTGGTGAAAATTTTATCTGATTTAGGCGGGAAAAATAGTTGTTGTAGAATTTCACATTCAAATTTATTTTTCTTATTAAAACATTTTTATAAATACAAAAAATACTTTGTAAAAAAACATTTTGTCACATAAAAATGTGAGGTTTAAGGAAAAATGACTGTTTTGATCACTTAACTAAGTTGGTAGATTGTGGGCCTGTTTGGTAAGGGCTTTTTGGAGAAGCTATTAGCTTTTTGTTAAAAAATAATCTATTGTAAAATAAATAGCTCTGTTTGGATACATTAACTTCAAGCTTTTATTTCAAACAAATAGCTCCTAAATGAAAAGTTGATTCATGAAGCTTTTTAAACATCTTGGACATATTAAAACTTTGAATTACTGATATACCCTTCAAACATTTGTTTACAATTATAGATATGCCCTTTTATGTCATTTTATATCTTATAATTACATTTAACAACTAACTTACCAAACAGTTTTATTGAAAAAAAAGATGCAGCTTGTAGATCATGTTAACAACTTTGCAGTTTACAACTTACAGCTTACAGTTTATAGCTTACAGCTTATAGCTTACAGCATACAACTTACAGCTAATATTGCAAAACATGCCCTGTTTGTTCATACCTTAAGTGATGTTGTAGTCGAAGCGTGGTCGAAAAGAGTTTTCTCAATTAAAAACCTATTGAGTGTAGTTTTACGTAGCATGTTTTTATATTTTGTGATTATCAAAACTTATAGAGATAGAAAAATGCAAATGACGTTTTTGACATTATTTGTATTAACAAATTCTTTTCATCAGGAAGCACCAAAAAATAGCCATGAGTACTACAAAATCACAACATATCAATCAAAGTTTATACAATAAAACCAAAACTCTTGAAAAATTGCAGGCCTAAACACGAAACCAAGAAAACTGAACATGACAACAGTGACTCAAACTGTAATGATAAAGCAAGCAAAATGATGAGATCTACCCATCATTACCACTAGGGGTGTCAGTAGGGTCGGGTTGACCCGACCCGAACCCGAACCCGATAAGGCTAATCGGGTCGGGTCTAATCGGGTCAAAAAATCTTGTCGGGTTACTTTGACCCGAACCCGATAACCCGATAGTGTTATCGGGTCGAGTTAGGGTTAAATAAATAATGCTATCGGGTTATCGAGTCAACCCGATAAGACCCGACAATTACCTATTGATCTTTTAATTATTACTTTTCCTATGCATGAAACCGCGAAAAAGTGCTTGACATACAGTTTAACAAGCTTTTGATTATCATAGTTTTATTAGTTTACTACTAGTTAGAGATCATTAACTGAACGTTTGCGATTGACCTTACATGTACCAAACACAAGGCCTTACAATTTCTTATTATAAGAAGATTATCGAAAGGATCTTCCAATTCTAACTCAAGACATCTAACCTCTGGTCTTGTGGATTTCAATAAAAATAACAGAACCACAAGAGCAATAAAGTAGTCTAGAGTAAAGAATAGCTTGAAGACATCCGAGCACAATGCTGATAACCAAAAACAAACTCAATACCACCTTCACGTGTCTATAAGTACAAATTCAAGCTTTTCAAATACATATTGTTTGATTTTTTTTATCACGTCTATGAATAAATATATTTCAAATAATTGATGTTTTTTACTTACTGTTACTTAATCGGGTCACCCGATAACCCGAATCACCCGACCCGACATAACCCGACCCGAATCCCACCCGAACCCGATAACCCGATTCTTAATCGGGTCGAGTTGCGGGTCACTTTTAAAAAATTAAAAACCCGACTCAACCCGACCCAACAAACCCAATAACCCCGATAACCCGACCTGATAACACCCCTAATTACCACCAAAACCCCCAAAACAATTTCATGTAAAATAAATTTTAGCCACCCTAATTTTCTTACACGCGAACATTCCTTGTGTGTGTGTTTTTTCCTATAAAAAAATCACACAAATAAACGCCAATCCCCTATGTAAACGGTTCTAGAATTAATAATGGAAAACAAGTGTGCACCATGCAACGAACCATCCTACTCTCTCAAAATCAGGAACATGTGTAACACACAATTAGCAACCTAATTAGTTGTGGCAACTTAGTGTAGAACCCACTAACAAACCCAATAAGCACTATTTTAGTACCTCTAAGCCATTGGCTCGGCTTGACGTGTGAACAGTGTCGGCTCAAGTAGTGGCTCCATAGTGCACCCAAGCCGCCGCACTCCCTCAAGCCGACCTTCAAGTCGGCGGCTTCAGAACAGTGTCGGCTCCCAAAACACTTCAATGAATGTTATATAGTATAATGTCTTAAACTACCCCAAAACAACGTCGACAACCAGACGGCCAAACAGCCTAATTCAAATTTCTGTCTCGGCCCTTTACCACCAATAAACTTTTGAGCCCTATCATTTGCTTACGAAACACAAAAACCACAATACCAATAAGGAAAGGGCTAATTGTTTGAAAAGGCATCGAACTTCCCACCTTTTCGTATTGTTGGCATCCATCTTTTAATTTTTCTATAAAATTCAAATACTTATTTAATTTTCCTATTATATGCATCATTAAGGAAATATCGACGAGACATCAAATAATCAAGAGTTATTTACATGAATCGTCCTTGTGGCTAAGAAAAAATAACACCGATCATCCTTGAGTTAATTACATAAAAGGTCCCCGTGGCTCTAAAAATTTACACCAGCCGTCCTTGTTGCTCTAAAATTAAAGTTGCTCGTAGGCAAGGCTCGAACTCGAGTCTCCAACTTTACAAACGAACCCCTACCTCTGGACCAAGCATCCAGTGGTGACGAACCGTATACGTATACGTTTTTATCGACCACGTATAAAAAATTGCAACTCGATCACATATACATTTTTATACAATCAATCACATATACAACTCGATCACGTATACATTTATATGGATCACGTATAAAAATTTGCAACTCGGACCACATTTTAGTATCGATCACGTATAAAAATTTGCAATTCAGACCACATTTTTTATATTGATCATGTATAAAAATATGGCCCGAGTTGCAAGTTTTTATCGATCACGTATATAAATGGATTGATAAAAACTTGCAACTCGATTACGTATAAAAATGTGGCCCGAGTTGCAAATTTTTTATCGATCACATATAAAAATTTGCAACTCAATCACGTATAAAAATGTAACCCGAATTGCAAATTTTATCGATCACTTATTAAAAAGTATACGTGATCGATAAAAATTTCATCGAAGCAGAAACGTGATCGATCACGTATACTGATCCTCGGGGGAGCTACCGTCCAGGGGGAGTTAATGCTTCGTGGATTGTACTATTTTTTTCCATACTTTATTTCTTCGTTAGGTTCGCTTTTTGTTTCGACAAAAAGGGAGAGAAGAAGTAAAACTTATGCTTTCAAAACATACATCTAATCTTAAGTTTTACTCATCATAACATTATGTTTTGTCATCAACAAAAAGGGGGAGATTGTTAATACAAATAAATCGTAAAAACGTTTATTCATATTTAGCGTTCTCTTTGTGTTTTCTTGATAACAAATATAAAGTTATTATAAGTAAAATTATAAGGATACATGTTATTTTTGTAAAGCATTTACATATATAATCATTTAACATAAATTGTTGTAATAACTCATTTGGTGTAATAGTTTATTAGGATGGGTAAAAACCATAACGCATGACCTATACCCATGGAGCATATCCATAACCCATGGAGTTAACCCACGGCCCATTGATTAGATGCATTGCATCTTCTAGATACATTGTATCTATTTGGATACCCATGATCCAAAGTCCATGACCCATGACCCATGATCCATAACCCATAACCCATTCAGGAGGAGCGTCATGCGGATCCCCCAGTTTACACTGGACAGATCCCTCATGTAAGGGATCCGTGGGATCCGGGGAACAGTAGTGATTTTTTGCCTATAAATAGTGAGCCATTTCTTCATTGTAACTCACCCCTCTTCTTACAAACTCTCTTATATATTACTTCTCTCTTCTAATCTCATATCTATTGATCTATATAGTAGTTATTCTTTCTTTTGTTGTGATTCTCATATAGGTCCTTCTCAAAGGCGAGATCACGAGATACTACTAGTCATCCAAGCAAGGGGTCCTTTATTGATTTGTTCCTCCACAAGATTTCTGTAGCAAGATCTTGTATTTCATATTCATATAGTTGTTGTGTTATAGTTGTGTTGGTTTGGTCCTCCGTGTTAAGGACTCAGTATTTAGCTTTGTACTCGAAAAAGTGTAAGCTACGTTGTGAGGCTTCTCCGCCAATTTGAAGGAGCTTGTTGACATAGTGCTTGAACTCTCGAGTAGGTGACTTGGGGAGTGGAGTAGGGCAAGGAAGGTGTCCTTGTAGTCGAACCACTATAAATCGGTTGTGTCATTTCTATCCTTACTTTACTTGCTTTCGTTACTTATATATTACTTCTCTCTTCTAATCTCATATCTATTGATCTATATAGTAGTTCTTCTTTCTTTTGTTGTGATTCTCATATAGGTCCTTCTCAAAGGCGAGATCACGAGATACTACTAGTCATCCAAGCAAGGGGTCCTTGATTGATTTGTTCCTCCACAAGATTTCTGTAGCAAGATCTTGTATTTCATATTCATATAGTTGTTGTGTTATAGTTGTGTTGGTTTGGTCCTCCGTGTTAAGGACTCGGTATTTAGCTTTGTACCGGAAAAAGTGTAAGCTACGTTTTGAGGCTTCTCCGCCAATTTGAAGGAGCTTGTTGACATAGTGCTTGAACTCTCGAGTAGGTGACTTGGGGAGTGGAGTAGGGCAAGGAAGGTGTCCTTGTAGCCGAACCACTATAAATCGGTTGTGTCATTTCTATCCTTACTTTACTTGCTTTCGTTACTTATATTACTTATTGCTTTATATTTTCTATCCATCCATACGATTTCGCATAATATCGAATCTAAAGTTTTTGAAACTAACTTAAAATCGGAAAAACTATTCAACCCCCCCTTCTAGATTTCCTCAATTGGCATCAAGAGTAAGGTTTACAAAAAGTTTTAAAGTAAATCGTATTTTAAAAACTTTTCGATCACAATGGGTTCCGAAAATTATAAAGAAGGGCATTCTATGCAACGACCTCCACTACTTGAAACTAATGGTTTTATTTATTGGAAAAATAGATTCGAAAATTATGTTAAGTCAAAAGATATTGATATTTGGTACATCATTGTTGAAGGTGACAAAAGATGATAACACCGGCAACCAAATAAACACACCTCATGATCAACTCTCCGATGATCAAAAGAAAAAGCTTTCCAAAAATAGTGAAGCTAAAATGGTTTTATACAATGCTTTACCCAAAAAGGAATTCGAAAGAATTTCTATGCTTAAAACCTCTAAAGAAATTTGGAATTCTTCAGTTGTAACTCATCAAGGAAATCAACAAGTTAAAAATAATAAAATAGATTTATTTGTTCAACAATATGAACAATTTTCAATATCGGATGAGGATAGTATAGATAATTCTTTTGCTACTTTAATACTATAATTACATCATTACAAGCACTTGATGAGTCTTTCTCTAGTCGTAATCATGTCAGGAGATATCTAAGGGCACTTCCATCCAAGTGGAGATAAAAGGTAACGGCCATCGAAGAATCAAAAGACTTATCAATCCTCACCCTCGACGAACTCATAGGCAATCTAAAGGTCTATGAGCTTGTCCTCGCTAAAGATTCCGAAGCCTCAAAAGAAAAGAAAGAGAAGCAAAAATCTCTTACCTTAAAAGCCAAGAAGGTCTCAAGCGATTAAGAAAACTCTTCTTCGGATAGTGATGACGAAGAATATGCCATGGCGGTAAGGGATTTCAAGAAATTCTTTAGAAGAAAGGGAAGATATGTCAAGCAACCATATGACGACAAGAAGGGGTTCCAGAAAGGCAAAGACGACAAGAAAGCAAGGGATGAACGCGCATGTTTTAAATTTGGGGACCCTAATCACTTCATTAGTCAGTGTCCCAAACGTGACGAACAAAAGGCGTTTGTGAGTGGTTCGTGGGGAATGAGTGAGGAGGAGAACGAATAAATTTGTCTCATTGCAAATGACTCAAAAGATGTGTCCCGAATCTCTCTATTATAGTAGCTCATCATTAGATGATGAATCATTGCATCATGAATATGATAAACTTTGCAAAATTAGTCTAAGAGTAATTAACAAAAATAAGATTTTGAAAAACAAAAATGAACGTTTAGAAAAGGAAGTCATTGAGTTAAAAGGTAAATTAAAACGTTTAGAAAAAGGGAAGATAGCAAGTGAGGAATGTGAACTTTGTGTTCAACTTCAAACACTAGTTGATAATATTGATTCCAAGATTGCTAGAATGAACACTAATACTCTAGATATAATACTAGATTGTGTTAAAACATGAAACAATCAAAAGGGTTTAGGTTTTCAGGAACTTAATGCATCAACTAGCGAGAATAAAGAAACACAATTCGTCAAAGCAACTGAAAAACAAGCTACTGTAGTCACGGATCCCTTGAAAAGGGAACCGTCTAGTGTAAAACCAGGGATCCGTGGGTCTGCACCAGCAAACAGTAGAAATAATGTAGCTACTTCATCTAGAACCGACTTTGTTATCGTTAATAAGAAGAAACCAATCCACGTTACTATTAGACAACCACCTCCACTAAAACAAAATCAAAGTTTTATGAGAAACAAAGGTCCATCGTTTTCAAAACCAAACATATTTATAGGGAGACCTAATAATGTTTATCCGAGAAGTAACAACCATCAACTGGGATGGAATCCTAATGTATAAAACCGTTTTCCTTTTCAAAACTTTACACCATGGAATGTATTCTCACCTTTTCTATATATGCCTAACATGAATGAAAAGTATAACACTAATGGACCCATGTACAAATGGGGACCAAACTTTTGAGTTAATTGTTTTTTTAGGTGTGCTTAAAGGTCGACCTAGATCCGGATGAATGGATCAAGGATAGCGGGTGCACGAGGCACATGACCGGTAACAAAGACTTGTTTTCCACATACGAATCCTTCAATAGAGGGAATGTGGTATTTGGTAATAGCAAGAGCAAAATCATCGGTAAAGGTACAATTTCTCACAAATCTTTAACCATTAACGATGTGTGTCACGTAGAAAACCTAAACTTTAACCTTCTAAGTATAGGACAAATATGTGATAAAAAGTGTAACGTACTTTTTAGTGAAACCGGTAGTAAAATATTGAAAAACGGTATCACTATAGGAAGAGGCATTAGAATACATGGAGTCTATGTCATTAAAATCGGTAATAAACCTAAAGACAAACTTTGTCTTACTTCTATGGATGATACTTCGACCTTATGGCATCGAAGATTGGGTCACGCCAATATGCGACTTCTTCAATCGCTATCATCTAAAGAACTAGTAAGAGATCTACCAAAATTTTAATACGAACATCATTTTTGTGATGCTTGTAACGTAGGAAAGCAAGTCTATGCTAGTCACAAAGCTAAAAATATGGTCTCTACTACTAAGTGTCTAGAACTACTTCACATGAATTTATTTGGTACATCCGCTATTCAAAGTTATGGAGGTAACTACTATACTTTGGTCATAGTGGATGATTACTCTAGGTACACATGGACTAAATTTTTAAAGAATAAAACTGAAACGTTCGATTACTTTGAAATATTAAGTAAGAAAATCAAAATACAATTAGGAAGTCCTATAGCGTCTATTAGAACGGATCATGGTAGAGAATTTGATAATGAAGTGCAATTTGGAGCTTTTTGTAACGCTAATGGCATTACTCACAATTTCTCGGCTCCTCGCACTCCACAATCAAATGGGGTAGTTGAAAGGAAAAATAGAACCCTACAAGAAATGAGTCGCACCATGATTAATGAACAATCTATTCCTCATAAATTTTGGTGCAATGTCGTTGATACATCAACCTACATACTTAACCGAGTCCTAATTAGACCATTCTTAGGTAAAACTCCATACGAGTTACTTCGAGGCAAAAAGCCTACGTTAGAACATTTTAGAGTCTTTGGTAGCAAATGTTTCTTACTTAACACTAAAGATTACCTAACTAAATTTGATCCTAAATCAACCGAAGGTATCTTCTTAGGTTACTCTCCTAATAGTAAAGCTTATATTATTTTAAATAAAGAAACAATGAAGGTTGAATAGTCATTAAACGTAAAATTTGATGACAGTCCACCTAAACCTACCAAACATCTTGTCGATGACGAGGTAATCGAAAGTAAAGCCATAGAAATCAAGGAAAATATAAACAAAGAAGATGAATCATTAAACAATGAAATCATCAATATTAAAGAGTCTAAAGATCACCCCGTAGATAAGGTCATAGGAAAGTTAAATGCAAGAACCTTAAGATCTCAAGTCCAAAACCAAAGTAGTTTATTTTGTTTTGTCTCAACCATAGAACCTAAAAATACACAAGAAGCCATAAAAGATGAAAGTTAGATAATGGCTATGCAAGAAGAGTTAAATCAATTTGTTTCTAATGATGTTTGGACACTTGTACCTCCACCAAATAACCAAAACATAATCGAAACTAAATGGGTATATAAAAATAAGTTAGATGCAAACGGTGTAGTCTATAGAAACAAAGCTAGGCTCGTTGCCCAAAGGTATAATCAACAAGAAGGCATAAACTTTGATGAGACCTATGCTCCCGTGGCTAGATTAGAGTCTATAAGAATACTTCTTGCTTATGCTTGTGCTAATGATCTTAAGCTTTTTCAAATGGATGTTAAAAGTGTTTTTCTAAATGGCTTTATTAATGAAGAAGTCTATGTAGCTCAACCTCCGGGCTTTATCGATTTCGAAAAACCTAAACATATCTATAAACTAAAGAAAGCTCTTTACGGTCTTAAACAAGCCCCAAAAGCTTGGTATGATAGACTCAAATCATTTTTAATCAAAAATAACTACACCACGTGGTTAGTTGATAATACACTTTTCACTAAGAAAAAGGAATCACATATAATTATTGTTCAAATATACGTGGACAATATTATATTCAGATCGACTTGTTAAGACATGTGTGATGATTTCTCAAAAATCATGCATAATGAGTTTGAAATGAGTATTATGAGAGAACTAAGTTTCTTTCTCGGTCTACAAATCAAACAACTAGAAGATGGTATCTTCTTTAGTCAATCCAAATACATAAAAGAAATGTTAAAGAAATTTGGTTTAGAAGAGTCAAAACCCATAAGAACACCAATTTCATCGGATATTAAACTCACAAAAGATGAATACGGTGAATCCGTTGATAACACAAAATACCGTGGCATGATTGGTAGTCTTCTCTATCTTATGGCTAGTAGGCCGGATATCATGTTTAGTGTTTTTCTATGTGCTAGGTTTCAAGAAGACCCTAAAACATCACATCTAGAAGCGGTAAAAAGAATATTTAGATACATTAAGGGTACGACTCAATTGGGATTATGGTATCATAAGGGAACGGGGGTAGAAACTATTGTATATGCAGATTTTGACCATGCAGGTGATTATGTTGACCGAAAGAGTACAAGTGGTGTATGTACTTTTATGGGATGTTGTTTAACATCTTGGTTCTCGAAGAAGCAAACGACATTGGCCATATCAACAACTGAAGCCGAATATGTCTCCGCCGGCAAAGCATGCCAACAAGCACTATGGATGAAATAAGCGTTAGTTGACTACAACATTCATCTAAGTGACATATCCATTTATGCGACAACAAAGGTGCTATTGACTTAAGCAAGAATCCGGTGTTACACTCTCGCACCAAGCATATAGAGATCCGTCATCACTTCTTAAGAGACAATGTTCTAAAGGGGAACATTTCTATTGAGAAGGTAGCATCCGAAGATAACATAGCCGACGTCCTCACCAAACCGTTGAAGCGGTAACAATTCAACTTGCTTCGTCTTGGTCTCATGGAACAATCATTGTAATTTGTTTCTCAACTCTACAAGGTATATAAACATTAAGCCTTCCTTATTTTCTGAGTCTATGATCTCTATTTCACACACAACTCACAAACAATATGGGGATTTTCAAAACTCAAAATATATTGTCTTGTACCTTTTCAAAACTAACGATAATTTTTTGTTTTCAAGAAACTTTTCGAAATGTTTTCTAAAAGAACACTTCTCCCCATATCATTTTTCTAACGCTACTCTCACATCTAGGACAAAAATACAAAGTAAAAACCCGTTTTCATTGCATCTCATGTCTTTTGAATGCTAAAGGGAACACATAACTAATATGTGTTTTCGGGTACATTCATTCAAGAAACAATGAACAAAGGAGCACTCGGGTAATCTCACATAATAATATGCGTTTTCACTTCTAGTTTATTTTATTTTTATTTTTACGAGTCGAGATAACCGCAACTCCAAATGGTTTGCATATAGGCCCACACTAGACACAAATGTTTCCAAAAGGAAAAATTTGAGCTGCCTGAGTCACCAATACCGCGGATCCCAAAGATTAACGCTTGACGGTTCCTTCAAGGAACGAATCAGTGGGAACCGTAGGACAGAAGCTGAATTTATCTTCTATTTTTCTCACTTTGGCTATAAACCTTCATATTTTCATCATTTTACCTCTTTCACTAATGAGTATGTTACTTAATGCTTGTGTTCTCATGATCACATGCCTTAAATTCATATCTAATCATTAGATTTTAGTCCACATTTTGGGTCTAGCATTCATTACAATGCACTATCTTCTCTATAAATAAGGTTCCCAAAATGCTTGCATATACATCACTCTCAACCTCCCAAACAATCATCATCATGTCATCCAAAAGATCTTCCAACATTGATGAATCACCTAGTGCAAACAATCCTCTTCAATAAATCCAAAACTTTATCCTACCACCTTCCGTAGTGCCACAACCCAAATCTAGAAAAACCGCCCGAATTAGCATCCGGCCTTATTGTTTAACCAAACCATTGTTACAAAGTTCATCATCACCTACTCATTCACCACCAAATGATTCCATTGTAGCACCCCCATCATCTCCAACAAGCACATCACCACCATCACCTATCAAGTCTCCACCTAAGATCACCCTATCGGAACTTCTTAAGACTCCAAAAACACCCAACTACCCGTGTTTAGTCCACCACCCACATCATTTCAAAAAACTTTCAACCCAAAAGAACTAGTCTTTTTAACACCACCAACATCTCCGAAAACACTTTACAAAGATCTTGCAACTTCACCACCTTTAGCTCCCATTATCTTTCAACAACATCTAGGTTCATATATATAACAAACCGTAAAATTTTGGATTATTATAATAATATTTATCACGTCAGAAAATTCAAATCGGTTGTTTTCTGACAAATGTCAATATTTAGATTTAAAAACGAGAGGTCACCTCGTTTCTTTAAAAATAAGACACCGCGCGCGATACTTGTCCACTAAGTATCTGTACAATAAAAGTGAAATTTATTATTGTCCAAGTTAAAATTTAAGCATAATAAGCTTAATCCATTGTTTCGAGAAGTTATTCCGCATACTGCAGCGCAGTAGCATACAAGATTAAAAATAAATACCGAGATAAGTGATATCATTCATTGATAATCTAAGAAAGAAAACGAGAGGTTATCTCGTGAATTTAGAAAGTCACGGCACCGCACGCATACCGACACCAAATAAATAACGGCAAATAGTTATAATCAAATTTCAACGTAATAATAATGTCATAATATTACGTTTAAGAAATCGTTTCCAAAAACAAAATTTTTATATTTTTCGGGTACCGGGAAGGTACGTTTACTCGAGGATTTGACAAAACACGGGGTACCGATTATACTGTTTCGTATAATAAAACAGAAGAAATAAAACTTATGTCACCCTCTCTCTCCCACGTTCCATACATGTTTCTTCTTCTCTCTCCCTTGTCGACAAAAGCCAGAAACACCAAACATAGAAATGGCTAATTCTTCTTCTTTTGAAAGTCAACTTCTAAAAGCCATCACCCCTACATGCCAAATTCGCTCTCCCTACTACCCTAGTTATCACAAGATGCGGCTGTGGAAAGAGGTGTGTGCCAAGAGAAGCTATCAAACAAACTTGAGGTCAAGAAAGGAGAGCCAAGACATTACTTCCATGTATCTATAAATAGGGAACAAGAATCACAGGTCTTATTCAAGTTTCACACAAACACCATTTCAATTAGGGTTCCAGCGAAATTAGGGTTTCTCAAATCAAGGGGCTTTTCAAAATTGATTGAGGGGTTTTGTTCTTGGATGCGTAAGGAAGCTATCCCAAGTTGTCAATTGTACCAATTCATTCTGAATCTCTTCCAATTCGGTCTTTGGTGTTCGGTGGTCATAACCATACATCTCGTTTCTTGATTTCGTTGTAAGCATCATTTTCTTGTAAGCATCATTTTCTTGTTAATCTAAATTCATTTTGTTGTAATTTCGGGTACAAAGAAAATGAACTATTGTGATTGTTATCATTTTTATGGTCGAATATTACACATGAAATGATTTTATTGAAGTTGTTAAATTGTCAGACTAATAATGATAATAGCAAAATATTGTTGTTGTCATACAAAATATGAGATTGTTGTTGTTGAAATTATGTGGCAAAAACGTGATGAAAACATTTGAATTAATCTGGTATTGATCGATTTAACATTTTGGCTTAATATCTGTTAGTAATTTTCGGCTTAATGGCATATTTGGTTTCGGCTTAATTTTTAGTCTTGGTGACGTCTTATTGAGCTTATGACCTTGCTTATTTTTATTTGGCTCATCTCGTCAATACTAGGTCTTGTTAACCTAGTTATGTGGATGTCGTTATGGAGTCAAAACCCACTGTGGGCAACTACAACGGTATGTTTGTTTTGGTTAAAATTTATAAACGAGGTTAATTTCATTTTTTCCCCTTCATTCGCCCTGCTCGCAATCCAGCAGTGGGTGTTCCTTTTCATTTACGTCTTGCTGTAGTCGTTTTGATGTGCGAGTCGAGCCCCAACAAGGGGTATTCTCCCCTTGGTTGATCTTTTATAAATGTTCTCTCTACATTCAGATAGCGGGCACAACACTTATTACTCTTTATGGTAAAATGACAACCTCAAAGTGTTATTGGATTTTGGACTAGCATTCGGTTAGAAAGTGAAACAGCTAAGTGTGCGTTTGGTTGTAATCTCAGCCAATTAGGATACAATAGTTTTGTCATAACTGGGTCACTCGAAATTCGATGTCGAACCATTTGGTTCACCTCCTCCTTACATAAAAAAAATGCAAGTCACAATTATCATCAGATACTAATATTTTGCTCGGTTGGGCTAAAGTTTAAATTGGTAAAAGAATGTTGATTTTTCATATGGGCTGCAAGCCCCTTTCAACTCCAAAAGGTGCGTTGGTTTTACTATGTACTCAAGCCCAACCTAATTTCACTATAAGTGTATAGCAGTTTCGGCCGAAGCCCAGATTTTGTTAAGGGTCCGTTTGGTCTTTTAAACAGCCCGCTCGGGGCATTAGATTGTATGAATTCATCAGTTTCCTCGTAGTAAATTCCCTTTCATTCAACTCATTCTTCGTCACATACGACTCGCCACTCACGACTTACAAATTTCACATGATTCCTCCGCATTCCATGATATTTCTTCGACACGTCTTGTGATATATAAGTAGTCACGAAACAAAAAGCAAAAACGTGAAACTTAATAACGTGTCACTCAAATGAAACGACTTTTAAACATAAATTAGAAACTTATATTATAACATAACTCAAATGAAATGTTTTTGTAGTCCTACGTGTTAAAAACAACATAAGCATATTATTAAACCTAGTATTCAATTTGGTAAAACTTGTTATAAGACTTTTGGACATCAAATCACCATAACCAGGTATGGATATTCATCTGAGTTATGCAAAATTTTCTACAACTATATAATATATTTTCCATAACAATTGGAATGATTATGTCGACACTTACTTCATTTTTCAAAGTACAAGCTTGAATCATTTTGCTTAACCATTCTTTTAAAGTATATACATTTATATTAATGACCCGTGAAATGTATTTTGAAATTTACTAATGTATACAAGTTATATTGTACTTAAATCTTTTAGTAGCGACATAAATATAGATATATATAAATATACTTTCTTCATTCATGATATCCAATTAATCCGATAATGTCTCATAACAAATGTACATACTTTTCGTACATCGTGATTCGGTTATCATCAAATCGAAGCCTTGTTCATCATTGATATCCTTTTCTGCGTGTACCCTTCCAAGTATTATCATTTGGTCATCATTTAACCAAAGTCGAAATTTCCTTCTGTGAGATTCCTTCCATGTCATCCTTCCTAAGCCGAAATCCACCCAATTTCTTGTAAATTGTTCTAAGATAAATGATGTCACATCAACAACAACAACAACAAAACAAACAATTAAAATTTATAAAGTTAATTAAACTTTATTGAGTCTTAAACATAAAGACTAAATTGTCGTATTAATTAGGTTGCGTGTCGGAGCCGTGCACTATCACTCCTTTGATTTAATTCCCTTTGGTCTACTAATTGCCAAGGTGAGTTTCATAGCCCCTACTTTTATCTGTTTTATACTGTTTTGGGGGAAGATACATGCTCATTTTACTTAAATGATTTTAATTATTGAAATTGTGCATTTCCATGCATACTATGCTTTATGATTGAAATGTCTAAAGATACATCATACATAGATGTTTTATGGACCATACCATGATGCTTGACTTAGAATATTACGCAGCTTAGCCTAAGTCCTTGGATCCCAAATTGCCCTCTTCATGAACCGTCAATTCCTGCTGGGAAGCGCGAATTTTATAAATAGATCTATTGGAGATGAATCTCCTGTTCGGTTGACCTCGCATGGGTCAAGGCGAAACATATATCATGTCAGAACCGAGTGTATTGGGATAAACACTCGCCATGGGCTCCTTATTTGTATGACTTCTTTTGCATCTAAACCGCCGTAGCAGCCGTTGCATGAACTTAGTCGACGTAATAGATTTATATTATATGGCATTATATTCTTTGTAATGTGCATATACCCTGCTTATGGTCCACTAATGAAATTCTTTTATGAAATGTAATCATAAATTTTATGACATTATGCAAGACGTAATAATCATCAAAAACCAAATGATAAATGGTATACTGAAGTGCCTTTTAAATAAACCTATGAACTCACCAACCTCGTGTTGACACTTTTTAGCATGTATCTTCAGGTTTTGAGGTGATAGCTTATCTTTGGAGGCGCAAGGCAAAGGCATGGCATGGTCATAGACGAATCTGATTTATGTATTGAGACCACATTTTGATAATGGGACATTTTTCCGCACAAAACAATAATGTAAACATTGTTTACAAGAATGAATAAAATTTTATTTATGAAAATCAGTTATTCTATGCTTATGTTGTGATATCAATTTAGTAGCACTCCAATACTTGTGTGCTTCCGCTGAGCCATTTTGGGGGTGTTACAATATATTCCACCACTTACCAACATAATGGACTTTGATCCATATTTTCTAACTTTTCCACCATATATTCCACATACAACAAATCAAACTTACCTGGAAACTATCCACACACAATACCCACATCATTTACATTGCCAATCCACTAGGGAACTTGCAATGGAAATAAGGGACGAGATGCGATTCACACTTAACCACATCCTTGATCGCATCAACATCATCACTCACCAAAAGTTCCATAGTTAACCTTATGCAAGCATGGAAGTAATGATATTACTATTTTCTATATATATTTTTTTTCATTTTAAAGATCAAACCTTGTTCTTAGTTTTTTTTTACATGTTTGTATGTGGCATATATACCACTACACTTTGTCTTTTATAAGGCTTTGTTTACATATCTTGGCTCTCTACCTTGTTTCTCGTCAATTACAAGATTATATTGCCTGTTACTACTAACTTTTTCGTTGTAGGTATTTTATTTTCTCACTTGACACTCTATTCTAGGGGGAGCTACCGTCAAGGGGGAGTTAGTGCTTCGTGGATTATACTATTTTTTTCCATACTTTATTTCTTCGTTAGGTTTGCTTTTTGTTTCGACAAAAAGGGAGAGAAGAAGTAAAACTTATGCTTTCAAAACATACATTTAATCTTAAGTTTTACTCATCATAACATTATGTTTTGTCATCAACAAAAAAGGGGAGATTGTTAATACAAATAAATCGTAAAAACGTTTATTCATATTTAGCGTTCTCTTTGTGTTTTCTTGATAACAAATATAAAGTTATTATAAGTAAAATTATAAGGATGCATGTTATTTTTGTAAAGCATTTACATATATAATCATTTAACATAAATTGTTGTAATAACTCATTTGGTGTAATAGTTTATTAGGATGGGTAAAAACCATAACCCATGACCCATACCCATGGAGCATATCCATAACCCGTGTAAAGTAGTGGTTAAATCTTTTCCAAGAAGAATTTATGCGTGAAAAGCTTCTTCCAATCTTATGTAACTTCTTCTTGATAAATTAAACCTGCACACTTAAACAAAACAAACGAAATCTTCGCGTAAAATCGGTGGTAATAATATATATAAGACTCGATTTAAACTAGGATATAATGTTTGTGGAATGGATGTTTACAGAATTTCTGGAAAATTAAGACCTGGAAAATTTCAAAAATTTATAAGTGGCTCAGAAACGAGAAAAAATAATATGATGTTTTTACTCCTTCCCGACGTCAGATTGCAATCGGCGCCGTCAGTTATCTGACAAAAAGCGGTCGGGATTTTCTGGAAAAAAATATGAAAAATTTACATCTTTAGAATCTGGAAAAATTTCTGCAAAACATCCATTATGACTCGATACAAGCATTTGACTCGAACTAACACACACACATATATATATATATATCTTTTAATTAATTGTTATTCTCATGTTTACGTTTCTTTTGAAAACGTGTGTAATCCTCCATACACTTATCCCTTATGTAAAATACCTTTATATGCAATTAAGACGAGGTTAAAAACAAAATAAAGCATTTTTACAAATTTAAAAATGAGAATATTCAATCAATAAAAGATACACAACACAAACAAGCAAACAATTAAGCATGGGTTGCCTCCCACGAAACGCTTTTCTTTATTTAAGAGTCTTGTAGCTAGACTCGTAGTCGTGCTCCTACGTGACTTCCTTACCGCCACCTTCTTCCTTCGCTTTTCCTTCGTCGAAAGGGTGTAGACGTTGTATGCTTACCTTGGATTCCTTGCCAACGTTGTCTATTATGGTGACAGTTTTATCTTTTAAATTGGTTTCCTTCACTATGAAAGGTCCAAACCATCTTGGTTTGTTTCTACCTCGTAATGCCTGATATTGTAGAAAATATACCAAATACACGATATACGCGAGAATCAACAAATCAACCTTTTAGGAAAAGGGTTAACGTGCCAAAACTCACGAACGTGATATAAGTGATACCGGGCAAGTGTTACCCGGGTCGTTTCCCAACGAGGTGTGAATTGACGGTGACGTTTGAGGTTTGGAAATAAAGTGCTTGAATGGATCGGGAATTTACGATTTTGGAATACGTTATTCTACAAATTAAATAACGGGAATGTAAATAAAGCACGAAAACAAATTAAATGACTAAATTAACTACTACTAAGCATAATAAATAGTAAAACAAAGCTACACTACGTCCTAGGGCATTAAAACTAAAAAACGCGAAACCGGGAACGCACCGAGCCTAAAAAGTGAAAATGTTGAAATTTAAGACCTACGGTGCAAAACAAATTTTCCTACATTCTAAACGACTAAAAATGATTTTAGGAAAAAGCCGGGTATTTTTTCGACTTTTATTTTATTTATTACGAATTAAAAACTAAATAATACTAATTAATAAATTAAAATTTTTTTTTTGGAAAATCTGAGAAATTTACAAAAAAATACTTTAAATGAAACTGAAGTTAAGAAAAATAAAAAAGTTGAAGGTTGCTTTTTGAAATAAGCTGCTAATAAGGAAAATTTAGCTATATGAACTTAAACTAAAAGTGACATTAAATATTCAAAGTGTTGTAGCATGACACGAAACACCCACTAGAGCAGTTGGTAAAGTGTCGTGTGTTCTGGGCTTCTGCAAGAGTGCATGTGGGTCGTGGGTTCAATTCCCACTTCCACCCTTTTTCACTTATTATTTTTTTCTTTTGATTTTTCTTTTAGCAAACTAACTTTAGCACTAAAAATAAGCAACTTTAATAAAAATTTTAACTTCGAAAATGCTAATAAGCTGCACAGAGGGGTGGAAAAGCAATCAGAAGCTAAAACAAAAAGTAAGGGTATGTTTGGGATTATGCTACTTAAAGGGCAACCTAAACCTACAATAAGCTTCTAAAAAGCTAGATCCTATGAAAACTAATCTACATTATATAATAAGCAAACTATGGAACTTAATAAGCAATGATTAAGCATTAAAAAGCTAAAAAAAATGGAAAAGATGGCTGCTGTACCAGGACCTAAAACAGCCTAACGTGGCGTCTTTTGAGCTTATTCTAACTAAGCTACAAGGGGAGTGAGCTTATGAGCTTGTGGAATTTTGAAGACAAGCTAGGGGGCAAGCTTTTGCCCCCACAAATACCTAGTTAAAAGCTTTAAACAATCTAAAAGAAGGGCTGCTAAGGGGCTGTAAACAAAGACCAAATAAGCTGTAACAAACTATTCAAAAGCACTAAATTAGACAATTACTAAGCAAATTTAACCTAGGCTAACTAAAAAAGCACTAAGTAACCTAAATAAGCTAAAGAAAACCTAAAGGAATCTAATAAAAAACTACTCCACTTGCTGCTACAGCAGCAGCCTAAAACAGGCCAAGGGGGTATTTTTGTGCCTACAAATAAGCAACAAAGTGGCTTCCAAAATACAAAATAAGCAAAGTGACTCACTAATCTTACACCCAACTTACTAATTGCATCAAATATTAATCCTAAACCTATCTTAAAATCACCTAAATCTAAGCAAAAACGAAGGAAGTAGGCTGCTGTGACAGCCTACAATAACAGTAAAAAAAATTGTAAAAACAATTTTCAACCTAATTCAAACTAATAACTTGAAAAACTTGTTAAAAATACTAACTCTGACTGAATTAAGAGTCAAAATGGGTCAACGTGGGTTATTAACCCACCAAACGAACCAATCCAAACACTACTTTTGAAGGCAGTAAAAAATGTTTTTCCTAAGTGTGAACTTACAACAAACTGCTATGAACTCAAACAATCTTAAGCAAAACTTTTTGAGTATATTCAAGAACAAAAAGGAACAATAAGACTGCTTAAAGGATGTAAACTGCATAAACTGAAATGGGATTAAAAACATGAAAAGTAAATTGCATTAAAATTAAAAATTACATGGAAATTTAAATGACAAATAAAGTAAATGACCATAAAGTAAATTGGTGCTAGAAATTTTTGTTTCTAGACAAATTTTTTATACAAACTTCTACTGCCTATTTATATAAAACTAAGTCTTGTATCTTCTCACTTCTGTCTTCATCTGCGTTGTGTTAGTTGTGTGAGAGAGTTAGAGAAGTTGAGCATGTGCTTGTCCCAGACTTAATCACATCCGTTAAATTATGCTTGGTCCCCAATCTCTTCTCCTCAGCCATTGATCTCTTTGCTTTAGTAGTGTGGATTGCCAAGTTGGCAAAGATGAGCATGTGATGTTTGTTTGTTGGTTTCCTGGAGTGAAAGAGACGGGGGTGAGAGGGACAGGAGGGGGGAAATTTGGCGCCTAATTGGTTGTAAGGTTTAAAAGGTTAAATGGGGTGATAAGGGATTTAAAAGAGGATTTATATTTACTTAAAAGTATTTTGTTTTAACTTTGAAATAAACTGTATTTTAGGCTGGTTTTTTTTTTTTTTTTTTTTTAAGAGAGAAAAATATTTTTAATAAAAATTGGTTTTAATAAAAATAATTGTTGTAAATAACACATTGTTAAAAATAAAAATAATTGTTTTTAGTGAAAAACGTTTTAATGGTAAATTGGGTTCGGGTAAAAGGTAGAAAGGTAATTATGGGTTTAGGGTTAGGTTTTGAGTCTGATCTCCCACTCACTCCAAAAACATATCTCGCTCAAAATGTAGAAAATCCACTTGCGGCTCCGTCTGCAAAGCACGTTTTCCATTCTAAGCTCAATTATGTCCGTTTTTGCCCTGTTTTCGATCCTTTGTACCTGAAACACATAAAAACACATTCCAAGGATATCTGCAGTATAAATGGTCATATTACAGTGTTTTTAGACGTTTTTGTGGTCTTAGATGGGTAAAAATGATGAGTGAATAAGCACTCATCAAATCCCCCACACTATCAATTGCTAGTCCCTAGCAATCCGATCATATGAAGTAATGAAAGGGTCAAGAATACCAAGTATACCCCGTTTCGACTTTTTATTCCACTACTAGAAATTTAAAACTTGAACGATAATAAATAAAATGCTTGATTTTCAAAACATGGCATCATGGAACGGGATTCACACAAGATGGGTGTCTCCGGGGAATTGTAATCGTCATCCTCTTTTTTATACTCTCAAACCAAGCTTAAACTTATTGTGCAAACGTTTTTGTAAAATGCTAACACTACTTATATCAATAATCTATGTAAGTGAGACTTAACTTTTTACTCCCGCAATTTATAAAATTTAAGTGTGTGTGTGCTCATTTTCAAAAGTTTGACCATTGAAATCGACATTTGTTATGGTTGTTATCCACTTAACTAAAGTACTAACCCACTGGAAACGATGAAAGTCTAAGGATCGAAAGGGCCTCTTCCATGTAGCGGCTTTCTTCTCGGCACATCCCAAAACATAAGTTTTAAGTGACCGGGCTTTTGACACCTCACAGAGAATAGTACCGAATTAGCGGAATTGATTCCAAAGATTTCTGAAGCTACCGTTAATTTAAAACTAAACCTAAATGGATCACAACCGACGATGATTTAGAAATTCAAGATTCAAAGGTGAGATCACTCCATGTGGCTACTTTCTTCTCAGCTTGTCCTTTTAAGGAGGCTAGGTTTTCACCCTCGAGAATAGTATCGGAGCTTTCGGGATCTTTGAAATCAAAGATTTCCAAATTACCGTCAAACTTTTAGACAACTTTGACAAATACGAGTTCAACTTCCGATTTAAATTTAAGAAAAAGCAAGTTTCATAC
Source organism: Chrysanthemum makinoi (assembly GCA_910596185.1). Taxonomy (NCBI): domain Eukaryota; kingdom Viridiplantae; phylum Streptophyta; class Magnoliopsida; order Asterales; family Asteraceae; genus Chrysanthemum; species Chrysanthemum makinoi. The sequence continues at coordinate 235,220,899 of OU343217.1, read as the reverse complement.
ATTTATTCATAAGCAACATAGTACTTTTATTCACGCAACTCATTTTTTCATTTTTCATTTTTCAACTTTTTTTTTTTTTTTTTTTTTTCATTTTTTTTTTCATTTTGACTTTGAACTTTAAACTTGCAACTTTTGCATCATTCAAGCACTTTTACGATACTCTCATTTTGCAACATTATTCAGATTTAAAGAAAGTATGCTTTCTCGGAAATTTAAATAAAAAGTTGAACTCGGACTCTAAATCAATTTTGCTTAAAAAGTTTTTATTGTAACAAGACGATTTTGAATGTTCAAAAGTTTGACAACGAGCACGTATTTAGGTCCAATTAGTTAGCTTATGGGAGAAAAAGCCATAGATTACTTATATAAGCTCTAAAGAGAACCAACTACTCCACTCTTAGCATTTTCATTTGCACAACGTGTAAAACCTTAGCCTAAATGTTAAGAGAGCATTAAATCAACACTCTAGCAGAGTCGGGATTCCCCTTGTTCTAGCCGAATCAAGACTAAACTACCATTAACACCGAAGCATTAACGCATTATTTTTGTGCAAAGCACTTCTTTTAAATGTAAATACTTGACTTAAAACGATAAAATTTTTTAAAATTTTGGTCAAAACGGGAGTGCTAGGGTACTAGAAGGTACACAAGTGATCAAAATTCGCTAGAATTCCCCCCCACACTTAGAATTGAATATTGCCCTCAATATTCAAAGTACCGGCCGTAGCCGAACTATAGAACGGAAAAAGGTAATACTACTAGCCAAGTGTGCGAAAACTTTTTCACAAAAGGATTTTATAAAGATATCCCTAGATAATCGTTAGTAAACAAGATCGGATATTGGGCTACTGGATTGAAAACAAAGCATCAATCATCACAATCTACTGAACTCGAAAACAGAGCAAACACACAACAAGCAAACATCGGTGGGGTTTCCCCACACTTAGTGTTAGAAAATAGAAAGAAGTTGGAAACATGGGTGGATACCCATGAAATGCTATGTTTTGTTAACCGAAGTCGCTAAGCTTGACTCGACCCCTAATTCATTGGTCCATGGGGGAGCAAGTGGAAGAGAAAATCTCCATCGGACTTTCATTCAAATAGTTTGGATAAACATTGAATGTGCTGAAAGTTCCACTCCGATGAGATATAGTCGGCTTAAAAGATTGAGAAATGCCGGGGTCAAAGATGGTATCTTCACTCCCGTAGGAGATAAGATATGGAGAAGAAATAAGATAAGAAAGCAGAGTGTCATTGAGATGACAATGGGTGGGTCGGGTGGGCAAAAGATTAGATTGAGGAACATTATCGGAATGTTCAGTAATCTTATCCACCACTTTAGCAGTTAAAGTATCCATATCGGTCTTAGAGAAGATTCCATCATCCGGCGGTTTAGCAAAGGACGGGTGGATGATGGATCAGAATGAGAAGACTCCAAAGAAGGACGGAGTCCAAGATATAGAGTAAGACGCGTGAAAGCTTCGCATGAAGGCATCCATCGGAGGATCCTTTTCTCGGACAATGTTTTTAACATAAAGCTCGTCAATGAATATCCCGGTTAAAATTTTGTCTTCACATGTGGGCTCATTGGGATAAGTGAGGGTCAACTCAACAGAGGAAGGGTAATCATCATTAAGCAAGCTTTCAAGAAAAATGATATCTTGATCATAGTCGAACCCGTCACTCTCAATACCCGGCGGTATTGGATCATCAAGAAATAAGTCAATTTCTTCCATATCAGAATCACTTAGCGGATTATCAAGAATATTGTCTTCAACTAATTTTTCCGATTCATTCATCTCGGCTTCATTTCCAAATCAATCTCCATAATATCTTGATGTCGGACTCATTACTTTCTTTATTGTGCATATCATCGGATGACGGGAGAGAAATGTCTAATCTGAGAGATGGGACAAGTGGTGTGCTCGAGAGCTAGCAATTCCCACCACTTCCGCTTGTGGACTCGTGATCGAACTCGGACATCTTATCGAAAAGAGGATTAACTTCGTAAAAGGTATAGTCATCATTGAATTCGAAAAGCGGATTTGAGAAAATCCCGGAAGTAACCTCGGAAATGTCAAGAGAATCACATAAAAGCGAATCACGATCACCGCCGGATATATCCTCGGACTCTCTTGGGATTAGGTCAAGGCTCTCAACACTAGACGATTCCGTTTCTAGAATAGTGCTAAGATGCTCGTCCCCCATTATGAGAGAATCCTCAGGATTAACAATTTTCGGAGAAATATGATCATCGACCTCTTTCAAAATGACGTCACTTCTCTCAACCGGGCGTGAGTGAAGGGAAGGGTCGAAATGAAAGGCTCGTAAACGGGAGTGGGATTGCCACTCGGAGGAGTATAATCGTCATCGTAATCGAATCGTAATAATAGGTAGTTGGACGATATTGGATCACTTTCGCGGCTTCTTCAACTAATAATTCACGATAGGTCTTTTGATTAGGATCTTTTTCTTGAGAAAGTTTATCAACAAGAATCTTAAGATCAATCATCATTTCAAGAAATTTTTGATTAAACTCTTCAGACCATGGTAAAGGTTGTGGTTGAATTTCTTGGTATTGTGGAGGTGGGTTATAAGGATAGTCATAATTATCACAAGGAACTTGCTTGTAAACAAGCGGGTTTTGTATCTAACAATCGGAATTAACGTGCGGACCTCCACAATACTCATAACCGTATGATTGTTGTGAGTGATTCGGTAAATTATGTGGATATTGGTCAAAACCAAAGTTTTGATTGTTACCCGGAACTTGCTCATAGACAAGCGTATTCCCCGTTTGACACTCAATACTCGGGTGAGGACCTCCACAATACTCACAAGAATATGTCTCCATCTCATAGTGTGGGGGTTGGTTAAGGAAATTGGTTGTTTCATTGTAAGGATTTTGGTCATAGAAAAACCCGTTTCCCGAATTCACAATGCTACAACCAGGGCAATTTCCACCATTTTGAGGTCCACCGCACCATTGACAACCATATTGGTAAGACGAAGACATAAAGAAGAATTAAATGGATAGAGGGTAAGAGAAATAGAATTAAACGGATAAGAGGAATGAGAAGAATATTTTTGGGGTTTTATAAATAGAAAACATAAAAGGGAAAATAAATTTTGAAAAGGAAAATATTTTTGGGTTTTTGGGTTTTTTGGAAAGCAAATAACTTCACGAGGAAGGTTCTTCAAGTCACTAATCGTCAAACCGTAACGATATTGTCGCAACACAACCTCCCCGGCAGCGGCGCCAAATTGATATTGTAGAAAATATACCAAATACACGATATACGCGAGAATCAACAAATCAACCTTTTAGGAAAAGGGTTAACGTGCCAAAACTCACGAACGTGATATAAGTGATACCGGGCAAGTGTTACCCGGGTCGTTTCCCAACGAGGTGTGAATTGACGGTGACGTTTGAGGTTTGGAAATAAAGTGCTTGAATGGATCGGGAATTTACGATTTGGAATACGTTATTCTACAAATTAAATAACGGGAATGTAAATAAAGCACGAAAACAAATTAAATGACTAAATTAACTACTACTAAGCATAATAAATAGTAAAACAAAGCTACACTACGTCCTAGGGCATTAAAACTAAAAAACGCGAAACCGGGAACGCACCGAGCCTAAAAAGTGAAAATGTTGAAATTTAAGACCTACGGTGCAAAACAAATTTTCCTACATTTTAAACGACTAAAAATGATTTTAGGAAAAAGGGTATTTTTTCACTTTTATTTTATTTATTACTAATTAAAACTAAATAATACTAATTAATAAATTAAAATTTTTTTTTTGGAAAATCTGAGAAATTTACAAAAAATACTTTAAATGAAACTGAAGTTAAGAAAAATAAAAAAGTTGAAGGTTGCTTTTGAAATAAGCGCTAATAAGGAAAATTTAGCTATATGAACTTAAACTAAAAGTGACATTAAATATTCAAAGTGTTGTAGCATGACACGAAACACCCACTAGAGCGCTTGGTAAAGTGTCGTGTGTTCGGCTTCAAGAGTGCATGGTCGTGGGTTCAATTCCCACTTCCACCCTTTTCACTTATTATTTTTTCTTTTGATTTTTCTTTTAGCAAACTAACTTTAGCACTAAAAATAAGCAACTTTAATAAAAATTTTAACTTCGAAAATGCTAATAAGCTGCACAGAGGGGTGGAAAAGCAATCAGAAGCTAAAACAAAAAGTAAGGGTATGTTTGGGATTATGCTACTTAAAGGGAAACCTAAACCTACAATAAGCTTCTAAAAATCTAGATCCTATGAAAACTAATCTACATTATATAATAAGCAAACTATGGAACTTAATAAGCAATGATTAAGCATTAAAAAGCTAAAAAAAATGGAAAAGATGGCTGCTGTACCAGGACCTAAAACAGCCTAACGTGGCGTCTTTTGAGCTTATTCTAACTAAGCTACAAGGGGAGTGAGCTTATGAGCTTGTGGAATTTTGAAGACAAGCTAGGGGGCAAGCTTTTGCCCCCACAAATACCTAGTTAAAAGCTTTAAACAATCTAAAAGAAGAACGCTAAGTGGGTAAACAAAGACCAAATAAGTCAGAACAAACTATTCAAAAGCACTAAATTAGACAATTACTAAGCAAATTTAACCTAGGCTAACTAAAAAAGCACTAAGTAACCTAAATAAGCTAAAGAAAACCTAAAGGAATCTAATAAAAAACTACTCCACTTGTCAGCTAACTGGCCTAAAAAAGCCAAGGGGGGGGTATTTTTGTGCCTACAAATAAGCAACAAAGTGGCTTCCAAAATACAAAATAAGCAAAGTGACTCACTAATCTTACACCCAACTTACTAATTGCATCAAATATTAATCCTAAACCTATCTTAAAATCACCTAAATCTAAGCAAAAACGAAGGAAGTAGGCTGCTGTGACAGCCTACAATAACAGTAAAAAAAAAATTGTAAAAACAATTTTCAACCTAATTCAAACTAATAACTTGAAAAACTTGTTAAAAATACTAACTCTGACTGAATTAAGAGTCAAAATGGGTCAACGTGGGTTATTAACCCACCAAACGAACCAATCCAAACACTACTTTTGAAGGCAGTAAAAAATGTTTTTCCTAAGTGTGAACTTACAACAAACTGCTATGAACTCAAACAATCTTAAGCAAAACTTTTTGAGTATATTCAAGAACAAAAAGGAACAATAAGACTGCTTAAAGGATGTAAACTGCATAAACTGAAATGGGATTAAAAACATGAAAAGTAAATTGCATTAAAATTAAAAATTACATGGAAATTTAAATGACAAATAAAGTAAATGACCATAAAGTAAATTGGTGCTAGAAATTTGAGTTTCTAGACAAATTTTTATACAAACTTCTCGCCTATTTATATAAAACTAAGTCTTGTATCTTCTCACTCGTCTTCATCTGCGTTGTGTTAGTTGTGTGAGAGAGTTAGAAGTTGAGCATGTGCTTGTCCTGCACTTAATCACATCCGTTAAATTATGCTTGGTCCCCAATCTCTTCTCCTCAGCCATTGATCTCTTTGCTTTAGTAGTGTGGATTGCCAAGTTGGCAAAGATGAGCATGTGATGTTTGTTTGTTGGTTTCCTGGAGTGAAAGAGACGGGGTGAGAGGGACGGGGAGGGAAATTTGGCCTAATTGGTTGTAAGGTTTAAAAGGTTAAATGGGGTGATAAGGGATTTAAAAGAGGATTTATATTTACTTAAAAGTATTTTGTTTTAACTTTGAAATAAAGCTGTATTTTAGGTTTTTTTTTTTTAAGAGAGAAAATATTTTTAATAAAAATTGGTTTTAATAAAAATAATTGTTGTAAATAACACATTGTTAAAAATAAAAATAATTGTTTTAGTGAAAACGCGTTTTAATGGTAAATTGGGTTCGGGTAAAAGGTAGAAAGGTAATTATGGGTTTAGGGTTAGGTTTTGAGTCGATCTCCCACCACTCCAAAAACATATCTCGGCTCAGAAAATGTAGAAAATCCACTTGCGGCTCCGTCAGCAAAGCACGTTTTCCATTCTGAGCTCAATTATGTCCGTTTTTGCCCTGTTTTCGATCCTTTGTACCTGAAACACATAAAAACACATTCCAAGGATATCTGCAGTATAAATGGTCATATTACAGTGTTTTTAGACGTTTTTGTGGTCTTAGATGGGTAAAAATGATGAGTGAATAAGCACTCATCAATGCCCTTATCCGTGATTTGTATAAAAGTACTTTTTCTCCTTTTAGAAATTCCTTAGGGTTCCTTTGTGCCTTTGGTATCGAAGTGGGATTATTTCCTATCTTCTTATCGGGTTTCCTACGCGTTGCATCTGAGACCTTGAACCATAAAGTCCCTAAGCCCTTTTTCCCAGTCATTCATCTTCTTCTTAACACTATTGCCAGGGGCTTTTCGGTTTTCACCCGTAATCATTTCCATGATCTTAAGAGGATACCTTGGGATGATGGGTATCCTAGTGTACCCCTTCCCGCTTTTGAGTATCATGATGCCCTCTCCGCATTTGATGGTTGCCTTGGCGGTGGCCAGAAATGGTGTCCCAAGAATGAGGGGCACATTTTTATCTTCCTCAACATCAATGATCATGAAATCCACCGGATAAACGATATTAGCCACCTCAATTAGAACATCCACCGCTATTCCTATGGGATGGACATAGGTGTGATTAGCTAAGGAAAGTCTAAGATCAGTCTTGGCTGGTTTCTCCTTAGTTAACTTATTATAGATTGACAATGGCATTATGTTCACATCAGTCCCCTGATCGGCTAAGGCATTTATATTATCAATGTCACCTATGCTACATGGTATCATGAAATTCCCTGTGGTGTCTCGTTTTTTTGTTAATGGTTTTTTTATGACCAACTCGTACAGGGGTCCCATAGGTAAGGCGTCATACTCTTCTTTTGTCATTTTTCCTTCAAGGGATTCCCTAAGAACTTCATTGTACCTAAAGTTGTTTACTTGGTTTGCAATGGTTTTTTTTGTTAATTTCGTGCTTAAGGTAGTACTCAATGGTCTTAGGCTCATCATTAGGCACAGACTCCTCCCTCTTGCTCTCCTCAGTTTTCCTCATCTCAACCCTTGCATCCTCGGGCATAATGGAAACGGCATTAACAAACGAAGTGGGAGGACAATCGTTTCTTCTTACTAGTACCTTTTCGGGAACTTTTGTTTTGGTATATTCTATCACCAAATTCATCATTTCCGTCATTTTCGCTTGCATTTCCTCTCTTTGCCTATAAACCTCCTCTTCAAATTTAGCTAATCTCTCCGTATAAGCTGCCATGTACTCCCTCATTTGTTCCTTGAAGCTCGATGAGAGTGGTATTGGGGAAGTAGAACGGAAGCGCCTTTCGGAATTTGGGTTTTGCTTGCGACTTGGGGATTCCGAAAAAGGTGTGGGGTGGTTGGTGGAATTGGCGGATTTGACAGCTTCTCGAGGAATTTGTACGGGGGCTCTTCTTTGCCTTTCCATAAGATAATCAATCCCTCTCTCAATGGCACTCATTTGCTCCTCGAGGGTGTCGGAAGATTCAAAAGGAGTTGATATGGCATTAACTACGTTAACCGGAGTTTCAGGAGATTCATTCCAATCTTCGTAGCTTTGATCAGCAAGCTCCTCTATAATATCCCAAGATTTCTTTGCATTAAAATCGCTAAGCCTTCCACCGTGGCTCGATCAATGGATCGTCGAGTGATGAAATCGGTATGGTCATAGAAGATTTGGATTTGAAGCCAAAGATCAATGCCATGATGGGGAAGTCTACGGAGTAGGTCCTTAAATCGAGTCCATGCTTTGTAGAGAGAGTCACCTTGGAGTTGTTGAAACGTCAAGATGTCTCGCCTAAGTTTAGTGGTTCTCCCCTGTGGGAAAAATTGAGCAAGGAAGCGAGAGGTAAGATCATCCCAACTTGAGATGGAACCGACGGGAAGTCGCTCAAGCCAATTACTAGCATGGTCCCGTAGAAAATTGGAAGAGACGCAGCGTGGTCTCCCAGTAGTAGCATCAAGGTCGATGGAATCGACAATTTTAAGGAAATCCCTTAGACGTTGATTTGGATCTTCGAACGAAGTCCATGGAATGCACATCCGCTTTGCACCAACCGGATGGTGTCGGATCGCAGGGCCGTAGTTTGGGCTTGGTCACGAAGCTCAATGGTGTTCCTATAGCCTAGGTGGCTTGGTCTCGAGTATTCACCAAGAGTACGGGCTCTTGGCGGGTCAATTGGTGGTGGATTGATGAATGGTGGGTGGTTATCACCTTCCATGATGAAAAGTGATGGGATTACGAACAAAGGTCACGAAGAAGGGGGATAGACTAAGAGAAAGCTAAAATGAGAAAAATTTACTTGATAGGAATCAAGCAAAGAAACCTAAACGAGGTGGACTACTAATTAGCTATTCTATTCTCCCGGCCTAAAAACTTGATAACGCTACACGCTGCTCGGGTCAAAGGAACTTCCTTTTCGTCGAGCAAGTTTTTCAACACCCTAGCAGTGAACCTAATCGTTGTAGTGTAGTAATTAGGGTAAGCCACGGGTATTGATATCGCTCTCTAGGGAATAGGAATGCTAGTAAGAAGTTACTACGCTAAGGTTGGGGTTGAGGAAGATTATTTTTTATCTTTTATGTTTTTTAGGAAATTGAAAGGCACGAATCTCGGGGTTTGGATTTGGGGGTTGGTATTGCTACCGGTTACTCTACTTATCTAATTATCTAGTCTAAGGTGTATGTAGTCTATGTCTAATTATTGTGTGCTCGTATGATAGTTTAAAGATGTGTTTACTTAGGTTTTACTACTCCTTAATTATCTCCTATTGGTGGTTGAATTGTCATGTCCTTATTCTTAGTTGCGTTGTGTGTCTAAAGTTGTAGGGTATGCGTATGTTCCCTAACTCTTTGAACTTACCAAAGGGTCTCGTCTACAAAACCCACTATGGATAATAAACTCTTACTCTAAGGCACTCTTTGGATGGTTTAGCTTACAACTACTCAAGGAGCTATATTCTAAGGTTCACTAAGATTTAATCAAGCATTAAGTACACAACGAATGACCTATCGCACTACTAGATCATTAATCAACTAAGATAAGAGACAACCAATCAATATTCAATAATTAAGTTTCATATTCCCTAAGCAAACACAAAAGTAAATTAGCCGGACATGGAGAACATGCAAGCATACACACAAATAATCAAAGACATAATTGAATTAATAAAGTAAAACACTTATCTTGGTGTAAGATAGGGTTTGGAACCCTAAAATACTGTACAAGACAGCCTTGGTTCGGTTTAGGTTTTTACTCCAAAAGACTACACACTAATCCTGAAAAATTCGGATTCTATATATAAGATTACATATGCGACGGCGTCACCTTATGTTTTGTGACGCCGTCGGGTCGCCGCCATTAGGGTTTCGTCTTGGCCATGTTAGTCTTGCGACGGCGTCACCTTGTGATTGTGATCCCGTCCTCTTGACTTCGCCGTCCGGATTGAATCTAGGCCGTCTGAGTTGCGATGGCCTACTCTTTTATAACTTGACGTCGTCACTTGAAAATAAGAGTTTTGGCTTCGTCGTCACAAAATCCTCCGACGGCGTCGCAGATAAGCAGTGACGCCGTCACCTTGTATTTTCATCAGCTGGAGTGCCTCGATTCTTGACTTTGGCCATTTTCTTCAGATATCCGCCTTTTCGTCCAAATAAGTGCCATTACAAAGAATTTGCCTTCACGATACCTAAAAGTGAAAAGGAACGATATTAAGTAATAACGGATACAACAGTGATCAAATAAGGGCTTAAATGACCCCTCAAAAAGGTACCTTTTAAAACCTTATCAGTAACTCACCCCTCTTCTTACAAACTCTCTCATATATTAATTCTCTCTTCTAATCTCAGATCTCTTGATCTATATAGTAGTTCTTCTTTCTTTTGTTGTGATTCTCATATAGGTCCTTCTCAAAGGCGAGATCACGAGATACTACAAGTCATCCAAGCAAGGGGTCCTTGATTGATTTGTTCCTCCACAAGATTTCTGTAGCAAGATCTTGTATTTCATATTTCACATAGTTGTTGTGTTATAGTTGTGTTCGTTTGGTCCTCCGTGTTAAGGACTCGGTATTTAGCTTTGTACCGGAAAAAGTGTAAGCGACTTTGTGAGGCTTCTCCGCCAATTTGAAGGAGCTTGTTGACATAGTGCTTGAACTCTCGAGTAGGTGACTCGGGGAGTGGAGTAGGGCAAGGAAGGTGTCCTTGTATCCGAACCACTATAAATCGGTTGTGTCATTTCTCTCCTTTACTTTACTTGCTTTCGTTACTTAGATTACTTATTGCTTTATACTTTCTATCCATCCATACGATTTCACATAATATCGAATCTAAAGTTTTTGAAACTAACTTAAAATCGGCCAAACTATTCAACCCCCCTTCTAGTTTTCCACAGTGGAGATGTTTGGAAAGTTGTTGTTTAGGCAAAGCGTTGACTTATATTCTTTGCTTATGCAAATGATAGGTTTTGGAGATGTGAGGAGTTCAAATGTGGATAAAACCATGCTTTCTGACCGCATTCTACCAAGAGTAGTGAGTTTGGAAAACTACTATTGTTTGGTCTTTGGTTTCAGCAAGTCATGGAATGTAGTTTACATTTCATGCTTACTAGTATTTGGATTTATGAGTGTTTGTGTAGAAAATTTTTGTTGTAGGTTTCAATATGTTGTGTATGGTTGGTAATTGGTATAATTTTCAAGTATTTGATAAGAGAATAACATGCTTACATCGTAGTCTAGGCGTCGTCCTTAAGCTGCAGAATAGCAACGAACCTTTTTTAAATGTACTGATTTGGTACGTGAACTATTTTTTGTTCCACTTAATGTAATGAACTTTCATGTTTTATGTCGATTTGCACCGTCAAGCTTGTTTTACCGGAACCAACTAAAATATTAAGAGTAAATTACATGGATCATCCTCGTGGTTTGTCCAAAATTGCATCTACAGTCCCTAATAGTTTTTTTGTTCGTTTTCATACGTTTTCGCCAATTTTAATACGTTTTCATGAGTTTTTATACGTTTTCTTATGTTTTTTGCCCATTTTATTACGTTTTCTTACGTTTTGTCCGTTTTTATACGTTTTAGTCCGTTTTTATACGTTTTCGTCTGTTTTTATACATTTTCATATGTTATTTCACGTTTACGTCGGTTTTTATACTTTTTGCCCGTTTTCTTACGTTTTCATACATTTTTGCATGTTTTATACGTTTTTATCCATTTTTCTACGTTTTCGTCCGTTTTTATAAGTTTTCATTCATTTTTATAGGTTTTTGTCCGTTTCTATACGTTTTGGCCGTTTTCTTACGTTTTCATTTGTTTTTGTCCGTTTTATACATTTTTATCCGTTTTTATGCATTTTTCATCCGTTTTATACGTTTTCATATGTTATTCTTACGTTTTTTTATCCGCATTTATCCTTTTTCATATGTTTTATACGTTTTTGTTCGTTTTTTTACGTTTTCATACGTCTTTATCCGTTTTTATACTTTTTTGGCCGTTTTGGTACGTTTTTTACGTTTTTATCCGTATGAAAATAGATGGAAGTGATTAATAATGGATAAAAACGTATGAAGATGCACAAAATGTAACAAAACGCATAAAAACATACAAAAAAGTATAAAAAGCTACTTAAACGTATAAAAACATACAAAAACGTATAAGAACGTACAAAACGGATAAAAACGTATGAAAATGTAAGAAAAACAGATGAAAATATATAAAAACGAACGAAAACATATAAAAACGGATGAAAATGTATGAAAACGTAAGATAACGTATAAAACGGACAAAAACGTATAAAATGAATGAAAGCATATAAAAATGGATAAAAGCTGACAAAAACGGATAAAATCATATGAAAATGTCTAAAAACGGACGAAAATGTATAAAAACGGACGAAAACGTATAAAAATGGACGAAATGGATAAAAACGTATAAAAACAAACGAAAATATATCAAACGGATAAAACGTATTAAAACAGACGAAGACGTAAAAAACGGATGAGAACGTATAAAAAGGGACGAAAACGTATACTGATAACGCTACACGCGTCGTTCGGGGTCAAAGGAACTTCCTTTCGTCGAGCAAGTTTTTCAACACCCTAAGCAGTGAACCTAATCATTGTAGTGTAGTATTAGGGTAAGCCTCGGGAATTGATATCGTTTCTAGGGAATATGAATGCTAGTGAGGAGTTACTACGCTAAGGTTGGGGTTGAAAAAGATTATTTTTTTTTATCTTTTTTATGTTTTTTTAAGAAATGGAAAGGTACGAATCTCGGGGTTTGGATTTGGGGGGTTGATATTTCTACCGTTTACTCTATTATCTAATTAACTAAGGTGAGGGTAGTCTATGTCTAATTATTGTGTGCTCGTATGATGATTTAAAGATATGTTTACTTAGGTTTTATTACTCCTTAACTATCTCCTATTGATGGTTGAATTGTCACGTCCTTATTCTTAATTGCGTTGTGTGTCTAAGGTCGTAGGGTATGCGTTTATCCCTAACTCTTTGAAACTACCAAAGGGTCTTGTCTACAAAATCTCTAGGATTTATAAACTCTAACTCTAAGGTACTCGTTAGATGGTTTGGCCTACAACTACTCTAGGTCTCTAGGTGTTATAGTCTAAGGTTCACAAAGATTAATCAAGCATTAACTACACAACGAATGACCTATCGCATTACTAGATCATTAACAATTAAGATAAGAGACAACCAATCAATATTCAATAGTTAAGTTTCATATTCCCTAAGCAAACACACAAGTAAATTAGCCGGACATGGAGAACATGCAAGCATACACACAAATAATTGAAGACATAATTGAATTAATGAAGTAAAACACTTATCTTGATGTAAGATAGGGTTTGGAACCCTAAAATACTGTACAAGACAGCCTTGGTTCGGTTTAGGTTTTTACTCCAAAAGACTACACACTTAAAACTGAAAAAATCCTATTCTATATATAAGATTACAAATGCGACGGCGTCACCTTTTAGGTTGTGACGCCGTCGGGTCTCCGTCATTAGGGTTTCGTCTTGGCCACGTTAGTCTTGCGACGGCGTCACCCTGTGTTTGTGACGCCGTCTCTTCAGCCTGCATGCGGATCAAATCTAGGTCGTCTGAGTTGCGACGGTCTACTCTTTTAAAGCCTGACACCGTCACTTGAAAATAAGCAATTTGGCTATTGTATCGTCACAACATGTGCTCCGGCGGCCGCAGATAACACTGGCCGTCCCCTTGTATTTCAAGTAGCTTGAGTGTCTCGATTCTTGACTTTGGCCATTTTCTTCGTGATATATCCGCCTTTTCGTCAAATAAGTGCCATTCCAGCAATTTGTTCAAGAGACTTAAAAGTGAAAAGGAACGATATTAAGTAATAACGGATACAAAAGTGATCAAATAAAGGCTTAAACGACCCCTAAAAAAGGTACATTTTAAAACCTTATCAAATATCCCTACACTTGGTATTTGCTTGTCCTAAAGCAAAAGTGCTTTTAGCCAATTAATTTATAAGTTAGCGGTCATGAAGCATAGGTTTAGAACAATCCACAACACATATAAGCCCCGCAAAAGTCATAACAAGCACGGAAATTACATACTAGCACCTCACATGGGGTGTTTGGGTACTCACATCTCTCGGGTGTATATGAAATATAACAAGTTGGAAATGGAAGATAAACACTCATTAACCGGTCCTAGTACATAGATTACCATAAGCTTGAGACTAGATCAAACCTCCATCGCTTTGGCGTAAGCACCTAAGAAAGACTATCAAATAGGTCTTTTAAAGGGTTGTAATGTTAGGCTTAAGGTAGGGAAACAAAGGGTTTGGTGGGATAGGCTATTTAGTAGTGGCAAGTCAAAAATCTTTATGTTACAAGCATACGAAGAATGGCGTTGCTAAGCCAAGACTCGACACTCTAAACTCTAGATAACTGAAACACACAAACATAAATTTAAAGGATAGATGTAGGATGGTAGCCCGTATGTTTTTTTTAACACTCTATTTTTTTTTCTTTTTCTATTTTCTTTTCGATTTTTTTTTCCATACACTTTTACTCTACCATCCTCTACGGTAACATCAAAATAATAGGGATTTATAGGCACATCCCTACACTTGAGTTTTTATTACTCTAACACTAATTTGACCCGGATTGAAAAGATCAAAACACTTGGAGTACATTATTACGCAAACAAAGGGAATTTGAATTTAACGTTCCCTTCCCATCATTTTATAAACTTTAACTTTTCCCATGAGTCCCAATCGTCCCAAAACTGTATACAAAGGATATGACTCGACTTAGCAACTCATGCAAGAAACTAGATAATTGAACTAAGGGTTTTTAAGGTGATAACAATAATGCACTAAAAGTGAGTGCATACAGGGTAGGCTAAGGCGATTTGGGTGTACATTTGGGGGTGGGGTGTAAACAATGCTCTTCATTGATATTCCGAAAAACCGAAACATCACGAGAACCACGAAAAGGATAGGCTCGAGGGGTTAACTAGGATATTGTGTACTAAAAGTGAGTACAACGCAAGGGTATGGGGGAATTACTCAACCGAGGTGGAAGAAGTAATTATATTACGGGTATCAAACAAGGGTTATCCTAATGCCTCTTATCATTTAGTTATTCCTAACTACACAAGTGTAGTCTTACTAGCGATCTCGGGATGCATCACAAAACAAGTTCTAGAATCTATAATACTACCGGTTCAAACTCTAAGCATTAAAGATGAATGCTTTAATTCCTACTAATCTAAGGGTGATCCTCACATTTTGGGTGGAATTTAAGTGGTAAAGGGTTTTTGTGCTAGTCATGCAACTTCCTATTCGTGAGACGCTTTTGTTAAGACTAATGGCCCACTCCTATATGTCATGAAAAATTTTAAATTTGGTGCCAAAATTATCCTAACCGACATTTTCTCATGGTTTATTACACAAATACAATTGGACAAAGCAAATAGTCAAGGATAAACATAGTTTCAAAGTTCCCGTTTTATTTTCCCTCCCTACACTTAAACTGAACATTGTCCCCAATGTTCCCCGAAAGTATCAAAGTTATGATAATAGAAGGTAATTAAAAACGAAAGAAACTAATACTCCCCTGATTAGCTCGGTAGGATCCGTGTAAAGTGGTGGTTATATTTTTCTTCAAAAAGAACGTTTGCAGCAAAAGCTCTTTCTCATCTTATGTATCTTCTTCTTGGTAAATTAAACCTACACACTTGAAGAAAACAAACAACCCAACGCATCAAACTGAACAAAGAAAAATCACAACAAGATGTAATTCCAGACTTAAATAAGATATAATGCTTGTGAAATGGATGTTTGCAGATTTTCTAGAAAATTAAGACCTGGAAAATTCCAAAAATTTATAAGTAGCACAGAAAACGAGAAAAAGTAGTAAGCAGTTTACTCCTCCCGACCGTCAGTTCGACTCGACGCCGTCGAGTTATCATGACGTAAACCGGTGTGCGATTTTCTGGAAAAATTATGGAAAATTTTTAACTTTACAATCTGGAAAAATTTCCTGCAAAAACATCCATTATGACTCGATACAAGCATTTGACTCGAACAAACACACATGTATATCTTTTAAGTAATTGAAATTCTCATGTTTACGTTTCTTTTGAAAACGTGTGTAATCCTCCCTACACTTATCCCTTATGTAAAATACCTTTATATGTTATTAAGACGAGGTTAAAGACAAAATAAAGCATTTTTAAAAATTCAAACATGAGAATAAACAATCAATAAAAGATATACGACACACAAATAAAAATGAAAAGCAAATACACATGGGTTGCCTCCCAAGAAGCGCTTATTTTTGTTTGAGTCACAAGCCTGACTCTACCCTTATTTAACGGATAAAGGGGAGGTTTTCCCTACACTTAAGCTTATGTGCGGGTGATAGTAGCGATACAGAGGAGAGGGTGATGGGTGATTTATATGCTCAAAGGAGTGTACTCCATTCATTATAACCTTACCTAAGTCTATTGGTATAGCGGGTGAATCAAATCTCTCTCCTAAAAATAGATCATCTTCTATCAACTTCAAAAGATTCTTAGTTAAGGATCCATCTTGACCTAATAAACCCGGTTTAAACCCATAATGTTTCTTGTTATCAACCATGAATGGGTGATATAAGTGTGTAAGGTCATGGGTTACTCCTATATTAGCTTCCACTCTACATGGCCTAGAGTCTACCACCTTTATCTAGCAACTACGCGGACTATTTATTTTGATGGGTGGATTGGGGCCTAATTCAATTCCTAGATTCACATCTAAAGACGGAAAATTGGGTAAGGTGTTTGGTTGAGGCTCCGGTTCATCAAAATTAGGAGCTTCCCTAAGACTAAGAGAGAGGTTATGACAACAAGCATCTAAACCTACATTCTCTAGTGGCGTTTGGTCCAAAGGTTCTATATCAATCGGGGTTCCTATAGTCTCTTCTACTTCTTCCGGGTAAGTTCTAGGCGATGTGTGTTCCTCAAGTGATGGTAGGGCTTGTGGGCTTGGAGTTTCCACCTCATTCTCCATTATATCTAGATCTCCTAAATGTTCATTAGTATGATCTAACCCAAATACACTCCTAAGCATCTCAAATCCTTCTTTGGCCATTTCAAATTCTTGGTCTGATTCATAAGAATTGTTCTAAAAAACTTGACTACTATGTTCTATTTGCCTAAAGGATTCCTCACGCGTGTCATATGTTTTGAAGTCTATCCCACACATGCAACTAAGTATTTCAACTCTAACCATCTCACAATCTTGTTCGGGTTTAGGTTCCATGTTCTTAAAAACTAGGTCTTTTTGATCATGATGCCTAAGATTGGATAAATCCTTTTTATCCATTTCCTCAAGTTGTGACAGCTGATGGTTTATGCTTAGGAGGCTTTTCTCAAAATTTTTCCAGAGGGTCTCACTAAAAGGAGTTGATTCTAACAATGATCGTTGAATAGAAGCCACACAAGCACAAAATTTATCAAACCCATCCAACCTTATACCCGTCTCCTTTTGGATATCTCTAAGATCACTCACAAATTCATTAGAACAATAAAAAGCTATCCAATCTGCGAAATTCAATTGTTCCTCATTTGTTAATGATTCAAATGCAATTTCACTCGCCATAGCGACAAATGAAAAGGGCTTTACGAACACAAACACAAAGAAGGGGGATAGACTACAATGAAGCTAAAAATGAGAAAAGGCTTACTTGATAGGAATCAAGCAAGGAAACCTAAAAGAGGTGGACTCCTAACTAGCTATTCTATTCACGGCAATGCGCCAAAACTTGATAACGCTACACAGCGCTCGTTGGGGTCAAAGGAACTTTCTTTTCGTCGAGCAAGTTTTTCAACACCCTAGGCAGTGAACCTAATCGTTGTAGTGTAGTATTAGGGTAAGCCACGGGAATTGATATCGTTCTCTAGGGGAATAGGAATGCTAGTGAGGAGTTACTACGCTAAGGTTGGGGTTGAAGAAGATTATTTTTTATCTTTTTTATGTTTTTTTAGGAAATGGAAAGGTACGAATCTCGGGGTTTGGATTTGGGGGGTTGGTATTTCTACCGATTACTCTATTATCTAATTAACTAAGGTGAGGGTAGTCTATGTCTAATTATTGTGTGCTCGTATGATGATTTAAAGATATGTTTACTTAGGTTTTATTACTCCTTAACTATCTCCTATTGATGGTTGAATTGTCACCAGTCCTTATTCTTAATTGCGTTGTATGTCTAAGGTCGTAGGGTATGCGTTTATCCCTAACTCTTTGAAACTACCAAAGGGTCTTGTCTACAAAATCTCTAGGATTTATAAACTCTAACTCTAAGGTACTCTTTGGATGGTTTAGCCTACAACTACTCTAGGTGTTATAGTCTAAGGTTCACAAAGATTAATCAAGCATTAACTACACAACGAATGACCTATCGCATTACTAGATCATTAACAATTAAGATAAGAGACAACCAATCAATATTCAATAGTTAAGTTTCATATTCCCTAAGCAAACACACAAGTAAATTAGCCGGACATGGAGAACATGCAAGCATACACACAAATAATTGAAGACATAATTGAATTAATGAAGTAAAACACTTATCTTGATGTAAGATAGGTTATGGAACCCTAAAATCTCATACAAGACAGCCTTGGTTCGGTTTAGGTTTTTACTCCAAAAGACTACACACTTAAAAGCGAAAAATTCGGATTCTATATATAAGATTACAAATGCTGACGTCACCTTTTAGGTTGTGGCGCGTCGGTCGCCGTCATTAGGGTTTCGTCTTGGCCACGTTAGTCTTGCGACGACGTTACCTTATGCTTGTGACACCGCTTCCTCTCGACCTCGGCCGTGCGGATCAAATCTAGGCCGCGAGTTGCGACGGCCTACTCTTTTAAAGCTGACACCGTCAGCGTGAAAATAAGCAATTTGGCTCGTGATCGTCACAACATGTGCTCGGCGGCGTCGCAGATAACACCTGACGCCGTCCCCTTGTATTTCAGCAACTTGAGTGTCTCGATTCTTGACTTTGGCCATTTTCTTTGTATATCCGCGCATTTTCGTCCAAATAAGTGCCATTCCAGCAATTTGCCTTCAAGAGACCTAAAAAGTGAAAATGAACGATATTAAGTAATAATGGATACAAAAGTGATCAAATAAGGACTTAAACGACCCCTCAAAAAGGTACATTTTAAAACCTTATCATATACAAACGGATGAAAACGTATAAAAACGGATAAAAAATGTAAGAAAACGTATAAAAACGGACGAAAATGGTTAAAAACGTATGAAAATGTATAAAAATGGATAAAAGCGAACGAAAACGTATAAAAACATAAGAAAACATATAAAAACATATAAAAAAAGTTTATAAAAATTTTCGTAATTTTAACAGAGCAAATTAACGGGAGTTAAGTCTAAGGACTACTTGTGTAATTTGAGACAAACTAGAAGGACGATTCATGCAATTTACTCAAGTGTTAAATATTCCACGTAGACCTTTTTTTCTCGGTTTTCAAACTTTTTATCCGGTAGCAGGTAAAGGTTGGTGTAAATCGACACAAAACATGAAAGTTTATTACATTAAGTGGAACAAAAAAATTGTTCATGTATCAAATCGGTACATTTAAAAAAGTTCGTTGCTATTCTGTAGCTTAATCCCTTTATAATTTGTTCTTTTTGATTAGTTTATTTTTACCTCTTTTAATTAGAAAAAAGTAAAAAAATTACAACTTTGATATATTTACAATCAATTATCACAATTAAAAAATATGCATGTTTTTATGTACTTTTGTATATAAGTTTATCATCGTTAAGGCTACTCGCGACAGTTGGGTCGCCGACCTAGATGGAATCGGTCAAGCCGGTTGACCTTGATGTGGTTATTCGGTCCTTTGGAGGTCGGCAAATAGGTTTTGGGGGCGAAGTGGTCGAGAGGACGACCGAAAAATATTTGTGTATGTTAATTAATTACGTAAAAAAGAATATTTGTGAGGTATGTTTTTTGTAATGTCGGTCGCTTTGATTTGGTAAAAGTCGTATATATGTCGTTTGAGAGAGAAAACTGATATAACATGGAAAATGAAGCTTGCTAGTGTACCTAGCCTAATGCCCATAGCTAGAGAAAGATTTATCGCGTGCTCGAGTTGGCCTCATCACATACTTGAAGCTCACTTTCATCACTCGACGTTGGACTCGATCTCAATATAAACTTGACTCGAACAACGTGCAGTTGCTCGAGAATTGCTCAACTGATTTACACTTCCACACTCACATCATGAGTCAATCAGATAAACTAAAATTAAACTACAGTAATAGGTTTAAGAGCGTTGTGTTGAATTAAACAGCTCACATCCAATTTCGTTAACACCGATAACATCGATAATTACTAATCCAAACGCCCCCTTAACTTCATTTCCTTCACACACACACACACAGTAACACCATCAACCATCAATGGCAGACATCAATCTCTCATACATCACACTGATCACACTCATCCCAATCACACTCCTACTCTTCCTCAAACTCATCACGCGCCCACGCGCCACAACGATCCCACTCAAATCACGCCACGTCTTCATCACCGGCGGCTCCAGCGGCATCGGCTTAGCCTTAGCCAAACACTCCGCATCGGAAGGCGCACGTGTCACAATCCTAGCACGTAACCTCCAAAAGCTCGAAGAAGCGAAAACATCGATCAGGCTATCAACAGGGATAGACGTTGATATAATCAGTGCTGACGTCACTGATTACGAGGCGGTGAAGGAGGCTGTTGAAAGTGTGGGCCCCATTGATGTGTTGATTTGTAACCAAGGTGTGTTTGTTGCTCAGGAGATTGAGAAGCAGGAGATTAGGGAAGTGAAGGAAATGATTGATGTTAATTTGATTGGGACGTTTAATTTGGTTAAGGCCGCGTTGCCTGGGATGAAGAGTAGGACTGATCGAAAGCCAGTTTCTATCGCTTTTATGTCGTCTCAGGCCGGGCAGGTAGTTTTTGACATTTTTTAAAATAGTTTTATTGTGTTTTTTAGCTAATTAAGTAGTGAAGTTTAGTATAATACCCTGACGTACTTGATTCGGCTGTGTGATTAGTTTTTTTGACGGGGGAGTTAGGCGTTAGTTTTTTTTTTTCTTTGCTTGGTTGTTAACAGAGTGTTATGTATTCATGAATCCGTAAACTAGGTGTTATATTTGTCACACGGGATTTTGAGTGTTCGTGATATGTTTCTGGCTAATCTTGTTTTTCCATTTCTAAATTCCTTGAGAAGGCAATGGTTTTTCTTCTCTAGAGAAGAGTTGAGAATTTTGAAAACCCGTTTAGTTGGAGTTATATTTAACCTTTTTTAATGCTTAGCTTACAAGATTCGTTAATCGGATAACAAGATACCTCGGATTGACGGAGACAGTGGGCGGTGATGGAAGGTGAAGGTGAAGGTGGAGGATGGAAGAGGCGTGATAAGAGCGTAGGGTTAGAGGAGATGTGTTTTTTATTTTAGAAATGAAAAAAGTGAGAAGGGTGTAAAGGTATTTCATTTTTTCTATTAAAATTTGGAAAATGAGAATTTCATATTTTTGGAAAAAAATGCAACTAAACGGGTTTTCAGTTTTTCTCTTTTCATATGAAAAATTTTCTGAAAAAATGGAGTATTTCTCTCCAACTAAACGGCCCCTTACTTTCCGGTTTCCTTTTCTAGGTTAGTTACTTTCCGGTTTTCTTTAGGGTGCTCTATATCTAAAAACGCAAGGGGCAAGGCTACTAAGAGACTCCTATAAGGACTAAACGCAACAAATAAAGGCCACAACCGATTTATAAGATGATTTCATTAGTATGACTCCAACAGAAATTGAAAATGATCTCATTTAGTATAACTCCAACAGAAATTGAATTTACTGTAGTTTAGAATAACACTAACAGATTTATAACTAATGTAACTGTTAAATGGACTAACTAAATAACTATGAAATTTAGAGTTTGTTAGAGTCTTAAAGGATCGATGGTGTTTGAGGTGCTGTTTGGGTAACTGTGTAACACCATGGATATGGTAGTAAGAGACTTTATACCGTTAGAGTTTAACAAGATCTGCTCCAGTTTTGGTCAATGGCTGAGCAGTGTGTATCGTGGATCTTATATAAACTCTCTTATCATTACTTCAATCTAGCACTTTATGAGCAACCACTTTATCTTCAATTGTTTAGATCATTCATCATAAAAGTTGTGAACGTGTAATATTACAAAACTGCAAAACATTATAAATGAGCTTCTAATTGCAATTTTGTGGTTTTCGGCTGCGCATGTTTCATGATCCTTCTTGTTTCATCATTAAACTACTACAACTGATTTAGGATAAAAGTTGTGTTAATGTTACTTTTAGCACGTTTAACTAACTTGACAATATGTAACAAATGAGGAAAGTTTGTCATTTTACCTATTATTTAATTAATAAGTAGAATTTACCAAACACTAAAAGAAGTGCTAATCTGCTTATTTCTTATCAAAATAAAATCCAAACACTATTCAGAAGCAATTATTTTTAGTCAACATAAAAACACTTTTTTTTAAGCAGAATTAGAAAATAACAGCAATCCCAAACACCCTCTTAGACTGGAGAAAATGATATTTGATTAGACAGGAGAAAGTGTTTTATGTTAGATGTGATGTAGAAACTATATTATGACAATGATAATAGACTTCTTTGTAATGATGAGATTTAAAAGGCTCTGTGCATTATTAACATTACTCTTTGTGAAACTTTTGACTGGTCTTACACTTTCGACCCAGTTGCCCTTTCTGGACTTTGATAAACTCCTTGATTTTACCCATAAGAGAAAAAAACATAACCAAAAAAGTCTATTTATGAGATAACTTTGTTATTACTGAAAGAAGAAATATCAGGTGTTAATCAGAGATTTTACCTTCCCTCTAGACATGTGCTTTGGGTTAATTGAATATGGATGAACGTAAGTCAATACACATGAGAACACTGGTATTGAATTCTAGGGTTTAACATGCTTTGGGTTAACTGATTGTGCATTGTGAAAGTGATTCTGGAGGTGTTTAGGGAAGGTTATTTAGCTTGCTTGTCACTTTATTGCTTACGAACTTAAGTTTTCAGATGGAGCCAAACAACTCATGCTTATTGAAGTTATTTTGATAAGGTGTTTTTTAAGAACCCATTTGAAGGGGCTTGTGCGTAATAAGATGATATGCATGTAGGCACCATCTCCCGCATTGTGTTTAGCCGCACCCTTATGTGACATTTAAGGTTTGCATAGTGGTTTTTGAAAGTATTGTTTGGTTCTGCTTATCTTGGCCACTATTTTAATCATCTGCATTTAATCTAGATAACCTTTACAATTAGTTTCTAATTATGATCAATATCGAGGGGGATAATTATTGTGTAAACCGATTATGTAGGAAGCGTTGAAGGTAGGAAAAGTTAGAGGGATAATTATTTGTTGAATAGCGGGAGTATCCTCCTAGTTCATATTACAAATCATAGTATCTAACATACATCTTGGATCTCATTCATGTGTGGAGAAGTGTTGGTTCTCATTCTTGAGGTTGACATTCTTTGGTGATGGTCACAACTTAAAATTTATGGATGCAATGAAGTAATGGTGCAACGATGATTAATTTTACTGTGTTCTTCTATAAATGTATGATTTTGTTAATCCTAATTTGGTCACACCTGGTTTACTATCGAGAGTGTTGCACCGGCAGAAATCTATTCATACCTTGAGATGATCTCAGCAATTAGTAGTGCCGCGTGTAATTACATTCAATGTATGTTTATTTTGAGGAATTGGTTGAAATGCTGGGGATGGGTACACGGACAGGTACCGTGGAACTTCATTTTGTTTGGAACCATGCAAATAATCTTTGATTGAGATCCATGTGAAAAACGTTGATCTCAAAGACCTTATATACCGCGTGTTTTGAATGTCTATTTCAAACTCATGATAAATCTAAATTAAAAAAATAAATAAATAAACAAATTAAAAAAAAAAAAAAAAACTATTGAAAAGCCTTCATAATTATATGGACCCCTATAAAATCATTTGCGATGTTGCTAACAAGATGAAGTTCCATGTACGTGTTCTCGGTATGTCTATTCCACTATATCCTGGAAAAGAAAAAAATTGTGTTGAACAAATAACATGTGGCGCTGGTGGTGGTGGGGGCCGTCGATACAAAATATACCTTGCAACTTCTGCGATGCATCATTCTCATGACGTACCAACGTGTAACCATGTTAGTTTAAGAATATACCATAAATTAATGACACAGCGGTTTGCTTACAGCTTTGAAGCACAAAACTAGAGAAGGTTCTGCTACATCTGCACACAGTTAATATATCATAGACCATTTAGATCATTCACTTTTAATCTAGGCAGTCCAATGATTTTTCGATCATGTACGTCTGTACTATTATATTTCTTTCATGATTGATAGTGAGGTGGATAGTTGTAAATTCACACCAATTATAAATGGAAATTTTAGGGTAGGAAAAGTGTTGGAGATAATTATTGATGCACAGGGCACTCATCTTGCTATTTATTGAAAACCATATTATCTAAATACTAACACAGATTATGTTTTTTTGTTGTGTGAGTGTGTGTGTGGGGGTATGTGTAGCTACTTAGCTATGGTGTAACTATGAACAATAGATCTCCCCTCGAATATTAGAATTGCGTTTATATGCTAGTTCTTACAATTTTACTCTAATGTTAACACTCTTATGGAATTTTTATGAACATTTACTTCTGGTTCCTTGGGAATCTGTCTTCGTAGTTTTATATCTGGTAACTTTTATGTCTAACTTCTTTTTGACAAATTGACACCAGAAGGTTTTTGTACTTATTATATCAGATGCATTTTGTTTATGGTTTAATGATAATTCTCATGTACTGTCTTTGATGCTTTAGAGAATTATTATGTGTCTTGATGCACATTTTCAATTTTAGGTTGGCATTTATGGTTATACAGCTTATTCGGCTAGTAAATTTGGCCTAAGGGGTTTGGCAGAAGCACTCCAACAAGAAGTTATTGCTGATGACATTCATGTTTCACTTATATTTCCACCAGACACAGATACCCCTGGTTTTGCAGAAGGTTAAACCTCCCTCCCTTTATAAATTTTTGAGTGAAATCACTAAAATGGTTCATGTCGTTTGCTCAAAATATCTGAAATTGTTCCTTATGAATATTCGTTGCATAGATGGTTCCCGGGAGGGAATATTTGTAGTAAACTAATTGAATAAACGGTCTCTGAAATATGCAGTTAGTTTCCTAGGGGTATGATTTCAGTAATTTTGAGCCAGCCACAAGGAACTTATTTTGATAAGCTGTATAACCACACATGCTGTCTATGTCCTAAATTTTGTGTGTTATATGGTTCTTTTTACAACTGTTTTTGGCTGTTTTAGAAAACAAAAGAAAGCCACGATTGACAAGCATCATAGCTGCATCCTCTGGTGCAATGCAAGCTGACGAGGTTGCAAAGAAAGCATTAAATGGCATCAAATCTGGATCTTTTTTTGTCCCGTGCAATTTTGAAGGATTCCTGTTGTCAATAGCAACTGCTGGTCTCTCTCCTCAGAGATCATACCTTATGGCGTTTGTTGAGGTTATATCTGCTGGAATTGTACGTATTGCGGGATTGTGTTTTCAGTGGACCTGGTATGGAAGCATTGAGAAGTGGTATGCACAACAGAAATAGTAAGTGTTTGATCAAAATCTGATCCATACTGTTTTAAAATGCTTATAATTGGATTTTCTAATGTGTCCATGGTGCTACTACATGATATACTGTTACGTATACGTGTTCTTGAAAGACATCTATATGTCTATTTGTTCATCTAGAGTCGAAACATGTCCTTATATGATGAGTTCCATCTTGTAGAAGGATTACTTAAGACTATGTTAGGACATATTTTGGTGGATATTGCTTTAAATTGTTGACAAATGAGCCTTTCATGAAGCACATCCCTTGAATTTTGGTTAAATAATTGGCCAATAGTAAATTTCCTTATATCTAGTATATTGGCAAGATACCGCTTAAGATATCTTAAAAGTGACACGAAAGCTGAAGTCCTGATCTAAAAACAGCCAAACATGTAGTTACAAGACTAAACATGAGTGACTGTTGGTATGTATTTCAGTATATTGACTATTTCGAACTCAATATAAGGAGCTGAATAAGATAGTGTTGTGTTAATTAAATCAGTATATACATAATGGCAATATGAATAGCTTTCTCACAATCACCCATCAGCAATACTGTGATGAAGAGGTGACAAGATGTGTGTAACGGGTCTAAATGGGTTGAGTTGGAATGGATGTACCTGTCGCAGGTGAATGGGTCGAAATTGCCACATGACCACATCTATTTTGAAGATGTCAGCACTTCAATAATTTAATTGAGGCTGTCATCGATGTGATGAATGCAAAGGTTATGATAAAATGTATAACGGTAGGTAAAAGTAATGATCCGGGTTCAAGTATATATATTTCCTAGAAGTATGCTTTTTATTTTTAGTATTCTGACATAGTACTCTTGTTGCTAGCATGGATTATATTTGTAACATTACAGATTTATGAATGAATATATGGATTCTAACTTACAGATTATTCAATTTCAGGAACTTGGGTATGTACAGCAGCAAGTAAACAAGAATCCCATCTCCTGTACTGAATTTGAGGCCCAAAGTTTTAGCCTTAGCATGTACCAGACTATACTCATTATTTCCCATTTGTTCCTTGCCAGCGCTTTCTTGAGAATGCACCGAGAAGAAGTGGTATGTATGGATGATGGATCATGCACTCATTCAAATTTCCAAATATACAGAACTTCACTTATGATCAAAGTGTTATTTTTTTCCTTTTCTGTTTTAACTTTGTTCTTGTAGATTTCATATATTGACATGAGAAACCATTTACATTTGTAATCAAACCATCCTACTTGTGGAGAGAACACCATATTCCCCATCTTGATTCTAGGTTTTTACCAAACATGAGAATTAATTATTTTTGTGCGGACTTTCTTTCTTTGCTGTTCCATTCTTTCAAACAATTCTATTCTTAACCAACCCTCCATGCCAAACATCCCCTTAAGGTCGTGTAGTAGTATGAAGAAGTATTTTTAGCTCAAGTTGTTCAAAACATCCCCTCAAGGTTTGTATCTTGCGACAAAGCCAGAAAATATGCATGTGAAACTAGGGTGTAAACGAGTCGAATCGAGTCGAACTCTGGTAGCGCTCGACTCGACTTGGTAATATTATATTCAGCTCGAGCTTTGCTCAATAGCTCGATGAGCCTTCATGAGAGAAGCTTGAGCTCAACTCGAGAGAGCTGGAATTCAGCTCGAGCTCGGCTCGAAAAGCTTGATTTAGTTGCAATGATGTATTTTTTCAACCAACAATTTGAATATAAGATAAAATTAGAATTTGGCTCGAGCTCGACAGTAAAAGCTCGATACATTAATAAATAATTATTTACACTTAAAGCGTTTTTACATGTAAGCTTTTAAACTATACATATTATATAAAAAAAAATATGTATCACTTGAAAGCTCGAAAAGCTCGACAAGAACTCGAGTTGATAAATATCTCGAGCTCACTTTTGGGCTCGAGCTCGGGCTTGAGGCTCGATAAAGCTCGGCTCGAACGAGCTCGAGTCAAGTTCTAGCTTGAGTTACTCGACAAAGCTCGACTCATTTACATCCTTTTATGAATCGTCAACTCGTTTGCATCCCTTTATGAAACAGTAGAAGGTTTGAATGAAACATAGTTAAAACCTCAAACAAGTGGTAGAAGCTTATCATGCTTATTATAACCATTTATAATCAGATTAGACCACAAAAACAGTGTTAAGTCCAGGCTACAGGATCTCCTCATTCAGGAATAAATTGTCATATATGACTCTTCAGAAAGTCAAAAAATTGTGAAACCTTAGTAATCCTTATCATGGAGACTCACAGATGAACACTCAGTCCCAAACGGACTTGCTGCATGTTGATGAAGTTCTATCAAGTTTACTTACTTGTGCATGTTATTTGTTAACTATCACAAAGTAGAGGTTAAAGTTTCAAACCAAACGATCATTTTAAACGAACATGCGGACATTGTACATCTACTCTTCTGCCCAAACTATATCATTCAGTTACTTGGTTAAGGGGCCGACATATTTGATGCAGTTAGAACAGAACCAATTGATTTGTTTTCAATTTATTTATTGAAAATTTTATGGAATATATAAATTTACTTCTCTAATCTCTAGTATCCAAAAGAGAATGCTAAAATGTGTATCGGCATTAACCATGGTCATCAAAGTGTTTTGAAAAGGTTATGGCAAAATAAGTTGTAAATAGAAACTATATATCACTCCCTTGTGGCAAAAGCAATTCCCGTGCGGCATAGAAACTATATATCACTCTCATGTGATGATAGTTTGTAGAGATATTTTAAGAGATGATATAAAAATTGTGCGAAGGTGAGTGAGTCTCCGTGAGTTTGAGGTGTTCTAAATGATAAATGCTGGTCTACCCCATTTTATCGCTCGGAGCTTAGCCTCCGATGTTGTACATGTGGCACTCAAAGTGTCCATTGACGTAAAACTGGGCTACCGTAAAGAATCCATCAATACACAAGAGTCTAATCCACTAAGCCCAATGCTCCGAAGAGCTTCAGCCTCCGAGGAGATTGAGGCTCCAACATTAAGCAACAAACATAATATCTTGTGGACCCTACACAGATAACGGTCGTCCTTTATTCTCATTCATGCAGAATCGTGACGTGGGCACGATCTCGGAGCTTATTCTCGTAGTCTTACTATTAGGTAAAGAGAATATGCTCCATATCAGCCAGTCCAACCGAGATATGTAGCAAATCTAGATCCTTCCTAGGATTTGCCTATATATAGCCGACTCATTTCATCTATTTGAAGTATGCCATCATTCCTTTTCTACTTTCTCTCACTAGATATTTTCAAGAATACAAGGATGACTTATTCTCATGCCGTAGTTGGCTCGCAGGATCCTTCACTACATTCCGTCTAACCCAAGCGTGTTATTTATCTTATTTTCAGCCACAAAGAAATTCTTTGAAGTTTTTTAAGGGGACAAATAGACATTTTTTCTTCTAAATGTGACAGTTCGCGTATCGGAGAGGAGGGGAACAATGAAAAACAGCCTTGTGGAAAAACCAATTCCCCTGTGGCACCTATGCGGGAAACTATATATCACCCCCATGTTACGATAGTTTGTAGAGATATTTTAAGAGATGAGATAAAAATTGTGCGAGTTGTGAGTGAGTGTCCGTGAGTTTGGGGTGTTCTAGATGATAAATGATGGTGTACCTCATTTTATCGCTCGGAGCTTAGCCTCCGATGTTGTATACGTGGCACTCAAAGTGTCCATTGACGTAAAAATGGGCTACCGTAAAGAATTCATCAATACACAAGAGTCTAATCCAATGAGCCCAATACTCCGAGGAGATTGAGGCTCCAACATTAAATAGATATGTTTTCTTCTAAATATCTAGAAGAACTAGATATTTTTTCTATTTGTGACAGGCTCTAAATGTGACAAATTTTTCTTCTAAATGTGATAGGCTCTGCGTTATTGAGGAGGAGGGGGGGGGGGGACAAATAGGAAAACAAGCCTTGTGGCAAAACCAATTCCCCTGTGGCACCTATGCGGGAAACTATATATCACTCCCATGTTACGATAGTTTGTAGAGATATTTTAAGAGATGAGATAAAAATTGTGCGAGTTGTGAATGAGTGTCCGTGAGTTTGGGGTGTTCTAGATGATAAATGATGGTGTACCTCATTTTATCGCTCGAAGCTTAGCCTCCGATGTTGTATACGTGCCACTCAAAGTGTCCATTGACGTAAAAATGGGCACCAGAAGAATCCATCAATACACAAGAGTCTAATCCAATGAGCCCAATACTCCGAAGAGCTTCAAGCTCCGAGGAGATTGAGGCCCCAACATTAAGCGACAAACATAATATCTTGTGGACCCTACACAGATAACGACCGTCCTTTATTCTCGTTCATGTAGATAACTACACGTGGGCACGATCTTGGAGCTTATTCTCGTAGTCTTCCCATTAGGTAAAGAGAATATGCTCCATCTCAGCCAATCTAGCCGAGACATGTGGCAAATCTAGATCCTTCCTAGGATTTGCCTATAAATAGCCGACTCATTTCATCTATTTGAAGTATGCCATTCATACCTTTTCTACTTTCTCTTACTAGATATTTTCAGTAAATACACGAATGACTTATTCTCACGCCGTAGTCGGCTCGCAGGATCCTTCCCTACGTTTCATCTAACCCAAGCGTGCTATTTATCTTATTTCAGGCCACAAAGAAGTTCTTTGAAGTATCCAGCTTGTGTCCTACAAGCTATGATTTAGAAGGTGCAGTTTATTGTAGGGCAAAATGCATAAAAAAGTACCCAACTTACTTTCAATATCTAATTGTGGTACTCAACTTTATTTTTTAAATGACTAAAATACACTGTTGGTCCCTAATCTTGTCCCTAAACATCATGCTGGGACAAAACTTGCCTTTTCATCGGGAAGTCCAAAACGAGGTTTTATAGTCTAGACACCCCTTCACCCATTTTTCATTACCAACGTCATATCTTTTACAAATCTCTTAAATGACTATTTTGCCCATATATAAAGTCATTCATCTACCTTTTTTATTCATTTCATCCTAACTAAAAACTCATCCATCTACCTTTTTCACCTGAGTATGAAAGATTATTCATTTCTGTATGGAAGCAGTATGAGTATTTTACAGCATTATTACTTATTCTGAAATATGTACTTGATAATGTATTTCATCTTAATTTATTTCACTTTCTTTGTGATGAACATAAGCTGTTAGATGTATTAATGATCTAAAAGTTCCGTTTTATCATCACCAGATTGTGAAACGGGCTATCATTATGGAAATGGTACGAAAAAAAGCTTAGGGTAAACTTCTTGCTTTATTGAAAACCACTTCAGAAGAATGTTTGATAAATTCAAGTCAGATTTCAAAATGGTTCACTCGTATAATCGACATGATTGATGATTTATCACTTGATATACCAAACGCCAAGGAATTATTACAATCTTTGATCTCAAAGGCAGCATCAGAAGGTTGGTTATGTGCTTCATATTTAAAAGCGCTATCATTATCAGAAAAGAAATTGGTAGAAGATAGCATAGTGAAAGCTTTTAAAGCTAAAGCTCTATCGATAATTCAAGAGTATTTTTTGACGGGTGATGTTTTAGAAGTTAATAGTTGTTTAGAATCAGAAAAACTTTCTTCTATCCCAGAATTGAAAGATGTATTCATCAAGAGGTTGATTATGTTAGCAATGGATCGCAAAAAAAGAGAAAAAGAAATGGCTTCTGTTTTGTTATCCTCTTTGTATTTCCTGGCTGATGATGTGGTTAACGGATTCACAATGTTGATAGAATTTGCAGACGATATTGCTTTAGATATTCCTGTTGTTGTGGAAGATCTGGCTATGTTTTAGCTCGAGATGTGGTGGACGATGTATTGGCTCCCTTACATTTGGAAGAAATTGGTGGTGGTTCTTTAAAGCCTGATTCTGTCGGGAGAAAAGTTTTGAAAATGGCTAAATCGCTTCTCAATGCTCGGCTTTCTGGTGAACGGATTTTGAGGTGTTGGGGTGGTGGAGGAAGTTACACAAACGGGTGGGCGATTGAAGACGTAAAAGATCAAATTGGTAAACTTTTGATGGAGTTTGAGTCTGGTGGTGACACAAGGGAAGCTTGCAGGTGCATAACGGAATTGGGTATGCCCTTTTTTCATCACGAGGTTGTTAAGAAGTCATTGGTGACAATCATCGAGAAGAAGAATGACAGAGTTTGGAAGCTTCTGAAAGAGTGTTTTAACACAGGAATCATAAATCAGATTCAGATAACAAAAGGATTTGGGCGGGTGGCAGAATCGCTTGATGATTTGAGTTTGGATGTACCCGATGCTAAAAGACAATTTGGATCTCTTGTCGAAAGGGATAAAACAGAAGGGTGGTTGGATTCATCATTTAGTTTCAACAAAGCAGCTCATCCACTGAAGAACGGGTATCGTTCTTGAAATTCTGTAGTATTAGTGAAGGTTTAAAGTTGAGAATGCAAATATTTGGACAAACCGGGAATAAATGATTCCCCAGTTTACATAGATATGGATATCATACTTTTTTATGAAAACGGGTTGAATTTAAATACTTACCCTTCTCAATGACATGTGTAGATGACACATACTTCATACTTGTTGGATGTAATTATTGGTTTAAAAATATTAGTCATAGAAATAATTGTTGGATGTAATTATTTGCTCTTTTAATGTAGCTTACAAAGTTATCAAATATTAGAGAATTTAATGATGGATTAATTTTTAGAGAGAAAGTTGTAAATTTGCAGAGGTTGCGAAAAGAGATAAATACGAGGGTGGTAGGACAGATAACTTTTTATAAGCCGCACCGCTCGTCCCCAAGGCCAGTACACACCAAAATAATCAATCAAAACGATAAATGACCATTTTTACTCTCACGTGCGCGCATACGGAGAGGAACATAACGACGCCGACTAACAAAACGTCAGCGGACCGATTGACTATAAAACCTTGTTTTGGACCCCAAGATGAAAAGGCAAGTTTTCATTCCACCGGACAAGTAGTGACAAGATTAGTACCAACAAATATTTGTACTTTTAGTAAATTTAAGGCACTAAAGTACCAAAGATGATTGAAATTATACAACTAACACGCTTTTTG
>OU343217.1:235055190-235184753 GCA_910596185.1 Chrysanthemum makinoi | reverse complement strand
CTGCTTTGTTTCGTGGCATTCTAGGAGGAATATCTCTAAAGATCCCGCTCCTCGTCTGACGACGGGTACAATGCGGACCATTTTGATGCTCTTTGCGCTCATCCTTATCCTTTCCGGCCCCTCCACGAGCCTTTATTTGTGGGTTGGTTTGAGTCGTTATTATTCTTTGGCGGCGATGTATTGCAGAAATCTTCTTGAAGATAACACTGTGAGTTTTATTTTATGTTGTTGTTGCTTTTTATTTATTTATTTATTTATTTTTTCTGAATGTGCTTAAGCTTTGTGCGTTGATGAGTTGGTCGAGTTTATTGGTCCTCGGAGCCTCTAAAGGCCCTAATGACTACCCGTCCACATCGCGAGGAAACCTATTATGGAAGTTTGTTGTGCGTTACTGCCTTCCTATTGCTAACTTTCCGTGCGGATGGTGGCCGGAGGTTGATATTAATCTTTTTTGATCCGAAAGTTCTAGTGTTAACACCGGTGGTGGATCATCTTTGATGCTAGAGATTCTCGATGCTAACTTGTTGATCGATGTACTCTAACCAAACTAACTTAAATAGCTTGTTTAAGGTTTAACAACGGATAAATCTAAGTTATTAACAAAAGAAACGAGCAAACTCTATTAAGTATGCTGAATTTACTTAACAAAGCTAAGAAGAATAACTTTTATTATTAACTCTAAATACACTTATTATGCGGATACTTAAACAACTCTAAGAATATCGAACTTCTCTAAAACTCTAAATAACTTGTAAGCAATTGTAAACTCTAAGACTTATGAACTCGTAGACTCGTACCTCTAATACCACTCTAAGGGTCCTTTTATAGGCTCAAGGATATCCCTAGTCGGTTTACAATTTGTATCCTTGCCGGTAATCTCTTCCTGAGTTACAAGACTTTCTATAGCAATATAATTAGAGTTCTTTGTTCTTGCAGTACTTTGACTTCAATGTGCACTTTTGACTTTATCTTTAGCGTGCTGACTCTTTGACTTTTTCCAAACTTTGTAGTTTTGATTTTATCAATCTTCAAGACTTTTGTCAATCTTCAAAGACTTTCATATCCCAACAATCCTCCCCTAACTTCAATTCTACTAGCTTGACTTCAAGTTCCTTTGTGAATTTATCTTCAATGACTTCATCTTTAAGGACCAGTTGTTTCTATGTCTTTGAACTTTATCTTTGTAGTTTCGTACTTGTCAAAGTATTTTAGAATTATTCTTTTACAAAGATCATCCAAAAGCTCCATCTTTTCAGCAACACATATGACAATTTGTACATTAACTCGGCTTTAAGTTGCAAACTATTCTCATCACTTCGGTGTGTTAACTCTGTGAGTGAATCATTGAAAATTTAATGGATTTAGATCTCTTTACCAAAGCCATTAACTCTAGAGTAGCCAAATGTTTTGGTGTGTAAGACCATGGTACATTGATAACCATATGATTTTAGCAAATCATCAGCTATCAATAGATTTGAGTTGTCTTTACCAAAAGATGTACCCTTCAGGACTAGCTAGTTCTTTTATCTAATGGTGAACTAATTACCAATAATGGTTTTTCCATTGCCTTTACCACAAGCCATTTTCTTGTGGGCTAGCCAACTCTTCACATTAACGGATATGGTGAGTTGATTACCATACAACTTATTAGCAAGTTTGTTAACTTAAAACGGTTTGTCATATCTACCGTGAGCCCGTCATGGATTAGCCCAATCCTTTGTAACCATGGTGGATTGATGACCTATTGATGTTGCCATCTCAAAAACCATTTATTTTATCCAACCTTTGTTTCAAAATATGTTATTTAACAAAGATTTCTTTCAAAAATCATTTAACGGTTAAAAGCTACAAGCAATACTTTGATTAAGAATGCTTGTTTGATGCGGCACCCGTGCTCAATAATCTTTATTTATCAAAATATTTAAACCGGTGACAAATTTGATCTTGATTCTTCAAATGTCATTATTCCTGTGATTTCCCACATAGTCGTGAGATCTCCTAGCAAACTAAACAATTCCTTTTAATGGATTATGTTAAAAATGGCTACTTTCCTTGATATAAATAAGGCTCACTCTATCTATGATGTGCAATACAATCCTATAATCCTAATCGGTACTCACCTGAAACTTTCATCTTCTCACCATGAAGAAACATCGAGATAACTTCCTTCTTTGGATTCCACAACTTCAAAGCACTAATAGGAATCTGTTCATCTTCATATCGCATCTTCTTTTTGAGTATTCAAAATCTACTACTCTGAGATAATTTCTTAGTTCATCCCTAGTCTCATATCTTAACTCAACTTTTTCTTTCTTTGAGAACTACATCTTCAACTTTAGGTTTTCCTTTTCTTTTAAACTTTTCTTTCTTTCTTCGGTCCAAGTAGCTTCATCTATAAAATCTTTGATGCTTTCAACATGTTTCTTATAAGCTTCCCTAGCAGCATCATACAATCTTTTCATCTCAACATAATTTAACCTCGCAATCCTTTTATACCCTTGACTTTTTAAATAAGCCATCATTGCATTTCTGTCCTTAGCTAGATTAGGTCTTCTTGGCATAAATCTAACAGAGTAGGTGGTAGCAATGGTTCTGCGTGACATCCAATTTCTTGCAACTTCTTAGCTGCTTCTACTACTCGAGCTTCTTCACTTCACGAGCTTTTCTATCTAGCATTTAATTCCTCTTGAAACTTTCTAGCTGCTTGTTCATTCAAAGCTTCTTGGGCAACTCTTATCTGTGCTAAAGTTAGTTTCTTCTTCTTTACTTCTACCAAAACACCTTTCCCTTTATCCTTAGGATCAATTGTAGGTTGACTTTGTTGAATATTAACACCACTCCTTGGTTGTGATAAACCTTGCAAAATTACAGCAATGGTTTCATCATCACTTGCAGTATGAATAGGTTTGGGTGTAGCTTCCTCTTCTGTATTGACAAGGAATTGACCAACTTCTTCATGTACTGCTTTTGAAGGACCAGCTTCCTCTTCAAAGTCCAACAACCTTGGAGTTAACAATTCTTGCCTGTTGGATCCTTGTTGTTAAAAGTACTTTGATCTTCAGGTACCTTGATCATCGGTACTTTGAACTTGAACTTGCTCCTCGGTATCTTGAATGATCCGTTTCTTAGAGCTTTTCATGTTCTTCAGTACCTTGAGGTTCATCCTCCTTAACAATATCTTCTTTCAAATTCCTTTCTTCTAAATTCCTCCCATTGGATGAAGATTGTTTGTGAACCTTTTGACGTTTTGTCTTTTAAGCCGCCTTTGTTCTTTTCTTTTTTAGATTTTATAGGCGAATTCTTGAACCAATGGCCACACAAAATTCTTGAGCCTTCTAAACTTGTGCTTCAATTTCTTAATGCGTTTGCTTGAACCTCAAAAGTCTTTTCAACTTAACTAACTCCCTTGTCAAAACATAATTATCCAATGTCATTTCTTCAGGGGTTATAGTATGTGAATCATCTCCTTGAATTGGTGAATGTTCCTCGGTTGAGAATCGAACAGTCTTTTGTGAAGATAGAGAGGTGAGATCGCAACATCTTCTTGAACTTCAAGTGGGAGGGGCAGTACTTGTGGAGAGATGCAGTTTCTTGAGATGCGGCACTTTTGAAGCGTACTGGAATCACAGATGCGCCATAGGTACGGTACCTTCACTATCTTCATCTTCTTGATCATTTCGACGAAGCGAACAACTTCCATCATAGAAGTAGTTAAGGTGTCCTTTCCATGAATAAATCACTCTTTCTAGCCATAAAGGTGAAAATTTTGGCTTGTTGAACCACAACAGGTAAAAGATCTGTTGGCTTAGGAACATCAGAAAGTTGTTTATTGGGGAATACTTGAATAAACCTTGGAGCATAACTGATTATATCCAGGGCTCAATTATATCTGGCTCCACCAAAAGAGCATAACTGATTGGCGATCCAGTAAGATAATCAATGATATCATGAAAAAGTGCATTCGCTTCAGTCTTATCTAAATTAGCCACCATATTGTGCTTTGAAACTGTAGGACGATTCGCCATTGTTGAGTATGTGAGCACATTAAGAGATATAATCGAATAATATAGAGGAGATGAGAGAAATATGGAAAAGATTCTAAAGTATCAATATGAGAGGAAAATCGGATAGAGTTATTTAAAGGGAGATTTAAAAATCACGCCCCATAATAACAAAGTTACGGTTAGATTTAATTACCCCTCGATTGTGCAAGATTTGAATAAGCTTTAATAAGACTTTCCACGTATGCAGATACTTTCCCCAGCGCTTTCAAGAAGTACTTTTACAAAAAAAGCAGACTTTTCCAAATTCCTCTCTCATAAATAAGTATACATAAATATCCTCCCCTCAAGCAATGCACAGGACTATACTAATACTAGATAGTCCTCCCCTTAAATGTAGCTCAAGTTAATCATGCCACTCACCACCAAGTGATTGAATCTTGAAACATCAAAACCTTTGGTGAGTAAGTCAACTACATTATCATCCGTATGAACCTTAACCACATTAATGAGCATGTGCTCATAGCAATCTCCGATAAAGTTAACTGTCTGTGGTCTTTGGAATGATAAACTGGATTCTTCACAATACAAATGGTATTATCAATATTGATAGGAGTATTCTTGAAATTGAACCCATAGTCCAAGAGTTGATTACGCATCCACAACTTGTCACGTACAAACTGCGGCAGCCTACATATTCACCGGTAGAGGATGTTGTGGCGCAATTGTTTGTTTCTTTGCCGAGAGTAATCTTCTTCCAAGATATTGGCATCCACCAGTTGTTGATCGTCTATCATAGTTATCACCTGCATAATCACAATCGGAAAAAGCTTCTAAGTGAAAAGGTGACTCTTTTGGATACCACAACTTAGGTTGTTGTTTCAAATAATGAAAATTCCCTTCCTTTGCATTCATGTGAGATTTTTGGTGAGACTTGATATCTTGCACATAAACACTGCAAAACATGATCTCCTTGATGCGATAAGATACATAAGAGAGCCAATCATTGATCTGTATAACTTGACTTCAACAAGTTGTCCATCTTCATCTTTACCCAATGAGTTGATAGATTTAATAGGTGTAGTAACAGTCTTCATATCATCAAAATTGAACTTCTTAGGTATGTCTGTAACATACTTGTCTTGACTTATGAAAATTCCTTCCTTTACTCGTTAACTTGATGTCCCAAAAAGAATGTTAACTCTCCCATTAAACTCATTTGAAATTCCTTCACGCATCACCGCTCAAACTCCTTAACCATGGACTGTTTGGTAGCCCCAAAGATGATATCAACAACATAGACTTGAACTAACATGATATCCTTCTTGTCTCTCTTGATAAACAAAGTCTCTCCCCTTCTCAGCCATGTTGCAATAAAAATGTAGAGACCATACCAAGCTCTAGGTGCGTGGACCATAAAGAGCCTTAACAACCTTGTAGACTTTGTTCGGATGTTTAGGATCTTCAAAACCAGGAGGTTGTTTGACATAAACTTCCTCCGTAATCTTGCCATATAAAAGGCACTTTTGACATCCATCCGTAAACACGAAATCCCATATATGAAGCAAAAGCAAGAAATATTCTAATAGCTTCAATTCTTGCTCTGAGCAAACACTTCATCATAATCTACTCCTTCTTCTTGTCTCAGAGCCTTGAGCTACTAACCTTGCCTTATTCTTGATAACATTACCTCTTTCATCTCTTTTGACTCTGAAAACCCATCCGGTTCCAATAACTCTCTTTCCTTCGAAGAGCTCATAAAACCTTCTTGAAGTTTAATTTGAAGAAGTTCTTCCTGCATAGCTTCAACCTAGCTTTCTTTAGTCAAAGCTTGAGCAATATTCTTGGGTTCCTCTTGAGAGATAAAACAAGTAAATAGTGTTTTGATGGTCCTTATGATTCAACTTGTTTTGTTTATACACAAAGCTAAGTAAAGCATTGTGAGGTGTAGAAAAGTCTTAGCTTTGTGTCTAGTCATCACTCCAGAAGTAGAAGGACCAATGATTTGATCAGAAGGATGATTCTTATGAATTCTTAAGCTTGGAGACTGTGGAACTCCATAAGTATCCTCCAAATGAGAAAAATAAGATCTTCATTGGAATCTGAGAAAATACCTTCATCTTCAAACTCATCATTAGTATCTTCTAATCTAGGCATGGTAGGATCATCCAAATCATCTAAAGTACGTCAACGGTCAGGTACTTTGTTCGAAGTCTTGTGCAAAGTATCGCGTGAGAGTACTACTGCAGATCTTGTTCTTCTTCTTGCCTCTTCATAAGCTCTTCTTTGTTCATCGCTGTAAGAATGTGCTAAAACATCTTGAAGAAGCATCTAATTAATTTCCTCTTGAATAGATTGATCCTCAGCAGACAATGAGGATTGTGGTGCAACAAAGATACTTTCTTTGGAGCATCGATACTTTGTTTTGGAACTTCAAGTTTTGCTTTGGACTAACAGGATCTTCATCAGGGACAACATCAAGTCTCATATGAACTCCATGAACAACATATTGTAAATCTTCTCCATTGTGCACAGGTTGATTTTCTTCTCTAATAGGTACATAGTTCATGGAAGGAGTTAAAACTTCAAGATCAAACATCCAATCAGGACCTTTACCTTTCTCATTATTTTGATCTTCTAAAAACTCAACATGAAGACAATCTTGAACCTTCTTAGTGACTCTATTGTACACTCTAAATCCCTTACTATTGGTACAATAACCCAATAAATATCCTTCTTCTGACTTGCCATCAAACTTTCCCAGATTATCAATTGTGTTTAAAATAGTGAGAGGGTATCCAAAAGGCTCCATAAAACGAACATTGGGTTTGTTGCCCATCAAAGAACTCATAAGGTTTCTTCATCTCAGTGGTTTGGTGATCGAGACTCTGTTAAGTACATAGCAAGCTTAGCAGCCTTACGCCTGACTAATTGAATAGGTAGTTGTGAATCGCTAGCATTGTTCTCGGCCGCTTCAATCAAAGTCCTATTCTTCCTCTCTCGCAACACCATTCTCATTGTGTTCTAGCAATACCTTGAACTCCTCTTGATTCCTTTGTTTGCACAAAATTCATCCATAAGCTTGTTCTTGAATTTAGTCCCATTATCACATCTAATACCTCTAACCTTGAGTCTCAATTGGTTTTCAAGTGCTATTATGAGAGTTTCAATAGCATCAAAAGTATCATCTTTAAATCCCAAGAAAAATATCCAACTGAATCTACTGCAATCATCTGTTGCAACTAAGCAAGATTTTTTTCTTGTTTAAACTTGCCACGTAGACAGGTCCAAACAAATCCATATGTAACTGCTCCAAAGGTTCTCTAATAGTCCTCTCCTCAAGCTTCTTGCATGAAGCTTTGTGTTTTTACCCTTCTTACATGCCAAACATGAGTGATCATTCTTGTAAGTCATTGAAGGTAAACCTCTAACTAAATTGCCTTTGACCGCTTTGTTGATATTCTTGAAATTTACATGGCCCAATCTTCTATGCCATTGATGTGCCTCTTCAGATGTTGCTTTTGCCACTAAACATGTGGCTCTCCCATAAGAGTGTAGACTCTTCATGTCTAAACTATACACATCATTTGTTCTTGGTACTCTAAGAACTACCAAGTTATCATCACCTGTGCTTGAATTGTGGGAAAGGATGAGACATTCTCAGGTCGTGCTGAATAACACATGATGCTTTTATCACATATTTGAGAGCGATAATAAGTTGAACTTAAGCTTTCACATAACTAACATTCTCAAAATCTATTCTCCTGCTTTGATAGTTCCTTTTCCAAGAATCCTTCCACCATCGGGATCATTCCCAAATGCAACTCTTCCTCCACTAATAGTTCTAAAATCGCATTGAATCTCTTTGTCTCCTGTCATACTTCCAGAGCAACCACTATCTATAATCATATGATCTTTAAGCTCCTCTTCCGGGTTGCCCCGCACAAAAATAAAAGAGTTATGATCTTTAGGAACCCAAGCCATTACTGACTTATGTTCCCCTTGTGGAGTTACAAACTCAAATTCTTTGAGTATGTAATTTCCACTGTTTTTCAAAACATGATCCGAATTATCTTTTTGATTTTTAGCATGTGGATTTTCAAAACTTTCTCGTTTTCAACACAACTCTTTTACAAGTTCATTCTCTTTTTCTTGTATCACAAAAACATCCGACTCACTTTTGTTGAAAGTACCGTTTGTCCCTCGCCAGATTTTCCTCTTAACACATTCTCGTTTAACACTTGGTTCATGTGATCTAGATCCCCTATGTGAATTGTAATACCTTCTAGGTTGATAGTAATGAGATCTCCTAGGGTTCCTATTCCAAAGAGTGTGATCAAGATACTTTGTTTGCCTAAGCAAGACTTTGAGAAAGTATCGTCAGAATAACGATTACTTTGGAAAGTCCGTGAGATAATCAAGGTTTTGAAAAAGGTCTTCTCGTGTGGGTATCTATGATCCGGTGAGAAGTTTCCGATGATTGACCCTATTTGAATTATTCCCGGGTTTGTGCTCTCTAGGTTTCTCGTTGGCGCCCTATTCTTTGGAAATTTTCTAAGATATTCTGAGTGATGTTCACAATCCTTAATTAAATGAGTAGGACTAAAACACACAAAACATAGTTTTTGACCCATACTGCCAAAGTGACTTCTTCAATGTCTATGCCCAAAACTATTTTGCCTTCTTGGTGAATGATTAAACCTGTTTTGACTAAGTTATCCCAAAAGGTTTAGCAAGATCTTGTTTTGAAAAGGTTTTCTATCAAGGTACTTGTGGAGCAGTACTTTGATTTGAAGGTAGTGCTTGACATTGAACATTATTTTCAACAGTTTCCTTTGGGGTTTCAGACCTAGATTGAGCAACTAGCTTTTTCCTAAACTCTAGACTGTCTACTCTAAAACGAGAAACATCGTGCCTAGGGGTTGATGAATTCAGTGGAGGGGAACTGCATGATAACCATTGTCTTTCATATACTCAGGAGGTGTTTCACTTAATGAACCTTCATCACTAGATGTGTCTACATAATTTATGAGTTCATCATCACTAGTGGTTATATCCTCAAAATCACCTTCATCCTGATTACTAGGTTGGTTTTCTTCTATGTTACTAAAGTCCATTCCAAAACCTAAGACAGTTTTAATGTAAGCTCTTCTCTGTTTTTGAACATAAGTAACATGTGACAGCACTGTTACATACCCCAAGCAAAGAAACTTAGCAAACAAATCATCTATTTCCTTAGTCGGTTTCTTATTTAAATTTTACAGCTTTAATTTCCATTCACTTAGTCTTAATCTGATAATCTCAGTATATTTTAGCCCAAGCTACTTCCTTAGTTTCATGTTCTAATATTTTGGCTTCCATAGATTCTAAGGTTATTTGATAACCAGCCTACCTCGCACCTAGCCCTAACACAATTATCTCTTTCAATCACATAACCGCCAAGTAATTTTTGATAAAAATCATGACAATTTGAGCATACCTCGAGATAGGTGAACTTGATGAAGTAGCCACCATTGCAAGAAGAACATGATCATCTTCAATCTCCATGCTCTAATCAAATCCTCCAAAGCCATCATCGATTTCAAAGCAAAGATGTTCATGTTCCTCATCAAAGCAAAGCTCTAGTCTAATTCTTCCATTGAATCTTCAATTGCTTCTTCCATCGCTACCATACAAGAAGTCACGTTCATCATCAAACTCTTCACTCCAAATAACTTCGATAACTTCTCTTGAGCAACCAAAGCCTTTGTTTCAGAAGAATTGGAATTTCTTTTAGCTCAAGTTTTGGTTTCTCAGATGTCCTGTTTGCTTGATACTTAGAAAACCTGCACTCCCTTGCAAAGTGTCCAGTCTTTTGACAATTGAAGCATTCAATTTTGGATTTGTGAAAAGTTATTCCCTATTTTGGTTTGAAATCAATGCTTTTTCCTGTCTTCTACATATACTTTTTTGATTCTTGCAGTGATCATAGCAACTTGCCACCTGATGTCAATTTCTTCAAGTGCATCTTCTTCTATCTGTGCTAGATCTTCTTCATAAGTGACAAGTAAACTAGCTTGTTGTGCAAAGAATGAGCACACAACTTCATCTGAGTGCATGGTAGTAGTTGGGGAGCTTGCCGAGCATGATGTGGGGGGGTGTAAACAAAGCATTACTTTGAGCAACAAGATTTGAGGAGAAGCAAGATTACTTTTGGTTGAAGTAATCTTCTTTTCCATGATAGAAAAGCACATCTGTGTGATTTGGAACCAGTTTGACCATTCATCTCATGCTCATACACCTTTAGATGATTGTAGAGATCATCAAAATCCATGACATCCAATCCCGGTTGTCCTCTGATCATTGTAGCAATAACATGCCATGTAGATGGCAAACTCCTTAGAAACTTCTGACATTAGCATCTTCAACTGATACTTCGCCTTTATATAACTCCAACATGTTGAGGAGATTTTGAAACCTACCATAGGCATCAATACTCTGCTCTTTCACCAACGTGAAAGTTTCAAACTGTTGCTTCAAAGATTTACGCATCTTCTTAGAAGCTTCATTCCCTCCAAATCTAGTCTTGAGAGCGTTTCTTTGCATCTTTAGCATCATGGAATTTTAGTAGATGTCCATCGTGGTATATGCATAAGAGAATGCTAAGTGCCTTCTCTTGATTCCTTAATATAGCCAGCCGGTAAGACCGGGTTTGGGTGGTTAGGTTGTCCAGAATTTCTAGGATCGGAACTACTTCATTGCCATTGACAATTACATTCCATAGAGCATGGTCTATAATGGCAATATATGCTTTCTCATCTTCATGCACCATAAGTCATATTCTCCCTTCTTGATTATTGGAATCCTGAGTGAGGTGATTGAGGGTGGTGGAGCGATGTATTCACGACATCTTTAGTATTTGATGTAGTAGGGTTCTTCTTAGTCGAGTTTCCACAAGGCTCGATACCACTTGTTGGATTGATGTACTCTAACCAAACTAACTTAAATAGCTTGTTTAAGGTTTAACAACTTCGGATAAATCCTAAGTTATTAACAAAGAAACACCGAAGCAAACTCTATTAATTATGCGGAATTTACTTAACAAAGCTAAGAAGAATAACTTTTATTATTAACTCTAAATCTGCTTATTATGCAGATACTTAAACAACTCTAAGAATATCGAACTTCTCTAAAACTCTAAATAACTTGTAAGCAATTGTAATGTAACGCCCCGACCCGACAAGGGTAAAGGAATCACAAACAATGGTGTCATATCAAAGCAAACATAAATATCCAAAAGAAATCTTAACATAAATGCGAAATAATTCAAGTCAACATGACTTCAATACATAGGTCCCAATGGAAAATAAACTCCAACAAAATATCCGAAATAATGAAGTCTTAAATAGCATCATAAGATCAAAGCTAAATGTCTCTAAGGTAAGTCCACTCATGCACTCATCCCAAAGCAAAACCCAACTTCAATGCTTAGATACCGCCGAAGAAAAAATCGGCTGAGCTTCAAAAGCTCAGGAATGAGATATAAAAAGCAAAGCAAATACTTAAACGATATCGGATACAAAATATAATAAACCAAAGATAGCAAAACCATAATCATTTTCGAGTATAAATCGATTTAATCTAATAAAGTTTATAGTTAACTACCACGAGCCC
Source organism: Chrysanthemum makinoi (assembly GCA_910596185.1). Lineage (NCBI taxonomy): Eukaryota > Viridiplantae > Streptophyta > Magnoliopsida > Asterales > Asteraceae > Chrysanthemum > Chrysanthemum makinoi. The sequence goes on along the minus strand of OU343217.1, from coordinate 235,173,099 downwards.
GAGTAAACATATATGATCATAATCATATTCACATATAAGGCAACATTTGTAGGGGAGACCTACCAGAGTTATGAAGGACGCAGCATGCACGCAAAGATCAATCATCGATAACGAGATAACATATAATGATAATGGATAACAGATCTAGGATGCATCCATACGCCACGCATGCATATTGGTCATATAACATAAGTTGAGCTCATAACGGATAACAGATATAGGGACGGGCGTAACATCACTCTATCGCCTAGAGTCATGTCGAGGTGCATCAACGACACGGACATGGAACCCCCATGACTAGTGAAATATTTGGCTCGGGAGTCAAACTATCTTAGGTCAAATCGAATGTCAAAAGCTCCAATAACGCATCATACTTTATCATCAAGTTAATCATATTTCCAAAATCAGAGTTTTCATATCAACATAGTTCAAAATCGATGTTTCACAATTCAAATCGAGTTCGATAAGCAATGTACGGCTCAAACAAACAAAGAATGGGGTTCATAGCAAAGGCTTAGGAAATCTTAATATAAAAGCTAACAAAAAAGCGTTATAAGAAACCTTTATCAAAAGGTCAATATACTATACCTTATTCCAAAGCAAATGACCAAAAAGCAAAATACGGAAAGCTAAGGATTACTCCTTCTTCACGTAACCTATACACATTAACGGTCGCACATGTTTTTATGATTCCATAATATTCGCCTAAATGATCTTTTAAATGTTTGGTGCTCATACTTAATGTATTAAGTGATCTTATTACTTTAGGGTTTTATAGTTAAATGAGACTTAAGTGTTTTATAACCTATATTATAGATTAGGGTTCATTATGTCATTTATTAAAGTTTAGGGTTAAATGTGAAAATAGTTTAAAAGTCATAACTTACACATGAAATAACGAATTAATATAATTAGCTTCAAACCCTAATCGACTCTCATTTATGTTCTAGGGTTTTCTCAATCTTTTAATATCATATCAATGTGCATTTACTTTACATGCTACGTCATTTAATGACTCATTACTCTTGTTTATTTACTCAACACATTCATGTCTTAACCATAATGCTACTTATACACATATTATACGTCAACTTTTATATCCATGCACGTTTATGATTTCATGTGACCCCAAAGTTACTTATTACTCGGATTAGTTACACATTTACACACACATGCACAATAGTTTAGACTAGATATGACCACGCATACGCGTTACATATCAACAAGCTTACTTGACTCACAACACACGCCAAGATGGTACATGGTTCACAAACCATTTAGGGTTCGGCATGCATGGTTCGGTTCACACCTCAATCTAGGGTTTAGGTTTTACATGACCTTTCTCGCTTAACACCGCTCAAAACCCTCACATGGTTTGGCTAACATGTAGGTTTCGGCTAACATGTTTTACGCAAACCCTAGCTCATCTACGTATCTTACTTAATCACATTTGCATGTTTTACCTTTTCCGATTCATGATATATGTGGTTTGGTTTTCTTAAGCTCGACATACTAATGATCCGATTCAAACAATACATATATATTACATGTTCTCTTAATATTACAAGGTTCAATTCATATTGGTTTGTTGGTTTCATATGGTTCGCCAAAGAAAAGAACACAAGCTTCGACTAAAACAAATATGATACAAAATATTATAATGCTAGGTGTTATCAAAAGAAAACGAAAAGATCATTGTTATACCTTAGCTTGTTGGACACAAGGTCTCACACCAAGGAGTTGGTTCACGAATAGGAAGAAAAAAAAGAGAGAGGCAAAGAAAACTAGGGTTCCAAATTATGTTTAATGTGTTGTATATATAGCTAGTACAATTTTCGGTTTAGGCTTGAGATGGGGTGGGCTTCGCTTGGTCCAACCTAACAAACAAAACTCACGCTTCTTTGGGCTCTCGCTCACTAGTCCAACCAGACAAAATTACACGGCCCAACATGGTTCACCAAATAAACGAAAACAAGGCCCATACGAATAGCCCAACTATTTAACGACGCTTAACTTCCGCATGATAAAAAGCGATCACATACACATTTTCGTTAAGTTTTAATTATAGATAAGTTAAGTTTTTAATTTCGTTAAATGAATATAAATATCTTTTACATATTTTATAAATTTCAATTCCAAGGGTATTTTAGTCTTTATTCATGTTTTAGATTTTCGTGTTTTACAACTCTTCCCTCTAAAAGAAGAATTTTCGTCCTCTAAAATTGAAATGAAACTAAACTAAAAAAAATGAGAACATACCAAACTATTCAAAGAAATGAGGATAACTAGCTCAAGATCGACTCTTCGGTTTCCCGTAGCTTCACGCCCCGTGATTTTTCCAAAGAATCTTAACGAACGGAATGACTTTGTTTCTCATGACTCTTTTCTTGCCTTTCTAAAATAGCTTCCGGTTCTTCAAATAAAGACATATCGGATTGAATTTGATCAAACGGATAAGAAGCAACGTGTAACGGATGATAGTTGTATCCCCTTAGGAGAGATACATGGAACACATCATGAACATGCGAATCGAGGCGAAGTGCTAACCAATACTAAACTTCCTATACGCTCCAAAATTTCAAACGGACCAATGAATCGAGGATTGAGCTTGCCCTTGATTCCAAAACGTTTCACACCTCTAAACGGCGAGACTTTCGTAAATACACGATCTCCAACCCGAAATTCTAAATCACGACGATGCTTGTCGATAACTTTTCGACGAGACCTAGCCTCTTTCAACTTTTCTCTAGCAAATCTACTTTCTCATTCATGATCTCAATCATTTCCGGACCTTCAATTAAACGTTTACCTACTTCATCCCAACAAGTAGGTGATCTACATTTTCTCCCATAAAGAAGTTCAAACGGTCCGCTTAATGCTAGCATGCCAACTGTTGTTATATGCAAACTCTACTAAACATAAATATTCATCCCAACTGCCCGTCCATTCTAAAGCACAAGCCCTTAGCATGTCCTCTAAGGTCTGAATAGTCCTCTCTGACTGACCATCCGCTTGAGGATGAAAGGTCAGACACGAAATTAAGTCGAGTACCCCAAGCTTTTGCAAACCTTTCCGTAAACGGGGAAGTAAAACGCGGATCCCTATCGGACACAATAGATGCCGGAGTACCATGAAGCCTAACGATCTCTTGCTGAAAAATTTCCGCCAATCTACCAATACCATAATCCTTTCTAATTGGTAAGAATGAGCAGATTTGGTTAGTCGATCAACAACTACCCAAATCGCATCATGCTTCTTCCGTAAGAGGTAGTCCGTACACAAAATCCATAGATATCTTATCCCACTTCCATGTTGGAATATCCAATGGTCATGTAATGTCCACTAGCCCTTTGATGTTCAATTTTAACCTCTTGACAAATCATACACTTCGACACAAACGCCGCCACATCTTGCTTCATGCCATTCCACCGTAAGTATCGCCAAATCCCTATACATCTTGGTAGAACCAGGATGGATAGTGAAAGGAGAACTATGAGCTTCATTCATAACTTTCTCGCGAAGTATCGGATCATTAGGAACACAAATCCTATCTTCATACCATATAATTCCGTCATCATCAACCTTAAACTCCGTCGCATACCTTTTTCAACATTTTGCGCCACGGCCCACAAATCACCATCATCTTTCAGCTTCTTTAAATTGCAGATATAAGGTTCGACTCCACCTTCATACTAGCCCAAGATCCATCAAAACCTCGTATGCACAACTCAACATCCAAACGCTCTAAGTCACGAAGAATCCTAGGTTCAATCTCAATACTTGCAAGAATGCCTCGATTCCGCTAAGGCCAAGAACTACATTAGCCTTACCGGGATGGTATCAATGTTGGTATCATAATCCTTAAGAAGTTCTAACCATCTTCTTTGTCTCATGTTAAGTTCTTTCGAAGTGAAAATATACTTGAGACTCTTATGGTCGATGAATATATCACACGCCTCCATACAAGTAATGTCTCCGATCTTCAACACTAACACCACATCGCAGCCTAACTCAAGGTCATGAGTTGGGTAATTCTCCTCATAAGGTTTCAGCCTTTGACGCGCATAAGCTATCACCTTTCCATGTTGCATCAAAACACAGCCCAATCCTTTCTTAGATGCATCATCAGAATATGGAATCCTCCGAAACCGTGATGGAAGAGTCAAAATAGGAGCGACACCAATCTCCGCTTCAACTCCTCAAAACTCTCTCGCTCATCCGTCCATACAAAATTTTCACCTTTTCTCATCAGTTGGGTTAGGGGCAAAGCTAAACGAGAGAAACCTTCAACAAAACGCTCGGTCAGAGTAACCCACGGCAAGTCCTAGAAAACTCCTAACCTCGCCACCATCGTGTAGGTCTTGGCCATTTAGTGATAGCCTCAAATTTAGACGGATCCATGGTGATACCATCGCCAGATACCATATGACCAAGGAAAGTTTAATTTGTTTTAACCAGAACTCACACTTCAAAATTTATGGCATAACTTCTTCTTCCTCGGAATCTCCAAAACTATCCGGAGATGTTGTTCATGCTCTTCTTCGACTTGGAGTAAAACCAAAATGTCGTCGATGAAAATGATAACAAACTTATCGAGGAACTCATGGAAAACACGATTCATTAGGTCCATAAACACAGCAGACGCATTTGTCAAACCAAAAGGCATAACGAGGAATTGTGAATGACCATATCCGTACGTAAACGCGGTCTTAGGAACATCTTGCTCCTCACACGAGTGGTGATAACCAGATCTTAGATCAATCTTAGAAAAGAACTTCTCCTTGCGCTTGATCAAACAAATCGTCAATACGCGGAAGAGGATAACGGTTTCGAATGGTAATACGGTTGAGTTCACGGTAATCGATACATAGACGCATGCTTCCATCCTTCTTCTTCACAAACAAAACAGGTGCACCCATGGAGAAACACCGGGTCGAATAAATCCATTTTCTATCATCTATTGCACTGCGTTCTTTAACTCCTTCAATTCTACAAAGTGCCATACGATACGGAGCCAAATCGGTTCACACCGTGAATTAACTCAATGCTAAACTCAACTTCTAGTTGGGGAAGACCGAAGTTCATCATGGGGAAAACGTCGGTGAATTCACAAACAACAGAAAGGTTTTCAATGTTAGGACTCTCCAAAGATGTGTCCTTAACAGACGCCAGAAAACCTTGGCACCCATGAGCAATCATAGTCCGTGCCTTCATAGCGTAAATAAATTTAACAGATTTGAGGGGTTGAGAACCATAATAAACGAATTCGTGGTGTTTTATGTCTCCAAAGATCACCTTTCTAGCATAGCAAGTGATGGAAGCTCTATGATAAGCCAACCAATCCATGCCTAGAATGATATCAAAGTCGACCATATAGAGAGGATACAGATTTGCAGAGCGAATACGATCATCAAAACGAAGAGGGCACTTAACATTCATTTGTGATCAATGATCATGTGGTTTTTCATAGGCGTAGAAATTGATAAGTGGTTGGTTAGTGGTTTGGGCTTCATATTAAGTTTCTTAGCAAATGTGACAGATATAATGGACTATGTAGCACCGTATCAAATAAAGTGAAGAGTGCAAGTAAAATCACCAATGTAAAGAATGCCCGTAATGGTACTGTGTGCTCCGCCGATTCGACGAGTAGTAGCATAAACACGCCCCAAGAGTAGGTGGCGGCTTGGTGTAGTTTCCGTGAATCACCGAAGTTCTTCTAGGGCAATCCTTGATCTTGTGAGTAGTGGAACCACAAGAGAAACATCCACCAAGTGGCCTTGAAACACCGCCTCGGATGAGCCTTTCCACAAGTAGTACGTAGAGGTGGGGAGGCAAAACCTCATCCGTCCTTTGCGACCGTAAGATCCCGGCACGACCCACGATATGATCCTCGAGCCGACCGATCCTTGTTGTAACGCCGGTTATTGTTACCTTGATTCTCGACGATCATTTCCATTTCTACCGGCAGCCAGCTATCCTGACTCCTCGTACTGAGAGCTTAGAGTCCACATTCCTTCCCGACCGACCGTGATCATAACTCCTATCCACCGACCCTCAATCATAACTCGCTGAATTTCCCTTATAATCATTACTTTGAGTCCTACCTTGAACCGATCACCATCACTGCTACGCTTTTGTTGGAACCCAAACCTCATGAAAGATCTCAATGTTACGAGCTGTGTCATTGCAGTCGACATCCTCATACTCATTATTCAGCAGTCGGTCCAACACCCACTTCTTCAGTCCCCACTTGAAGTGCTTAAGTTGACGCCTACCATCTCCAAAGATTCGTTCCCACAAAACTTACCACCTCATAAACCTACCCATGTACTCATTGAGTTCTCATGATCAAGTCGGTAAATCGCCTGTAGTCCCTCTCATACCTTTGCTTTGCCAAAGATCGGGAAGTAACGATTATAGAAGATAGTCCAAACTCACCCAAGTACAAGCAATAGCAAAAGCATCTCCTCCTCTGCCTGCTTGAGTGCCTTCCACCAATTCAATGCATCACCTTCCAACTTAAATGTAGCCAAACGGGTCTTAAACTCGTCTCCACAACTCAACACTTCAAACAGCTTCTCAATATGAGTGATCCAGCCCTCGGCCTCGGTGGGGAGTAGAAGCAAAAAGCAGCTAAAAGAAAGAGGCTTGAGCTTACCAAACGCCGAGCCAAGTGTGAATGCCGACGGGTTGATTTCCTCCACCACTACCCAAGTACCACCGTTGCGAATGTTGTTGATCACCGTGTCATCATCTCGTGTGGTAAGACCAGTGGAAAAGAGTGTTGAGAGCATTAGCAATCGCAGCATCCGTTAGGAGCATCATCGCTCCATCCACGTATACGTTACGACGAGTTTGAACCATCTGAACGATATTAAAACGATTAGTAAAATGAACAAAGGTGAGATCTAAATGGAAGTACGCAGAAGGAATCCTAAAGTCTACCCAATCCTCACAAGTCATAGCCTAAGCTCTAAGGGTCTCAAAACCTAGGGTCCATATGTCACGGTCCCGACTACAAGTCAGAACCTGGCTCGATGCCATAAATTGTAACGCCCCGACCCAACAAGGGTAAAGGAATCACAAACAATGGTGTCATATCAAAGCAAACATAAATATCCAAAAGAAATCTTAACATAAATGCGGAATAATTCAAGTCAACATGACTTCAATACATAGGTCCCAAATGGAAAATAAACTCCAACAAAATATCTGAAATAATGAAGTCTTAAATAGCATCATAAGATCAAAGCTAAATGTCTCTAAGGTAAGTCCACTCATGCACTCATCCCAAAGCAAAACCCAGCTTCAATGCTTAGATACCGCCATGGAAGAAAAAGAAATGCTGAGCTTCAAAAGCTCGAATGTGATATAAAAGCAAAGCAAATACAAAACGATATCGGATACAAAATATAACGAACGAAAGATAGCAAAACCATAATCATTTTCAGAGTATAAATCGATTTAACTAATAAAGTTTATAGTTAACTACCACGAGCCCGTAAACATATATCGATCATAATCATATTTACATAAGGCAACATTTGTAGGGGAGACCTACCAGAGTTATGAAGGACGTGCATGCACGCAAAGATCAATCATCGATAACAGATAACATATAACAGATAATGTGATAATGATCTAGGATGCATCCATACCCCTACGCATATATTGGTCATATAACATAAGTTGAGCTCATAAAGATAAATGAACAAGGGACGGGCGTAACATCACTCTATCGCCTCTAGAGTCATGTCGAGGTGCATCACTCGACACGGACATGGAACACCCATGACTAGTGAAATATTTGGCTCGGGTGTCAAACTATCTTAGGTCAAATCAGAATGTCAAAACGGACACAAATCATACTTTATCATAAGGTTAATCATATTTCCAAAATCAGAGTTTTGATATCAACATAGTTCAAAATCAGATGTTTCACAATTCAGAAATCAAAGTTCAGATAAGCAAAAGCTCAAACAAACAGAATGGGGTTCATAGCAAAGGCTTTGGAAATCTTAATATAAAAGCTAACAAAAAAAACGTTATAAGAAACCTTTACTGAAAAGGTCAGAATATCTGTACCTTATTCCAAAGTAAATGACCAAAAACCAAAATACGGAAAGCAAAGGATTACTCCTTCTTCACAGAACCTATACACATTAACGGTCGTACATGTTATTTATGATTCCATAATCGTTGAAATGATCTTTTAAATGTTTGGTGCTGATACTTAATGTATTCAATGATCTTATTACTTTAGGGTTTTATAGTTAAATGAGACTTAAGTGTTTTATAACCGATATTATAGATTAGGGTTCATTATGTCATTTATTAAAGTTTAGGGTTAAATGTGAAAATAGTTTAAAAGTCATAACTTACACATGAAATAACGAATTAATATAATTAGCTTCAAACCCTAATCGACTCTCATTTATGTTCTAGGTTTTTCTCAATCTTTTAATATCATATCAATGTGCATTTACTTTACATGTTACGTCATTTAATGACTCATTACTCTTGTTTATTTACTCAACACATTCATGTCTTAACCATACGTTACTTATACACATATTATACGTCAACTTTTATATCCATGCACGTTTATGATTTCATGTGACCCCAAAGTTACTTATTACTCGGATTAGTTACACATTTACACACACATGCACAATAGTTTAGACTAGATATGACCACGCATACGCTTTACATATCAACAAGCTTACTTGACTCACAACACACGCCAAGATGGTACACGGTTCACACACCATTTAGGGTTCGGCATGCATGGTTCGGTTCACACCTCAATCTAGGGTTTAGGTTTTACATGACCATTCTCGCTTAACACATCGTTCAAAAACCCTCACATGGTTCGCTAACATGTAGGTTTCAGCTAACATGTTTTACGCAAACCCTAGCTCATCTACGTATCTTACTTAATCACGTTTGCATGTTTTACCTTGTCCGATTCATGATATATGTGGTTCGGTTTTCTTATGCTCGACATACTAATGATCCGATTCAAACAATACATATATATTACATGTTCTCTTAATATTACAAGGTTCAATTCATATTGGTTTGTTGGTTTCATATGGTTCGGCCAAAACAATAGAACACAAGCTCGACTAAAACAAATATGATACAACATATTATACGTTAGGTTTTATCAAAAGAAGACGAAAAGATCAGTGTTATACCTTAGCTTGTTGGACACAAGGTCACGACACCAAGGGAGTTGGTTCGGCCGAATAGGAAGAAAAAAAAAAGAGAGAGGCAAAGAAAACTAGGGTTCCAAATTATGTTTAATGTGTTGTATATATAGCTAGTATAATTTTCGGTTTAGGCTTGAGATGGGGTGGGCTTCGGCTTGGTCCAACCGAACAAACAAAACTCACGTCCCTTTGGGCTCTCGGCTCACTAGTCCAACCGGACAAAATTACACGGCCCAACATGGTTCACCAAATAAACGAAAACAAGGCCCATACGAATAGCCCAACTATTTAACGAGACGTTTAACTTCCGTCGAACAAAATCGATCACGTACACATATTCGTTAAGTTTTAATTATAGATAAGTTAAGTTTTTAATTTCGTTAAATGAATATAAATATCTTTTACATATTTTATAAATTTCGATTCCAAGGGTATTTTAGTCTTTATTCATGTTTTAGATTTTCAGGTTTTACACGTAAACTCTAAGACTTATGAACTCGTACGTCTAATGCCAATCTAGGGGTCCTTATATAGGCTCAAGGATATCCCTAGTCGGTTTATAATTTGTATCCTTGTACGACAAGTAATCTAATACTGAATGTTCTAGAATTACAAGACTTTCTATAAACGAATATAACAGTTCTTTGTTCTTGCAGATTTTGACTTCATGTGCAGACTTTGACTTTATCTTTAGCAAGACTTTGACTCTTTGACTTTTCCAGCACTTTGTAGTTTTAGTACTTTATCAATCTTCAGTACTTTGTCAATCTTCAGCACTTTCATATCCCAACATAACCCTTCTTCCTCTGGTCTCTTAAAGAGAAAAGAGGGGCCTTTGTCTAGTATTCCGAGACCATCGAGCCCTGCAAAGAGGCCTCGTTTTGAATCCCAGTCAGGTCCCTCCATTAGTAACATTCCTGTTGGTGGCTTTCAGGAATTACTAAATAGTAGCATTTTGGAGGTTGAGATGGGCTATACGGCTCCCCATACTGGTCCTTTCATTACTTCTTCTATTTCCACCACTCTTGAGCGTGAGGCTGGGATTTCTGTTGGTTCTTCTTTCAGCCATCAACTTGGTGTCAGTTCTCCTGAAAGGTTTGTTATTTCTTCTGATTCTTCTTCTGATTCTAGTACTACTGCTGTTGGAGCTGAGGTTACTTCTTATGCCAGGTCTGAGAATCTTTTGGGTGTTGTTACTTCTGCTGCCCCAGCTGTTCCGGCTGCTACCCCTATTTTGAGGAATGCTTCCCCTTTTCTCAACTCGTCTTCTAGTGGAGGGGTGAACCGTAGCGCCGAGGATCTTGCCGGACCTTTTGTTAGCCAACCTTTGGCTAGCATTGCCTAGCCTACTGCTGATTTGGACCCCCTGTGTTCGCAGGAGCGTCATCATCCGGAGTGGAAAGTATTGAACGGGTCTTTGCTTGACAATCCCTTGGACTGTTGTGAGATTTTTAACGGTTTTGCTCCTCCGAAGTTCGCTTCCTTACTTCATGAAATGAGGCCTGGCGATTTATTTTCAGGTTTTTACCTTTTGTCAGCTCGTCATGTTTATTTTGGTTCTGAGTTACGGACTCGTGCAGAACATTATCTTCGAGAGAATGAGAAGTTATCCACTAGGTGTGAAGTTCAGGCTGACTTGTTTCACGGGCTCGATTCTCAATTGGCTCAGGCTGAATCGAATGCCTCTGAGACATTGTCTCTTTGTGGTGAGGTTTCTTCTTTGGGGGCAGCTGTCAAAGAAAATGAGGTGTTGGCGTGCGTAATCAAAGAGTTGGAAGCTTTTCTATCACGGGATGTTGAGCTTGAACGTTTACAATATGCTTCCTCTATTCTAGAATCCCGCAATGCTGATCTCACTAAGGTGTATTCTTGTTTGTTTTTGCGTTTAATTTTTCTTCTCCCTTCTCTCTTTTCTTTTTTTTTATTAACCTTCGTATGGAAAACTAGAAGGGGGGGTTGAATAGTTTTGCCAATTTTAAGTTAGTTTCAAAAACTTTAGATTCGATATTATGTGAAATCGTATGGATGTAGAGAAAGTATAGATCTAATGATAAAGCAAGTAAATAAAGTAAAGCAAGGGATAGAAATGACACAACCGATTTATAGTGGTTCGGCTACAAGGACACCTTCCTTGCTCTACTCCACTCTCTGACTCACCTACTCGAGAGTTCAAGCACTATGTCAACAAACTCCTTCAACTTGGCGGAGAAGACTTCACAACGTTGCTTATACCTTTTTCCGGTACAAAGCTAAATACCGAGTCCGTAACACGGTGGACCAAACCAACACGACTATTACACAACAAATATGTGAAATATCAAATACAAGAACTTTGCTACAGAAATCTTGCGAGGAACAAATCAATCAAGGACCCCTTGCTTTGATGACTTGTAGAATGCTCGTGATCTCACTTTAGAGAATGACCTATATGAGAATCACTAAAGAAAGAAAGAAAGAAGTACTCTCTAGATCAAGTGATCTTTGTTAGAAGAGAATGAGAGTATATGAGAGAATTAGTAAGAAGAGGGGTGAGTTAGAATGAAAAAATGGCTCTCTATTTATAGGCAAAACTTACACTCGTTAGATCCCACGGATCCCACCCTCAAGGGATCCGTCTAGTGTAATCCTAGGGATCCGTGGGACGCTCCTCTTTGCCCTTGGGTTTTTGGTTATGGGTCATGGGTCATGGGTTATGGGTTGGTCCATGGGTATTCTTTAGATTCAATGTATATAATGAGTACAATGTATCTAGTCATGGGTATGGGTCAATACCATGGGTTATGGATATGATCCATGGGTTGTGATTTTACCTATCCTAATAAACTATTACAACAAATGATTTATTACAACTATTTGTATTAAATGGCTATATGTAAATGCTTTACAAAAATAACATGTATCCTTATAATTGTACTTAAGATAACATTATATTTGTTATCAACAAAACACAAAGACATCGCAAAATATTAATAAACTTTTTTACGGTTTATTTGTATTAACAATCTCCCCCTTTTTGTTGATGACAAAACATAATGTTATGATGAGTAAAACTTAAGAATAGATGTTTGTTTTGAAAGCCCCAAGTTTTACTTCTTCTCCCACTTTTTGTCGAAACAAAAATTTAACCCATCAAAGAAATAAAAATGTGGAAAAAAGAGTCCACTAACGCTTACTCCCCTTGACGGTAGCTCCCCCTAGTTTGGGGCGTCAAGTGATGAAAAAAAATAAAAATCCTACAAAGAGAAAGGTTAGTAACATGCTTAAATAATCTTGTGATTGACGAGAATCAAGATTGGGAGCCAAGGTATGTAAACAAGGCCTTGTAAAAAACAACAAAGTGCAGTGGTATTTATGCCACCTACAAGCATGTAGAAATAAGAACAAGACTTGTTCTTGAAAATGACTCAAAAGAAAAGTACTAAAATAGAAAATAGTAATAATGATTCCTTCCATGCTTGCATAAGGTTATGGATGGAGGTTTTGATGAGTAATGGTATTGATGCGATCAAGGATGAGGTTGAGTATGAATCGCATTTCTTCCCTAACTTCTATTGCAATTTCCCTAGTGGATTTGCAATGTTCACAATGTAAGTGATGTGGGTAATGAGTGCGGAAGTTTTTCGGGTTGTTTTGATTTGTGAGTTAAGGAAGATGGTGGAAAAATAGGAAAATATGGATCAAAGTCCGGAATGGTTGGAAGTGGTGGTGGAAAAGAACCTAGATGTTCTTGTAGCTTAATGGGAGCTAAGGGTGGTGATGTTTCAAGGTCATTGAATATTGTGTTTGGAGAAGTGGGAGGTGTCAAAAAGGCTATTTCTTTTTGTTTTGGTTGTTGAGATATTGTTGGAGTCGTAAGGAGTTCCAAAAGAGTAACTTTAGGTGATGAAGTTGGTGTACTTGTTGGTGATGAAGGAGGTGCTATAATGGAAGCATCTTGTGGTGAGTTATTTGATGGTGATGAGCCATTTGATGATGGTTTTTCTAAGCAACAAGATCGGATTCTAATCCGTGCGGATATCCTAGAGTTTGATTGTGGTATTTTGGAAGGTGGGATTACAAAAGTTTGGGTTTGTTTGTACTAGGTGATTCATCTAAGTTTTTAGAGCTTGTGAATGACATGGTGTTGTTTGTTTGTGAAGATGAGATGAATTATGCAAGCATTTTGGGAGTTCTATATATAGAAAAATAATGCATTGTAATGAATGCTTGACCCAAAATATGGATTAAAATCTAATGATTAGATATGAATTTAAGGCATGTGATCATGAGAACACAAGCATTAAAGAACATACTCCAAAAAATGAAAAAATGTTGGGAGTTTTCATCCAAAGTGAGAAAAATAGAAGATAAAACCAGCTTCTATCTCACGGATCCCACAGATCCTTCCCTTGAGGGATCCGTCTAACATTAAGGCTGGGATCCGCGGGTCTGGTGATTCAGGCAGCACAAAATTTTCCTTTTGGAAACATTTTTGCCTAGTGTGTGCCTATATGCAAACTATTTAGAATTGCGGCTATCTCGACTCCTAAGAAGAAAAGAAAAATAGACTAGAAGTGAAAAAGCACACTATTATGTGAGATAACCCGAGTGCTCCTAATTCATTGTTGCTTAAATGAATGTACCCGAAAATACATATTAGTTATGTATCTCCTTTAGCATTCAAAAGACATGAGATGCAATGAAAATGGGTTTTTACTTTGTATTAATAATGAAAAAGCGATTTGTCCTAGACGTGAGAAATTGCTTTTGTGAAATTGATACGGGAAGAGGTATCATTTTTAGAAAACGTTTCAAAAAGAGGTTTCTATGTGCGAATAAAAATCGTTTTATCCTTTGAAAAGAAGATTTCTATGTAATTATATGTTTGCAACTTGTACTTATTTTGAAAGAAAATAAGAGAAACTAAGAGTTATAAGTAAAAAAAACTTATCTTGGGTTTTGAAAATTCCTGTATTGTTTGTGAGTTGTGAGTAAAATAGAGATCCTAGACTCAGAAAGAAGAAGGCTAGTGTTTACATACCTTGTAGAGTCAAAAATAAATTACGACGTTTGTTCCATGAGACCAAGACCAAGGCGAAGTAGGTTGAATTGTTCCCACTTCAACGGTTTGGTGAGGACGTCGGCAATGTTGTCTTCGGACGCTACCTTCTCAATAGATGTGTTCCTCTTTTGAACATTGTCTCTTAAGAAGTGATGACGAATCTCTATATGCTTTGTGCGAGAATGTAATACCGGATTCTTGCTTAAATCTATGGCACCTTTGTTGTCACATAGAATGGCTATGTCACTTAGATGAATGTCAAGTCAACTAGCTTGTTTCATCCATAGTGCTTGTTGGCATGCTTTTTGCGGAGACGATTCGGCCGTTGGGTTGATATTGCATGCCGTTTGTTTCTTAAAAAACCAAGATGTTAAACAACATCCCATAAAAGTACATACCCCACTTGTACTTTTTCTATCAACATAATCACCGCATGGTCAAATCTGCATATACAATTGTTTCTACTCCCGTGCCCTTAGGATACCATAATCCTAATTGTGTTGTCCCCTTAATGTATCTAAATATTCTTTTTACGGCTTCTAGGTGTGATGTTTTATGCTCTTCTTGAAACCTAGCACATAGACAAACACAAAACATGATATCCGGCCTACTAGCCGTGAGGTAGAGAAAACTACCAATAATGCCACGATATTTAGTATTATCGACGAATTCGCCGTCTCCATCTTTAGTGAGTTTGGTGTCGGATGACATTGGTGTCCTAATTGGTTTCAAATCTTCTAGACCAAATTTCTTTAACATCTCTTTTATGTATTTAGATTGATGAAAGAAGATACCATCTTCTACTTGTTTGATTTGTAGACCAAGAAAGAAACTAAGTTCTCCCATCATACTCATCTCGAACTCGTCATGCATGATTTTAGAGAAATCATCACACATGTCTTGATAAGTGGATCCGAATATAATATCATCTACATATATTTGAACTATGATTATATGTGACTCTCTTTTCTTAGTAAAAAGTGTGTTGTCAACTAACCCCATGGTATAGTTGTGTTTAATTAAAAATGACTTGAGTCTATCATACCAAGCTTTTGGAGCTTGTTTAAGACCATAAAGGGCTTTCTTTAACTTATACACATGTTTAGGTTTTTCAAAATCGATGAAGCCCGGAGGTTGAGCTAAATATACTTCTTCATTAATAAAACCATTTAGAAAAGCGCTTTTGACATCCATTTGATAGAGCTTTAGATCATTAGCACAAGCATATGCAAGAAGTATTCTTATAGACTCTAATCTAGCCACGGGAGCATAGGTCTCATCAAAGTCTATTCCTTCTTGTTGGTTATACCCTTGGGCAACGAGTCTAGCCTTGTTTCTAGACACTACTCCGTTTGCATCTAATTTGTTTTATAAACCCATTTGGTTCCTATTATGGTTTGATTACTAGGTGGAGGGACAAGTGTCCAAACATCATTAGAAACAAATTGATTTAATTCTTCTTGCATAGCCATTACCCAACTTTCATCTTTTATTGCTTCTTGTGTATTCTTAGGTTCTATGGTTGAAACAAAACAAAACAAGCTACTTTGGTTTTGAACTTGAGACCTTAATGTTCTTTCGTTTAACTTTCCTACGACCTTATCTACTGGGTGATCTTTGGACTCTTTAATATTTATGAATTCATTATTTAAAGGTTCTTCTTCTTCATTTATCTTTTTCTTTATTACTATAGCTTCACTTTCTACGATCTCGTCATCGACAAGAGGTAGAGAGGGTTTGGGTGGACTTTCATCAAATTTTACATTTAATGACTCTTCTACCTTCATTGTTTCTTTATTTAATATGACGTAAGCTTTGCTATTTGGAGAGTAACCTAGAAAGATACCTTCGGTTGATTTAGGATCAAATTTTGTAAGGTAATCTTTAGTGTTAAGAATAAAACATTTGCTACCAAAGACTCTAAAGTGATCTAACGTAGGCTTTTTGCCTCGAGGTAACTCATATGGAGTTTTACCTAAGATTGGTCTAATTAAGACTCGATTGAATATGTACGTTGAAGTATCAACGGCATTGCACCAAAACTTTTGAGGTATGGATTGCTCATTAAGCATGGTGCGACTCATTTCTTGTAGGGTTCTATTCTTTCTTTCAACTACCCCATTCGATTGTGGAGTGCGTGAAGCCGAGAAGTTGTGAGTAATACCATTAGCGTCACAAAAGGCTCCAAATTGCACTTCATTATCAAATTCCCTACCATGATCCATTCTAATAGACACTATAGGACTTCCTAGTTGTCTTTGGATTTTCTTGCTTAATATTTCAAAATAATTAAACGTTTCCATTTTGTTCTTTAAGAATTTTGTCCATGTGTACCTAGAGTAATCATCCACTATGACCAAAGTGTAGTAGTTGCCTCCATAACTTTGGATAGCGGATGGACCAAATAAATCCATATGTAGTAATTCTAGACACTTAGTTGTAGACACCATGTTTTTAGCTTTATGACTAGAATGAACTTGTTTTCCTACATTACAAGCATCACAAAAGTGATGTTCATATTTTAACTTAGGTAGATCTCTTACTAGATCTTTGGATGATAGCGATTGAAGAAGTCGCATATTGGCATGACCCAATCTTCGATGCCATAAGGTCAAGTATCATCCATAGAAGTAAGACAAAGTTTGTCTTTAGGTTCATTACCGATTTTAATGACATAGACTCCATGTTTCCTAATTCCTCTTCCTATGGTTATGCCATTTTTAATATCTTACTACGGTTTCGTAAAAGTACATTGCACTTTTTATCACATATTTGTCCTATACTTAGGAGATTAAAGTTTAGGTTTTCTATGTGACACACATCGTTAATGGTTAGAGATTTGTTAGAAATCGTACCTTTACCGATGATTTTAATTTTGCTATTTCCAAACACCACATTACCTCCATTGAAGGATTCATATGTGGAGAATAGATCTTTATTGCCGGTCATGTGCCTCGTACACCCGCTATCCTTGACCCATTCATCGGGGTCTAGGTCGACCTTTAAGCACACCTAAGAAAACAATTAACTCAAAAGTTTGGTCCCCATTTGTTCATGGGTCCATTAGTGTTAAACATTCAATTCATGTTAGACATGTATGGATAAGGTGAATATGCATTCCATGGTACAAAGTTTTGAAAATGAAATCCATTTTGCATATTTGGGTTCCATCCCATTTGATGGTTACTTCTTGGGTAAACATTATTAGGTCTCCTAGATGGGTTAGGTTTTGAAAAAGATGGAGCCTTGTTTCTTGCAAAAATGGGATTATATTTTGGAGGTGGTTGTCTAGTGGTAAAATGAGTTGGTTTCTTCTTATTAACGATAACAAAATCAGTTCTAGATGAAGAAGCTATGTTATTACCACTTGTTTGCTATAGAGACTCCACGGATCCTCGGTCAACACTAGCCCGGTTCCCTTTTATGGGATCCGTGGGATCCACCACAACAGTGGCTGGTTTTTCTTGCGCCTTAAAAAATTGTGTTTCTTTGTTTTCACTAGTTGATGGATTAAGTTGTTGAATACCTAAACCTTTTTGGTTGTTTCCGGTTTTAACACTATCTAATATAATATCTAAAGTATTCGTACTCATTCTAGAAATTTTAGAATCTAGTTGATCAACTAGTGTTTGAAGTTGAATGCAAAGTTCACATTCACCACTTGCTATTTTACCCTTTTCTAGACGTTTCAATTTCTCTTTTAATTCTATGACTTCTTTATCTAAATGTTGGTTTTGATTTTTTTAAAGCTAGTTTTTGTTAATTAGTTTTAAGCTAATCTTGCAAAGTTTGTCATATTCATTATGCAATGAGTCATCATCTAGTGATGAGCTACTATAGTATTCGTGACATACCTCGTCATTTGCCATGAGACAATTTTCTTCGTCCTCCTCGTCGCTCATTCCCCACGTGCCGCTCACGAATGCCTTTTGATCATCCCGTTTGGGACACTTACTAATAAAGTGGTTTGGGTCCCCACATTTAAAGCAAGTACGATCATCTCTTGGCTTCTCGTCCTCTTTGCTTTTCCGAAATCCTTTCTTGTCGTCATACGGTTGTTTGACGTATCTTCCCTTCCTTCTAAAGAACTTATTAAAGTCCCTTACTGCCATAGCATACTCCTGCCGTCACTATCGAAGAGGAGTTCTCTTCATCGCTTGAAGCCTTTTTGACTTTAAGGGCAAGAGATTTGTGTTTCTCTTTCACCTTTGAGGCTTCAGAATCTTTAGCAAGGACAAGCTCGTAGACTTTCAAGTTGCCTATGAGTTCATCAAGGGTGAGGATTGTCAAATTTTTTGACTCTTCGATCGCCGTCACCTTGGATCTCCACTTGGATGGAAGTGCCCTTAGATATCTCCTAACATGGTTACGGCTAGAAAAAGATTCATCAAGTGCTTGTAAAGATGTAATAATAGTATTAAAATTAGCAAATGAATGATCTATAGTTTCCTCATCCGATATTGAAAATTGTTCATATTGTTGAACAAATAAATCAATTTTATTATTTTTAACTTGTTGATTACCTTGATGAGTTACAACTAAAGAATTCCAAATTTCTTTAGAGGTTTTAAGCATAGAAATTCTTTCAATTTCCTTTTTGGGTAAAGCATTATACAAAACCATTTTAGCTTCACTATTTTAGAAAGCTTTTTCTTCATTTCATCGTTTAGTTTATCATGAGGTATGTTAACTAAATTTCCTTTATCATCTTTTGAGGTAGCCTCAAATCGCCTTCAACAATAATGTATCAAAGATCAATATCTTTAGACTTCACATATGTTTCGAATCTATTTTTCCAATATATAAAACCATTAGTTTCAAGTAGTGGTGGTCGTTGCATAGATTGCCCTTCCTTTTAATTTTCAGAACCCATAGTGATCGAAAAGTTTTTAAAATACGGTTTACTTTAAAACTTTTATAAACTTAGCTCTTGATGCCAATTGTGGAAAACTAGGGGGGGTTGAATAGTTTTGCCGATTTTAAGTTAGTTTCAAAAACTTTAGATTTGATATTATGTGAAATCGTATGGATGTAGAGAAAGTATAGATCTAATGATAAAACAAGTAAATAAAGTAAAGCAAGGGATAGAAATGACACAACCGATTTATAGTGGTTCGCCTACAAGGACACCTTCCTTGCCCTACTCCACTCCCCGAGTCACCTACTCGAGTTCAAGCACTATGTCAAAAAACTCCTTCAACTTGGCGGAGAAGCCTTCACAACGTTACTTACACCTTTTCCGGTACAAAGCTAAATACCGAGTCCGTAACACGGTGGACCAAACCAACACGACTATTACACAACAAATATGTGAAATATCAAATACAAGATCTTTTGCTATAGAAATTTATGAGGAACAAATCAATCAAGGACCCCTTGCTTTGATGACTTGTAGAATGCTCGTGATCTCGCCTTAGAGAATGACCTTTATGAGAATCACTAAAGAAAGAAAGAAAGAAGTACTCTCTAGATCAAGTGATATTTTGTTAGAAGAGAATGAGAGTATATGAGATAATTAGTAAGAAGAGGGGTGAGTTAGAATGAAGAAATGGCTCTCTATTTATAGGCAAAACTTGCCACTGTTCCCCGAATCCCACGGATCCCTTCCACAAGGGATCCGTCTAGTGTAATCCTAGGGATCCGTGGGACGCTCCTCTTTGCCCATGGGTTTTTTGGTTATGGGTCATGCGTCATCGGTTGGTCTATGGGTATTCTTTTAGATTTAATGTATCTAGTCAAGTGGGTATGGGTCAATACCATGGGTTATGGATATGATCCATGGGTTGTGATTTTTACCCATTCTAATTAACTATTACAACAAATGATTTATTACAAAAATTTGTACTAATGGCTATATGTAAATGCTTTACAAAAATAACATGTATCCTTATAATTGTACTTAAGATAACATTATATTTGTTATCAACAAAACAAAAAGATATCGCAAAATATTAATAAACGTTTTTACGGTTTATTTGTATTAACACTTCGGACTTTTCTTTGTTAGATACAAGTTTTGGCGGAATGTTCTCAGCTTCTTCTCGAGCTAGCGTTTGAAGAAGCTCTTCTTAAAGTTTCCTCATTTGGAGGAAAAGCTTTATCCGAGCTTACTTATCTATGTCCATCCAATGTAGCTATTGTCCAAGGCTTTAAACTTGTCGTGGTTCCAATATTGGCGCTAAGGCAAGGCTACCTGGATGCATTGGTTAATGCCATTAGTTGTGCTGTTGATAAAGGTATGAAGATGGGCTTGTTGCCGAGCATGTTCATGGTACGGCTCGTACGCCACTTTCTCGCGTAGTCGCTTAATCCTTCGCTCGCTAAGACCGACTATGAAAATGCTCTTCAAGCGCTCCGTGGTCTGCAATTTCCTTTGCTTTCTATGTTGGAGGCTCTCAAGGATTCTCCCGTTGAAGACATCATTCACTTGCTTTGTCCCGAGGTACCCTCTGATGATTTATCCTCTGTTGAGAAGCAGTGTTACTTGGAACAACTGGTCGTACCTACTTGTGCTTCTGGAAGCTCTTCGAGTGAGTCCTACCTTTCTGCCTCAATCCAGGGTTGCTTTGATAGGGCCAAAAAAGCAAGGGAAGGCTCACTTCACGGTTGGTTGGCGCTCGCGGATATATGGTTGTGTTTTATTGATCCATCGTATACGGAGCCTATAGTGAGCATGATGGTCTTGTTATGGATCCCGGTTTGCAAGCTGGGATGGGTTCGTCTATGGAACCTTCCATTTAGTAGTGCTTTATTATGATCATGCTTTTTTGTTGTTTGGCCTGCCGAAGCGCGGTGCTTTCATTTTATGTGTAGACAATCTATTTGTATGCATATTTCTTTTGTTCCGAAACCTTTTGCTATTAAATCTTCACACGGATGTGTCTATTATAATAGTCTTGTTCCGAATACTTGTGGGTTATTCACCCGATACTAGATTTGCAATATCTCTTACGTATCTTGAGGTAATTGGGAGGTTACTCAGCCTTTTGTTATTCGGAATAACATTATATGGGCCATGCCCATATGTATGCGCGTCTTACGTATATAAGTTCTTTAAAAATATTAAATGATTAAAAAAGAATAATTTTTTAAAGTAAAACTGGTGAAGGTAGCTAAGCTTTACCTTTTTCATTCAATAAAAGAAGACAAGACATTACAACAATAAAAGATAGGTTTGGTATGAACCCACCTTCACAGAATCCGCGAGGGATGGGTCTCTTAAACTTGATGTATGTAACATCTCTTAAGATTGCAAACATTCCATGTCCATGGGATTAGATTCCCCGCACGGTCCTTTAGTTTATATTCGCCCTTTCCTAGTGCTTCCGTGACCACGTAGGGCCCTTCCTATTTAGGTCCTAGCTTCCCTCCTTCTTCAGTGTGGCTCGCATCATTGTTCCGATATACTAAGTCTCCTGGCTTGAAACTTGTACTTCGGACTCTTGAGTTGTAATATTTCTCCATTTGTGCCTTTTTTTTTGCTTCGCGTATCGTTGCTTGTTCTCTACTTTCTTCAAGGAGGTCTTGGTTCATTTCCAGCGCTTCATCATTTTCTTCTATGTTTGCTTCTGTTGTCCTCCATGTGGGCATCCCTATCTCAGCTGGTATGACAACTTCCGTTCCGTATGTTAACGAGAATGGAGTAGCTCCGTTGCTAGATTTGATCATTGTGCGATGTGCCCATAGGACGTGTGATAATTCATCTAGCCAGTTCTTTCTTTTTTCTTCCAACCTAGCTTTTATGCCTTCCCCTAAGCTTCTATTTGCTCTTTACACCAGTCCGTTAGCTTGTGGGTGTTTTACCGAGGCAAAGTGCTTCTTGATATTCATCTTTTTACACCATTCTTTAAATGGGTTATCACAGGATTGCTTTCCGTTGTCAGATATTATTTCTCCTGGGATTCCAAATCTGCATACAATGTTTTCCCATGCGAATTTCTTGATCTGATTTCCAGTTATGGTGGCCACTGGCTTCGCTTCTATCCATTTTGTGAAGTAGTCTATTGCCACTATGAGGAATCTGACTCTCCAAGGCCCTTCCGGTAGGGGACCTGCAATGTCAATTCCCCATTTGTGGAATGGCCATGGGAAGTGATGGGCGTAACTTTTCTTATGGATGTTTGGAACCGTCCCTATGCACCCCATGCCTTTTGCATGCTTGTATTAGTTTTCGAAAGCATCAAGCAGTATGGTAGGCCAGTAATATCTGGTACGCAGGGCTCTGACCACTACGAACCTTGTCCCCGCGTTCATTCCGCAAGATCCTTCATGGATTTCTCTTAATACATAGTTAGCTTGAAGGGGCCCAACGCACCGTAACCATGGTCCCAAAAAAGATTTCTTGTAAAGTATCCCATTAATTACTGCAAACCTTTGTGATTTTCTTTTAACTTCTCACGCCTTTTCCTTTTCTGCTGGATGTGTTTCTTTGTTTAGGTACTCATAGATTGGTGTCATCCATGTATACCCCTCTTCTTCCGTGGTTGCTACGAGCGGTGCTAGTCTACATTTGCTTGCATGTTCTTGACTCCCATTTTTTCTGATATCCGTAACCCTGCTATCAAGGCTTCGTATTCGGCTTCGTTATTTGTTGTGGTGAAACCAAACCTTAAAGCATAAGTAAACTCTGTTCCCTGAGGATCTGTCAATATGAGGCCTGCTCCACAGCCCTCTATGCAAGATGAGCCATCCATGAACAGAACCCATGCTTGTGGAAGTTCTTCCACTTCCATTGGTTCGTCCTCTTCGTCGTCTTTTGGACGCTCTACTATGAAGTCTATATAGAATCTGTCCCTTAATGGACGTTCTTGGTCTGTATTCTATGTCATATTCTCCCAACTCAATGCTCCACTTTTGTAATCTACCTGTGACTTCTGGCCTTGATAGTATTTTCTTGATTGGTTGGTCCGTGATGACTACCTCCATATGCGCTTGGAGATACCTCTTCAGCCGCTTCGTGGCGTGTACCAAGGATAGGACTAGTTTCTCCATTGATGTGTAATTTATTTCTGGTCCTCGCAGGGCTCGGCTCACAAAGTATATTGGCATTTGTTTTCCTTCTCTTTTTGTCATGAGAACCACTGATCAGCTTCTCTCTGTCCGCTAGGTATATTATTAGCTCTTCTCTCTCCTGAGGCGCGGTTAGGGTGGGGAGGTTTGCTATCATCCCCTTCATTTGCTTAAAAGCTTCCTCCGCTTCTTGTGTCCATTGAAAGTCGCTCTTTTTCGTACACTTTTTGAGTGTTTAAAAGAATGGTAGTGACTTTTTGGCGGACTTAGCCAGGAAACTGTTCAGGCTTGCTAGTTTTCGATTTATCCTCTGCACATCCTTAAGGCATTTTGGGGAATGAAGACTTAGCACGACTTCTGCTTTTTCTGGGCATACTTTAATTCCTTTAGTGTTTACTGTGTATCCTAAAAACATTCCCTCTTCCATTCCGAAGGTACACTTTTTAGGATTTAGCTTCATGTTTATTTCCCTTAGCATTTTGAAAGTTTCCGCAATGTCTCTTATTATTTCTACTTTCGAGCGGATTTTGATCACTAGATCGTCGATATATACTTCCAGGTTTCTGCCAATTTGTTTGTGGAAAGCTTTGTCCACCAGCCGCTGGTATGTTGCTCCTGTATTTTTTAGCCCAAATGGCATTTTTGTGTAGCAGAATATTCCTTGATTTGTGATGAAGGCTATTTTTCTTCGCTTCTTTTGCCATCTGGATTTGGTGATAGCCTTTGTACGCGTCCAGGAAGCATTTGAAGAGATATCCGCAGAGCGATTCTACTTTCCAATCTATCTCTGGTAGGGGTAACCATCTTTTGGACATGCTTTATTAAGGTCTTTGAAGTGCATGCACATTCTCCAGCTCCCGTCATGTTTTGTTACCATTACCGGGTTGGCCAGCCAGCTGTGATAATGTACTTCCCTCATGATTCCTGCGTCCACGAGTTTTCCCACTTCCTCTTGTATCGCCTTTGATAAGGTTTTAAAAGGTACCTTTTTGAGGGATCGTTTAAGCCCTTATTTGACCACTTTTGTATCCGTTATTACTTAATATCGTTCCTTTTCACTTTTTAGGTCTCTTGAAGGCAAAATGCTGGAATGGCACTTATTTGGACGAAAAGGCGCTAATATACGAAGAAAATGGCCAAAGTCAGAATCGAGACACTCCAAATGATGAAAACATAAGGTGACGGCCACTACTTATCTGCGACGCCGTCCGAGGATTTTGTGACGGACGTAACCCAAAAGTCTTATTTTCAAGTGACGACGCCCATTGTAAAAGAGTAGGCGTGCGCTACTTAGACGGCCTAGATTCAATCCAGACGGGCCAAAGTCGAGGACGGCGCACAAGCACAAGGTGACGCTGTCGCAAGACAAACGTGGCCAAGACGAAACCCTAATGACGGCGACTGACGGCGAGCGTCACAAAACATAAAGTGACGCCACGATATGTAATCTTATATATAGAATCCAATTTTTAGTATTGGTGTGTAGTCTTTTGGAGTAAGAACCTAGAACCGAACCAAGGTTGTCTTGTACAGTATTTTAGGGTTCCAAACCCTATCTTACATCAAGATAAGTTCTTTACTTCATTAATACAATTATGTCTTTGATTATTTGTGTGTATGCTTGCATGTTCTCCATGTCCGGCTAATTTATTTGTGTGTTTGCTTAGAGAATATGAAACTTAATTATTGATTATTGATTGGTTGTTTCTTATCTTAGTTGATTAATGATCTAGTAATGCGATAGGTCATTCGTTGTGTACTTAATGCTTGATTAAATCTTTGTGAACCTTAGAATATAACTCCTTGAGTAGTTGTAAGCTAAACCATCCAAAGAATGCCTTAGAGTAAGAGTTTATTATCCCTAGTGGGTTTTGTAGACGAGACCCTTTGGTAAGTTCAAAGAGTTAGGGAACATACGCATACCCTACAACCTTAGACACACAACGCAACTAAGAATAAGGACGTGACAATTCAACCACCAATAGGAGATAATTAAGGAGTAGTAAAACCTAAGTAAACACATCTTTAAACTATCATACGTGCACACAATAATTAGACATAGACTACATACACCTTAGATTAGATAATTAGATAAGTAGAGTAATCGGTAGCAATACCAACCCCCAAATCCAAACCCCGAGATTCGTACATTTCAATTTCCTAAAAAACATAAAAAGGTAAAAAAATAATCTTCCTCAACCCCAACCTTAGCGTAGTAACTTCTTACTAGCATTCCTATTCCCCTAGAGAACGATATCAATACCTGTGGCTTACCCTAATTACTACACTACAACGATTAGGTTCACAGCCTAGGGTGTTATAAAACTTGCTCGAAGAAAAGGAAGTTTCCTTGACCCGAACGACGCGTGTAGCGTTATCAAGTTTTTACGCCGTGGGAATAGAATAGCTAGTTAGTAGTCCACCTCGTTAGGTTCTGCTTGATTCCTATCAAGTAAATTTTTCTCATTTTTAGCTTTCTTTAGTCTATCCCTCTCTTCGACCTTTGTTCGTAAAACCCCATCACTTTTCATCATGGAAGGTGATAACCACCCACCATTCATCAACCCACCACCAATTGACCCGCCAAGAGCCCGCACTCTTGGTGAATACTCGAGACCAAGCCACCTAGGCTATAGGAACACCATTAAGCTTCCGACCAAGCCCAAATACGGCCCTGCGATCCGACACCATCCGACCGGTGCACAACGGATGTGCATTCCATGGACTTCGCTCAAGATCCTAATCAAGATCTCGAGGGATTTCAAAATTGTCGATTCCATTGACCTTGATGCTACTACTGGAGACCACGCGCCGTGTCTCTTCCAATTCTCTCTATGGGACCAAGCTAGTAATTGGCTTGAGCGACTTCCCGCCGGATCCATCTCAAGTTGGGATGATCTCACCTCTCGCTTCCTTGCTCAATTCTTCCCATCGGGGAGAACCACTAAACTTAGGCGAGACATCTTGACGCTTCAACAACTCCAAGTGAGTCTCTACAAAGCATGGACTCAATTTAAGGACCTACCCGTGACTTCCCCATCATGGCATTGATCTTTGGCTTCAAATCCAAATCTTCTATGACCATACCGATTTTCATACCTCACGACGATCCATTGATCGAGCCACGTGTGGAAGGCTCAAACGATTTTAATGCAGAGAAATCTTGGGATATTATAGAGGAGCTTGCCGATCGAAGCTACTTAAGATTGGAATGAATCTCCTCAAAACTCCTTAACGTAGTTAATGCCATATCAACTCCTTTTGAATCTTCCGACACCCTCAAGGAGCAAATGAGTGCCATTGAGAGAGGGATTGATTATCTTATGGAAAGGCAAAGAAGAATCCCCGTAAAAATTCCCTCAAGAAACCGGGCTGAAATCCGCCAATTCCACCAACAACCCTTCACACCTTTTCTGAGTCCCAAGTCGTGAGCAAAATCCAAATTCGAAGGCGCTCCGCTCCACTTCCCCAATACCACTTTCACCAAGCTTCAGGAACAAATGAGGGTGTACATGGCAGCTCATACGGAGAGATTAGCCAAATTTGAAGAGGAGGTTTATAGGCAGAGAGAGGAAATGAAAGCGAAAATGACGGAAATGATGAATTTGGTAATTGAATATACCAAAACAAAAGTTCCTGAAAAGGTACTTGTAAGAAGCAACGATTGTCCTCCCACTTCATTTGTTAACGCCATTCCAAGTATACCCGAGGATGCAAGGGTTGAGATGAGGAAAACTAAGGAAAGCAAGAGGAGGAGTCTCAGGCCTAATGATGAGCCTGAGACCATTGAGTACTACCTTAAGCACAAAATTAACAAAAAGACCATTGCAAACCAAGTAAACAACTTTAGGTACAATGAAGTTCTTAGGGAAGCCCTTGAAGGAAAATGATGAAGAAGAGTATGACGCCTTACCTATGGGACCCCGTATGAGTTGGTCATAAAACCATTAACAAAAACGGAGACACTCAGTGGAATTTCGTGATACCATGTAGCATAGGTGATATTGATAATATAAATGCCTTAGCCATCGGGGACCGATGTGAACATAATGCCATTATCAATCTATAATAAGTTAACTAAGGAGAAACCAGCCAAGACCAATCTTAGACTTTCCTTAGCTAATCACACATATGTTTACCCCATTGGGATCGCTGAGGATGTTCTGATAGAAGTGGCTAATATCGTTTATCCGTGGATTTCGAATCATTGATGTCGAGGAAGATAAAAATGTGCCACTCATTCTTGGAACACCATTTTTGGCCACCGCCAAGGAAACTATCAAATGCGGAGAGGGCATCATGGTACTTAAAAGCGGAAAGGGTACGCTAGGATACCCATCATCCCAAGGTATCCTCTTAAGATCATGGAAATGGTTACGAGTGGAAATCCACAAGCCCCTAGAGATAGTGTTAAGAAGAAAATGAATGATTGGGAAAAAGGGCTTAGGGACTTTATGGTTCAAGGATTGTATGCAACATTGTGGAAACCCATGAAGTTAGGAAATAATCCCACTTGATACTAAAGGCACAAAGGAACCCTAAGGAATTACTAAAAGGAGAAAAAGTACTTTTATACAAATCACGGATAAGGGCATTACGAGGTAGAAACAAACCAAGATGGTTTGGGCCTTTTACAGTGAAGGAAACCAATCTCAAGGATAAAACCGTCACCATAATAGACGACGTTGGCAAGGAATTGACAGTATATGTACAACATCTACACACCCTTCGACGACGGAAATCGAAGGAAGGAGATGACGTGTAACGGTCACGTAGGGGAACGACTACGAGTCTAGCTACAAGACTCTTAAATAAAGAAAAGCGCTTCGTGGGAGGCAACCCATGCTTAATTGTATGCTTGTTAGTGTCATATATCTTTTATTAATTGTTTATGATCATGTTTAAATTTGTAAAAATGCTTTATTTTGTTTTTAACCTCCTCTTAATTGCATATAAAGGTATTTTACATCAAGGATAAGTGTAGGGAGGATTACACACGTTTTCAAAAGAAACGTAAACATGAGAATAACAATTCATTAAAAGATATATATGTGTGTTTGTTCGAGTCAAATGCTTGTATCGAGTCATAATGGATGTTTTGCGGGAAATTTTTCCAGATTCTAAAGATGTAAATTTTCTAGAATTTTTCCGAAAATCGCACCAGTTTTTTGTGATAACCTGACGGCGTCAGATTGCAAACTGACGCGGCCGAAGGAGTAAAACATCGACTTTTTTCTCGTTTCTGAGCTACTTATAAATTTTGGAATTTTCCGTGTCTTAATTTTCAAGAAATTCTATAAACATCCATTCCACAAGCATTATATCCTAGTTTAAATCGAGTCTTATATATATTATTACCGATTTTACGGAAGGTTTCTTTGTTTTCTTCAAGTTTGCAGGTTTAATTTATTAAGAAGAAGATACATAAGATTGGAAGGAGCTTTTCAGCACCCATTCTTCTTGTAAAGGTGTAACCACACTTTCACACACGGATCCTACCGAGCTAATCCGGGGTACTAGTTTTATTTCGTTTTAAATTACCTTCATTATCATAACTTTGATCGTTCGGGAACATTGGGACAATGTTCAGTTAAGTGTAGGGAGGAAATAAAAGGGAACTTTGAAACTATGCTTATCCTTGATTATTTGATTTGTCCAATTGTAGTTGTGTAATAAACCATGAGAAAATGTCGGTTAGGGTAATTTTGGCACCAAATTTTAATTTTTTATGACATATAAGAGTGGGCCATTAGTTTTAACAAAAGCGTCTCACGGATAGGAAGTTGCATGACTAGCACAAAACCCTTTACCACTTAAATTCCACCCAAAATGTGAGGATCGCCCTTAGATTAGTAGGAACTAAAGCATTCATCTTTAATGCGTAGAGTGTGAACCGGTAGTATATTAGATTCTAGAACTTGTTTTGTGATACATTCCGAGATCGCTAGTAAGACTACACTTGTGTAGTTAGGAATAACTAAATAATAAGAGGCATTAGGATAACCCTTGTTTGATACCCGTAATATAATTACTTCTTCCACATCGATTGAGTAATTCCCACACACCCTTTGCTTGTACTCATTTTAGTACACGATACCACTAGTTAACCCCTCAAAGCCTATCCTTTCGTGGTTCTCGTGATGTTTCGCGTTTTCCCCGAATATCAATGAAGAACATTGTTTACACCCCACCCCCAAATATACACCTAAATCGCCTTAGCCTACCCTGTATGCACTCACTTTTAGTGCATTATTGTTATCACCCTAAACCCTTAGTTCAATTATCTGGTTGCTTGCATGAGTTGCTAAGTCGAGTCATATCCTTTGTATACAATTTTGGGACGATTGGGATTCATGGGAAAAGTTAAAGTTTATGAAATGATGGGAAGGGAACGTTAAATTCAAATTCCCTTTGTTTGCATAATAATGTACCCCAAGTGTTTTGATCTTTTCAATTCGGTTCAAATTAGTATTAGAGTAATAAAAACTCAAGTGTAGGATGTGCCTATAAATCCCTATCATTTTGATGTTACCATAGAGGATGGTAGAGTAAAAGTGTATGGAAAAAAAATAACGGCTACCATCACATCTATCCTTTAAAATTATGTTTGTTTGTTTCAGTTAGCTAGAGTTTAGAGTGTCGAGTCTTGGCTTAGCAACGCCATTCTTCGTATACTTGCAATGTAGAGATTTTTGACTTGCCACCACTAAATAGCCTATCCCACCAAACCCTTTGTTTCCCTACCGTAAGCCTAACATTACAACCCTTTAAAGACCTCTTTGATAGTCTTTCCTAGGTGCTTACGCCAAAGCGATGGAGGTTTGATCTGGTCTCAAGCCTATGGTAATCTATGTACTAGGACCGGTTAATGAGTATTTATCTTCCATTTCCAATTTGTTATATTTCATATACACCCGAGAGAGATGTAAGTATCCAAACACCCCATGTGAGGTGCTAGTATGTAATTTCCGTGCTTGTTATGACTTTTTGCGGGGCTTATATGTGTTGTGGACTGTTTTAAACCAATGCTTCATGACCCCTAACTTATAAATAAATTGGCTAAAAGCACATTTTCTTGAGGACAAGCAAATACCAAGTGTAGGGATATTGGATAAGGTTTTAAAAGGTACCTTTTTGAGGGGTCGTTTAAGCCCTTATTTGATCACTTTGTATCCGTTATTACTTAATATCGTTCCTTTTCACTTTTTAGGTCTCTTGAAGGAAAAATGCTGGAATGGCACTTATTTGGACGAAAAGGCGCGAATATACGAAGAAAATGGCCAAAGTCGAATCGAACACTCCCGCTGCTGAAACAAAGGTGACGGCGTCACCGCGTATCTGCAACGCCGTCCGAGGATTTTTTGACGGACTAACCCAAAAGTCTTATTTTCAAGACGACGCCCAGTTGTAAAAGAGTATGCCGTCGCTACACATCGCCTAGATTCAATCCAGACGGCTTCAAAGCTAAAGAGGACGGCGTCACAAGAACAAGGTGACGCCGTCGCAAGACTAACGTGGCCAAGACGAAACCCTAATGACGGCGCCCCGACGGCGTCACAAAACATAAAGTGATGCCGCTGCATATGTAATCTTATATATAGAACCGAATTTTTCAGTATTGGTGTGTAGTTTTTGGAGTAAAACCTAGAACCGAATCAATGCTGTCTTGTACAATATTTTAGGGTTCCAAACCCTATCTTACATCAAGATAAGTTCTTTACTTCATTAATACAATTTGCTTTGATTATTTGTGTTTATGCTTGCATGTTCTCCATGTCCGGCTAATTTATTTTTGTGTTTGCTTAGGGAATATGAAACTTAATTATTGATTATTGATTGGTTGTTTCTTATCTTAGTTGATTAATGATCTAGTAATGCGACAGGTCATTCGTTGTGTACTTAATGCTTGATTAAATCTTTGTGAACCTTAGAATATAACTCCTTGAGTAGTTGTAAGCTAAACCATCCAAAGAGTGCCTTAGAGTAAGAGTTTATTATCCCTAGTGGGTTTTGTACACGAGACCCTTTGGTAAGTTCAAAGAGTTAGGGAACATACGCATACCCTACAACCTTAGACACACAACGCAACTAAGAATAAGGACGTGACAATTCAACCACCAATAGGAGATAATTAAGGAGTAGTAAAACCTAAGTAAACACATCTTTAAACTATCATACGAGCACACAATAATTAGACATAGACTACATACACCTTAGATTAGATAATTAGATAAGTAGAGTAATCGGTAGCAATACCAACCCCCAAATCCAAACCCCGAGATTCGTACCTTTCATTCCTAAAAACATAAAAGATAAAAAAATAATCTTCCTAAACCCCAACCTTAGCGTAGTAACTTCTTACTAGCATTCCTATTCCCCTAGAGAACGATATCAATACCCGTGGCTTACCCTAATTACTACACTACAACGATTAGGTTCACTGCCAAGGGTGTTATAAAACTTGCTCAAAGAAAAGGAAGTTTCCTTGACCCCGAACGACGCGTGTAGCGTTATCAGCCTTGCTCCTTTCCAGTGCTTGACCTCTTTTCGTTTGCCTTATTGGAGTATATCCTTCCCGTATGTTCAAGCTATGTTCTGCGATGTGTCTTGGAACACCCGTCATGTCGCCTGGACACTATGCGAATATATCCAGGTTTTGCTTTAGCATCTCACATAACTTTTTCCGCCCTTCAACTGACAAGGTTGACCCAATGGCTATTGTTTGTTCCGGATATTCTGGATGTATTGCCACGTGTATTCGTTTTTCACTTTGCTTTTCCGTTACGGGCTGCGGTGTTGGTTCGGAAACCATAGTACATTCTAACGAGACCATTTTGCTACTGCGGATCATGAGCACTCTGCCTTTCACCGGAATTTTCATCATCCCGTGTGTTGTCGAAAGCACGGCCTGTAACTTCCGCATTCCCGGCCTTCCTATGATCCCATTATATGGCGACTCGGATCTAACCACCACGAAATTCATTAATTCTGACGCTGA
This sequence comes from Chrysanthemum makinoi, assembly GCA_910596185.1. NCBI lineage: Eukaryota > Viridiplantae > Streptophyta > Magnoliopsida > Asterales > Asteraceae > Chrysanthemum > Chrysanthemum makinoi. The sequence continues at coordinate 235,140,836 of OU343217.1, read as the reverse complement.
ATGCTCGCCGTCTCCAATTTTAGTTAGCAATGATATCTGCCTAATTGGCCAAATTATCTCTCCTCTGAATCCCATGAGGGGGTTGTAGCAGGTATCATTTGCTTTCTTATTTCTGGCTGGAGTCTTTCGAAGCAGTGTTCATACAGAACTTTTGATGCGGAGCCTCCGTCGACATACATTTTGTGTATAAAATGTCCTCCTATTTCTGCTTCGATTACCATTGGTCTGTCATTCCCTTCTTCTCCCGTGAGTGGTGGGAATGAGATGTTCTGGCCTGGAGAGAAACTTTGCGTAACTTTCTGTCAGATCACCCGTTGCTGAGATTGCACCATCAAGATTGCCAGGGGCTTATCTTTTCTTGACGTCTCTCCTTTCTTGAGTGTCTTGGACTGATCCTTGCCACTATTTTGCTTGAGTTCTTTTATTACATTTGACAGCTTTCCAGTTCTCCGCAATTCTTCTATTTGTCTTTTTAGGTGCATACACTCATCTGTGTTGTGTCCTACTTCTCCATGGAATTCGCAATACTTGTTGCCGTTTCTTTTCTCAATCGGCGTAAGCATTGGAGGAGGAGTCTTAAACTTTGCCTTTTCTAGTGCCAATATTTCTTTGGGCGTTTTGGAAAGGAGGGCGAACTTGTCCTGCTTCCGATCCATCCGGAGCGAGTTTCTGTATCCTCTCTTGAAGCCTTGTTTTTGTCCGGACTCATGCGGTTTCCATTGCACCTGGGGTAGCATCCTCTTCTTTTCATGGTTGCCGGAGGCTACTTCCCCCGGAGGAAAGATCCAGTTACCCTCGTCATTTCATCTACCGATTTGTGTATATTATCATGCTGCCTCTTGATTGATTCGGGGTTAGTGATTCCATGCATGAAGCTAGAAACCTTCATAACTTCTGGAGCTCCTTTGACATCCCTACTCTCCACTTTGAATCTTTTCACGAATTCTTCTGTGGTTTCTCCTTCCTTTTTTTTGATATGGTGAAGCTCCACTGGATCTTTTATGCACTTCTTTTGCTGAAGGAAGTTTGACAGGAAAGATTCCTTTAATTCATTATAACTGTCAACCGACTCTGGCGGAAGATCATCGAACCACACCCTAGCAGATTCGGTGAGGGTAGAGTTAAACATGTGGCACCATGTTGGCATAGCCCAACGTTCTACCTTTGCCGCTGCCTGAAAATTTTTTAGGTGGTCTTCTGGATCTTAGCTTCCATCATATGTTTTCACATTAGTAGGCATTCGTGTCCTCTTAGGCATGTCAAAATAGCAGATGCGCGGAGTGAACGGATCGGTCTCCTTGCATACCCATGGCCTAGCTAAATCATCATTCTCGACATCCGACTTTGGCCTCTTTGATCTGGAACTCCAGTGTTCATCTCCATTGTTATCACTTCTGGAGTGCCGATCGGACCTTCGAGAGTATGTTCGACTACCTTCGTATCCCCCAGAGTAGGTTTCCGTTTTTTGTGATGAATGGTGGTGAGTACCCCTGTCTTCCTCGGATCTGCAACGTTTAGTTCTCCCGGTGCTTTCGAAACGCGTGGAGATACTCTTCTATCTACTTCCCAGCCTTTTGAAAGCGCTTTTGCGCAACTCCCGGAACACTTCCTCCTTCTCGGCAGTTTTCTTCCGTGGTGAACTGGGTCGGCTGCGTCTTGGCTCAGAGTTCTCCCTCGTGTTCCATCACTTCCGAGATTCGATCTTCTTTCTCAGATCCTTCCTTCGCACCTGTTTTCCGGACTCAGATTGCTGAGATGCTTCGCTAAAGTCTTGTAACACCCCAACCCGGCAAGGGTAGAAGTGTCACATTCTTGTGTCATATCAGAACATACAAATAAAATTTTGCTAAGGAAACCTTATAAAATAAATTACCAAGTCATATAACGGATGACTTACAAAAGAAAATACAAAATCCAACATGTCCAAAATGAAAATGAAATCTAAAAACAATAGCTCTTCAAGTTAAATCCAAAACGATAAGGTAACTAAGGTCGGTCTACTCGAATAATCCAACTCTCAGCCCATCAAGCCCATCTTCAAACCTAAACCTGCCGCAGGAAAAGAAATGCGGCTGAGCTTAAAAAGCCCAGTGAACAGATATAACAACGAAAGCTAAACAAAATCAGAGGTACAAAAATGAAACAAAGGGACTGATAACAAGGTCGAACGAAGAGAAACAATGAGTCAACGAGGATCCGCAGAGCACAATTATACAGATATCCAGAAGAATAGCAATCAAAGAGGGAACTCAGCAAGAGCAACGCATCCAACATAATACAATATAATCACATATAAGCAAACAGACATACAAGTACCTAAACCAAATCAAGCATAGCAGACGTCGCATCCACTCAACATAAGAATAGCATGCAATCAGATCAGGAAATCAGAATATAAATAAGCCCAACGGAAAATTAAAAGCAAGCGGAAGCAATTGATTAGAAAGTGAGTATGGCAATCACACAAGTCAAATAACCACCTTAATAACATAACAGTATCATAACAGATATATAAGCATGGCAGGTCAACAATTAGCAATAAGCTCACCAACGGATAATCTAAGCCCATGAACATACTTAAACGAAGGTATCCATGATAAACAGATAAATCAACCGAATACACTCGAACATAACCACCAGACAAACAACAGGGTCACATAACAGTAAGATAACATACCATCGGATAACAACAGTTGAATCATATAATCGCATATTATTCAGATCACAAACGGGGGTAAACAGTCACATAAGACGGTAATAGCATCAAATTCAATAATCATATAATAACCCGGTACATGAATGGAATGGTAGAAGAATAAGTCACATAAGGGTACAGTGTAACGGGCAGTCAATACAAAATATGGTGCGTTGGGGTAAACAGACGGTACAATATGGGTATGTCAACAGTATAAGGGTTGTCAGAAATCCATCCCGAGCCAACAGTACAGTACATAAAATCAGTAGTGGCAATAGCAGCCAGTAATCAATAGTAACCATCGTATTCGGAGGGTGACCTCGGAATACCGACAATAAGAGGGGAGACCTCAGAACCAGGGGAGTAGCTAGCTCCCGACGTGACGGGGTATATTGCACACACGCACCACATCACCGGAAATGGTATATATATCAGATATGTACATTACAGATCTAGGATGCATCCATACGCCCCTGCAAACAAATAGTGGCCACGCAATATATATCGAGCTCATAATCAGATAACAGAAAGGGACGGTGTGTAACATCACTCGTACACACTGGAGTCATGCCATTGGTGCATCAATGACACGGTCATGGTACCTCCATGACTAGTTAATGATATTGGCTCGGGTATAAATCTGAAGGGTCAAACAAAGGTCTACAGTGTAGCAATATATATCAGTCATCATAATCAGAGGTTCATAACAATAGTCCAATATCAAAGTCTAATATCAAAGGTTCGATATGAGGTTCAATATCATAGGTTCAGTAACAGTAGTTCAATAACAGAGGTTCTGTAACAGAGGGTTCAATAGCAATGGTTCAATATTAGAGGTTCAGTAACAGAGATTCAATATCATAGGTTCAGTAACAGAGGTTCAATAACAGAGGGTCAATAACAATGGTTCAATATCAGAGGTTCAGTAACAGAGGGTCAATAGCAAAGGTATCATAGCAATGGAATATCATAAGCGGACAAAATAGTCGAAGGATCAGAAAGTCATAAGAAACCCCTACTGAAAAGGGATAAAATATCTGTACCTCATTCGAAGCAAGCAGAATAGGAAAGTATGATCACACGATGAATCAATCCCGCCGTCCGGAACCTATATGAATTTGATAACGCTTATTAACGATCAGATTACTCATTTTAGACGGCTTTCCATTTTTAGCAGGTTTCCACTTTTAGGTAACTTTCTATTTTAGGCAGGTTTCCATAATTAGCAGGTTTTGTCATTTGATGCATTTAAAGACATATTAGGTTAATTAAGTGATTTATAGACTTTAAAGATCATTTACACAAGTTTGGGGTATAAAGTGTAATTGTTACAAAGTGTAGGGTCTTAAGTGTAAATATGCCATTTTTACCCATTTTACTAATCTAGCCCTTTTAGTCGTTATGTTTACAATTCAACCCTTTACTTTCAATAATTACGAATATGACATTTATTCCACGTTATTTGCATATGTATACGTATAACAAGTACAAGCTTTAAAATCATAAATTCATTCCACGTTATTATCGTTTTAACAAGATTAGATGTTCTTATTTTTTTATCGAGACTCACACAACCAAAATAAACCATGTGACAACGGAATTCATTTACTAACGAAATACTAGATAAATATTATTAATACCATATATGTTATTTACCCTTTAATATGCTTAATACTCTTTAACATGAACCCTTGTGTGAGCCTTAATATTAACGAGACATAACTCTTCCCTCATAACTGGTCCATACGAGAATCACCATACTTTACAAGTCCATTCTTTCATTTATATTCGACATATATTACTTCAATGTACACTTTATTTTATTTATTTTTTTTAACGTGATATCATCAAATATGAAACCATGCATGATTAGGTGCACCATGGGTCAAATAAAATAGCCTTTATCACTAGTTTTTTTCGATCTATTCATTTCGACATATAGAGATTTATATCATGAATTTATGTGGGACTTGGCTAACATTTATGTGTTTGAAACAAAAGGGTACATGAGCTTTACAATGGGTCCAACCCCACGACATGTCATCCAGCAAAGACATGATTCTGGTCGAATCCCAAGGAGGCCAAAACAGATTTTTGACAAGGTTTCAATGACTATCACTCGACATATAAACATATACGATTCATTATTTTTATTTGCTAAAAAGATAGTGTCCATGTGCCAATGTTTGGAATGTATCATTATGTGATGTTATATTGGTATGAAAAGTCATGCGCATGAAGAAGTATACCCGACCATATTCAAGAAACAATGGAGAAAGAAAAGAAAAAAAAGACGAGATGATGAAAGGTTACCCTTGCGAGATGAGAACCAGAAGTGAAGACACTAAGGGTCTTAAAACCCACGACGGCAGCAGCTACTATGGCCTGGAAAACCCCATGCCAATCAGCCAAAACCCACGACAGAACCAAGGATCACATCAGCCTTACGACCAGGAACCCCACGACCAACTACTCTTGCGAATCAGGAACCCACGATTACAATCATGCCTCTCTTGGTCCAGCAAACCCACGTCAGAAAATGGAGACCCACGACAAAACTATTAACACCCACGACCAAGCTCCTTTTTGAACCAAACACGATCACGGCTCCTTTGAATCAATATCACACGTTCACAGACTCCCTTGGCACACTTTTCTTGCTGATTTTCGAATGGAGATGGGAGGATTTCGTTTGTGCCGCCACTTTGAGGTGTAGGAGGAATTAGGGCTTTTAATTTTATTTTAAATGGAATTGGTAAGTTATAAATGGAATACATTGAGAATTAATAGAAAATTAATTGAGAATAAAGGGGGATTTGGTATTAGGCGTTTTATATAGACGAGTTAGGGGGGATAAGACCAAATTTTGTGCTTTCCAAATTAACCAAAGTATTATGTATCTAGTACTTCTTTTGGTTCAACTTAATTTGTACATAACTTAATATAATTAGCACTTTAGGAGGTATTTAAATTATGTAACATTTAATTGTAGTCATATAAGTAAAATATATTCATCATAGTTTTGCGCAAATAATTTATGATTCGAATGTTAAACGTATTTAACGAAATTGACGTGTTTTACGACTTTTCGTAACTATTTACTTTGAGGGGCAAAATGGTCATTTAACACGTTCACGATTTTTAGGGTTTTACAACTCTTCCCCTCTAAAAGAAAATTTTCGTCCTCGAAAATTGAAGTCGCAGAAGTACATGGAGATGTACAAGTTTAAGGCATACGTAGCAATCCTTAGTTTCACACAGATCATAACGATTCCGTTTCCAAAGCGTACAAAACTTATACGTAACAGATGTCGGTGAGAATCTCGCAAAGAGGTACAGAATTTCAAACGAACATGAGGATTATCAAATAACGGATATAAGCCCTAGTCCATTCACGCACCTACCCCAGGCATTTCCCAAGACGTCATATGATTTCAATAAGTTCAGATTATATGATCTCGGTATTATCACGTTGATCAGGCGTCATAATACTTGCATCACATAACAAGTTCTTACTGTCATCATATCCTGTCCCGGGTCATGACAAACCACATAACCAATATCACAACAAAACATATCACATACATATAGCAAGTAACATACCAAAACAGACCAGATACACTTACATGCAACATATACTACATCAAACAACTTACCATACCATAAAAGAAGGAGGGCCACCAACGTGCTGAACGGTTCTTCATGACTCATTACGACAATCAAAAACAAAGCTGAGATATCACCCAAATGCTAGCGGTAAAACTTCACGATTCAAACCGGGGTTCTTCGACCATCGGTTGAATCTTGTCTCCGTCTTTTGCGTCTTTGGTTGATCCGTCCGCTTCTGCAGCCCGGCATCCCGATGTCTCCAGCAGACGCGGTCGGGTGTGGCTTACTCTTCACGCGAACCTCTCCAAAATTGTTGCGCAATGCGGGTCGGCACCATCATCTTCGACTCTACGAAAATCTCCATCTAACGATCGATAAAGTTATGTGGAACAAAGTAAACAAAATCAAATCTGCGAGAAGAAGGCCAAATCGGTGAAGACAAAATATTATCGAAGTTAAATCACGAGCGACAAACAAAAGGAATCGAAAGATATCGAGATCAGACGGAAGCCTAATGTCTACCCAGTCCTCACATGTCAATCCAGGTCAACAAGACGAAACAGCTCGATGCCATACTTGTAACACCCCACCCCGGCAAGGGTAGAAGTGTCACATTCGGTGTCATATCGAGAACATACAAATAAAATTTTGCTAAGGAAACCTTATAAAATAAATTACCAAGTCATATAACGGATGACTTACAAAAGAAAATACAAAATCCAACATGTCCAAATGAAAATGAAATGTAAAACAATAGCTCTTCAAGTTAAATCCAAAATGATAAGGTAACTAAGGTCGGTCTACTCGAATAATCCAACTCTCAGCCCATCAAGCCCATCTTTAAACCTAAAACACGCGAGAAGAAGAAATGGGCGAGCTTAAAAAGCCCAGTGAACAGATATAACAACGAAAGCTAAACAAAATCAGAGGTACAAAAATGAAACAAAGGGAACTGATAACAAGGTCGCAACGAAGAGAAACAATGAGTCAATGAGGATCCTGCAGAACACAATTATACAGATATCGAGAAAGAATAGCAATCAAAGAGGGACTCAGCAAAGCAAGCATCGAGAACATACAATATAATCACATATAAGCAAACGGACATACAAGCACGAAACCAAATCAAGCTTAATAGCGATCCACTCAACATAAGAATAGCATGCAATCAGATCAGGAAATCATAATATAAATAAGCCCAACGGAAAACTAAAAGCAAGCGGAAGAAATTGATTAGAAAGTGAGTATGGCAATCACACAAGTCAAATAACCCACAGTTAATAACATAACAGTATCATAACAGATATATAAGCATGGCAGGTCAACAATTAGCAATAAGCTTACCAACGGATAATCTAAGCCCATGAACATACTTAAACGAAGGTATCCATGATAAACAGATAAATCAACCGAATACACTTGAACATAACCACCAGACCAAACAAAGGGTCACATAACTTGTAAGATAACATACCGTCGGATAACAACAGTTGAATCATATAATCGCATATTATTCGTATCACAGCGGGGGTAAAAGAAGTCACATAAGACAGGTAATAGCATAATCAAATTCAATAATCATATAATAACCCGGTACATGAATGGAATGGTAGAAGAATAAGTCACATAAGGGTACAGGTAACGGGCGTCAAATACATAATATGGTGCGTTAGGGTATGAGCCGGTATAATATATATGTCAACAGTATAAGGGTTGTCAAATCCATCCCGAGCCAACAGTACAGTCAGATATGTAGTGGCAATAACATCGGTAATCAATAGTAACCATCGTATTCGGGCGGTGACCTCGGAATACCGGACAATAGGAGGAGACCTGTTAAGTGGAGTAGCTAGCTCCCAGGCTGTGAGGGGTGTATTGCACACCGCACCACATCACCGAGCATTATATATATCAGTACAGATGCAGTCAGATCTAGGATGCATCCATACGTCCCTGCAGGACAGTGGCCATACAATATATATCGAGCTCATAATCGGATATGAGGGACGGTGTGTAACATCACTCATTACACCTGGAGTCATGCCATTGGTGCATCAATGACACGGTCATGGTACCTCCATGACTAGTTAATAGTATTTGGCTCGGGTATAAATCTGAAGGGTCAAACAAAGGTCCACAGTGTAGCAATATATATCAGTCATCATAATCAGAGGTTCATAACAATAGTCCAATATCAAAGTCTAATATCAAAGGTTCAGTAACAGAGGTTCAATATCATAGGTTCAGTAACAGTAGTTCAATAACAGAGGTTCAGTAACAGAGGGTTCAATAGCAATGGTTCAATATTAGAGGTTCAGTAACAGAGATTCAATATCATAGGTTCAGTAACAGAGGTTCAATAACAGAGGGTCAATAACAATGGTTCAATATCAGAGGTTCAGTAACAGAGGGTCAATAGCAAAGGTATCATAGCAATGGAATATCATAAGCGGACAAAATAGTCGAAGGATCAGAAAGTCATAAGAAACCCCTACTGAAAAGGGATAGAATATCTGTACCTCATTCGAAGCAAGCAGAATAGGAAAGTACGATCACACGATGAATCAATCCCGCCGTCCGGAACCTATATGAATTTGATAACGCTTATTAACGATCAGATTACTCATTTTAGACAGCTTTCCATTTTTAGCAGGTTTCCACTTTTAGGTAACTTTCTATTTTAGGCGTGGTTTCCATAATTAGCAGGTTTTGTCATTTGATGCATTTAAAGACATATTAGGTTAATTAAGTGATTTATAGACTTTAAAGATCATTTACACTAGTTTGGGGTATAAAGTGTAATTGTTACAAAGTGTAGGGTCTTAAGTGTAAATATGCCATTTTTACCCATTTTACTAATTTAGCCCTTTTAGTCGTTATGTTTACAATTCAACCCTTTACTTTCAATAATTACGAATATGACATTTATTCCACGTTATTTGCATATGTATACGTATAACAAGTACAAGCTTTATAATCATAAATTCATTCCACGTTATTATCGTTTTAACAAGATTAGATGTTCTTATTTTTTTATCGAGACTCACACAACCAAAATAAACCATGTGACAACGGAATTCATTTACTAACGAAATACTAGATAAATATTATTAATACCATATATGTTATTTACCCTTTAATATGCTTAATACTCTTTAACATGAACCCTTGTGTGAGCCTTAATATTAACGAGACATAACTCTTCCCTCATAACTGGTCCATACGAGAATCACCATACTTTACAAGCCCCTTCTTTCATTTATATTCGACATATATTACTTCAATGTACACTTTATTTTTTTATTTTTTTTAACGTGATATCATCAAATATGAAACCATGCATGATTAGGTGCACCATGGGTCAAATAAAACAGCCTTTATCACTAGTTTATTTCGATCTATTCATTTCGACATATAGAGATTTATATCATGAATTTATGGGGGACTTGGCTAACATTTATGTGTTTGAAACAAAAGGGTACATGAGCTTTACAATGGGTCCAACCCCACGACATGTCATCCAGCAAAGACATGATTCTGTGAATCCCAAGGAGGCCAAAACAGATTTTTGACAAGGTTTCAATGACTATCACTCGACATATAAACATATACGATTCATTATTTTTATGTGCTAAAAAGATAGTGTCCATGTGCCAATGTTTGGAATGTATCATTATGTGATGTTATATTGGTATGAAAAGTCATGCGCATGAAGAAGTATACCCGACCATATTCAAGAAACAATGGAGAAAGAAAAGAAAAAAAAGACGAGATGATGAAAGGTTACCCTTGCGAGATGAGAACCAGAAGTGAAGACACTAAGGGTCTTAAAAACCCACGACAGCTGGCAGCTACTATGGCCCGGAAAACCCACGCCAATCAGCCAAAACCCACGACAGAACCAAGGATCACATCAGCCTTACGACCAGGAACCCCACGACCAACTACTCATGCGAATCAGGAACCCACGATTACAATCATGCCTCTCTTGGTCCAGCAAACCCGTCGAGAAAATGGAGACCCACGACAAAACTATTAACACCCACGACCAAGCTCCTTTTTGAACCAAACACGATCACGACTCCTTTGAATCAATATCACACGTTCACAAACTCCCTTGGCACACTTTTCTTGCTGATTTTCGAATGGAGATGGGAGGATTTCGTTTGTGCCGCCACTTTGAGGTGTAGGAGGAATTAGGGCTTTTAATTTTATTTTAAATGGAATTGGTAAGTTATAAATGGAATACATTGAGAATTAATAGAAAATTAATTGAGAATAAAGGGGGATTTGGTATTAGGCGTTTTATATAGACGAGTTAGGGGGGATAAGACCAAATTTTGTGCTTTCCAAATTAACCAAAGTATTATGTATCTAGTACTTCTTTTGGTTCAAATTAATTTGTACATAACTTAATATAATTAGCACTTTAGGAGGTATTTAAATTATGTAACATTTAATTGTAGTCATATAAGTAAAATATATTCATCATAGTTTTGCGCAAATAATTTATGATTCGAATGTTAAACGTATTTAACGAAATTGACGTGTTTTACGACTTTTCGTAACTATTTACTTTGAGGGGCAAAATGGTCATTTCACACGTTTACGATTTTTAGGGTTTTACAACTCTTCCCCTCTAAAAGAAAATTTTCGTCCTCAAAAATTGAAGTCGCAGAAGTACACAGGGACGAACGAGTTTAAGGCATACGTAGCAATCTATAGTTTCACACAGAGATCATAACGATTCCGTTTCCAAAGCGTACAAAACTTATATAATGGATGTGGGTGAGAATCTCGCAAAGAGGTGCAATTTCAAACGAACATGAGGATTATCAAATAACGGATATAAGCCCTAGTCCATTCAACCTACGGGCATTTCCCAAGACATCGTATGATTTCAATAAGTTCAGATTATATGATCTCGGTATTATCACGTTGATCAGGCGTCATAATACTTGCATCACATAACAAGTTCTTACTGTCATCATATCCTGTCCCGGGTCATGACAAACCACATAACCAATATCACAACAAAACATATCACATACATATAGCAAGTAACATACCAAAACAGACCAGATACACTTACATGCAACATATACTACATCAAACAACTTACCATACCATAAAAGAAGGAGGGCCACCAACGTGCTCGAAACGGTTCTTCATGACTCATTACTGACAATCAAAAACAAAACTGAGATATCACCCAAATGCTAAGCGGTAAAACTTCACGATTCAAACCGAGTTCTTCTCAGCCATCGGTTGAATCTTGTCTCCGTCTTTTGCGTCTTTGGTTGATCCGTCCAGCTTCCTGCAGCAGCATCCCGATGTCTCCAGCAGCACGGCAGTCGGGTGTGGCTTCTACTTCACGAACCTCTCCAAAATTGTTGCAGCAATGCAGGGTCGGCACCATCATCTTCGACTCTACGAAAAATCTCCATCTAACGATCGATAAACGGATGTGCGAAGACAAAGTAAACAAAATCAAATGCGAAGAGAAGAAGGCCAAATCAGTGAAGACAAAATATTATCGAAGTTAAATCTGAACGACAAACAAAAGGAATCGAAAGATATCAGAACAGACGGAAGCCTAATGTCTACCCAGTCCTCACATGTCAATCCTAAGGTCAACAAGACGAAACCTGGCTCTGATACCATACTTGTAACACCCCAACCCGGCAAGGGTAGAAGTGTCACATTCTGGTGTCATATCAGAACATACAAATAAAATTTTGCTAAGGAAACCTTATAAAATAAATTACCAAGTCATATAACGGATGACTTACAAAAAGAAAATACAAAATCCAACATGTCCAAAATGAAAATGAAATGTAAAAACAATAGCTCTTCAAGTTAAATCCAAAATGATAAGGTAACTAAGGTCGGTCTACTCGAATAATCCAACTCTCAGCCCATCAAGCCCATCTTTAAACCTAAAACCACGCCGCAGGAAAAGAAATGGCAGAGCTTAAAAAGCGGTGAGGAGAGATATAACAACGAAAGCTAAACAAAATCAGAGGTACAAAAATGAAACAAAGGGAAGCAACAAGGTCGAGAAGAGAAACAATGAGTCAATGAGGATCCTGCGAGAACACAATTATACAGATATCGAAAAGAATAGCAATCAAGAGGGGAACTCAGCAAAGCAGCATCCGTAACATACAATATAATCACATATAAGCAAACGGACATACAAGCACCGAAAACCAAATCAAGCAATAGACGCATCCACTCAACATAAGAATAGCATGCAATCGTCGAGGAAATCAGAATATAAATAAGCCCAACGGAAAACTAAAAGCAAGCGGAAGCAATTGATTAGAAAGTGAGTATGGCAATCACACAAGTCAAATAACCCACAGTTAATAACATAACAGTATCATAACAGATATATAAGCATGGCAGGTCAACAATTAGCAATAAGCTCACCAACGGATAATCTAAGCCCATGAACATACTTAAACGAAGGTATCCATGAAAAACAGATAAATCAACCGAATACACTCGAACATAACCACCAGACCAAACAAAGGGTCACATAATAGATAACATACTTAGTCGGATAACAACAGTTAAATCATATAATCGCATATTATTCGTATCACAGCGGGGGTAACGAAGTCACATAAGACAGGTAATAGCATAATCAAATTCAATAATCATATAATAACCCGGTACATGAATGGAATGGTAGAAGAATAAGTCACATAAGGGTACAGGGTAACAGGCGATCAAATACATAATATGGTGCGTTGGGGTAAACAGACGGTATAATATAGGTATGTCAACAGTATAAGGGTTGTCGAAATCCATCGAGCCAACGATACGATACGTATATCGATAGGTGGCAATAACATCCCAGTAATCAATAGTAACCATCGTATCGGAGCGGTGACCTCGGAATACCGACAATAGGAGGAGACCTCAGTAACGATGGAGTAGCTAGCTCCCAGTGAGGGGGTGTATTGCACACACGCACCACATCACGAGCGGTATATATATCATGCTTAATGCAATACGGATCTAGGATGCATCCATACGCCCTTGCAGACAAATAGTGGCCATACAATATATATCGAGCTCATAATCAGATAACGAGGGACGGTGTAACATCACTCGAACACACTGGAGTCATGCCATTGGTGCATCAATGACACGGTCATGGTACCTCCATGACTAGTTAACAGTATTTGGCTCGGGTATAAATCTGAAGGGTCAAACAAAGGTCCACAGTGTAGCAATATATATCAGTCATCATAATCAGAGGTTCATAACAATAGTCCAATATCAAAGTCTAATATCAAAGGTTCAGTAACAGAGGTTCAATATCATAGGTTCAGTAACAGTAGTTCAATAACAGAGGTTCATATGAGAGGTTCAATAGCAATGGTTCAATATTAGAGGTTCATAACAGATTCAATATCATAGGTTCATAATGAGAGGTTCAATAACAGAGGGTCAATAACAATGGTTCAATATCGAGGAGGTTCAAGCTGAGGGTCAATAGCAAAGGTATCATAGCAATGGAATATCATAAGCGGACAAAATAGTCGAAGGATCAGAAAGTCATAAGAAACCCCTACTGAAAAGGGATAGAATATCTGTACCTCATTCGAAGCAAGCAGAATAGGAAAGTACGATCACGATGAATCAATCCCCGTCCGGAACCTATATGAATTTGATACCGCGCTTATTAACGATCGATTACTCATTTTAGACAGCTTTCCATTTTATGAGTTTCCACTTTTAGGTAACTTTCTATTTTAGGCAGGTTTCCATAATTAGCAGGTTTTGTCATTTGATGCATTTAAAGACATATTAGGTTAATTAAGTGATTTATAGACTTTAAAGATCATTTACACTAGTTTGGGGTATAAAGTGTAATTGTTACAAAGTGTAGGGTCTTAAGTGTAAATATGCCATTTTTACCCATTTTACTAATTTAGCCCTTTTAGTCGTTATGTTTACAATTCAACCCTTTACTTTCAATAATTACGAATATGACATTTATTCCACGTTATTTGCATATGTATACGTATAACAAGTACAAGCTTTATAATCATAAATTCATTCCACGTTATTATCGTTTTAACAAGATTAGATGTTCTTATTTTTTTATCGAGACTCACACAACCAAAATAAACCATGTGACAACGGAATTCATTTACTAACGAAATACTAGATAAATATTATTAATACCATATATATTTATTTACCCTTTAATATGCTTAATACTCTTAACATGAACCCTTCCGTGAGCCTTAATATTAACGAGACATAACTCTTCCCTCATAACTGGTCCATACGAGAATCACCATACTTTACAAGCCCCTTCTTTCATTTATATTCGACATATATTACTTCAATGTACACTTTATTTTTTTATTTTTTTTAACGTGATATCATCAAATATGAAACCATGCATGATTAGGTGCACCATGGGTCAAATAAAACAACCTTTATCACTAGTTTATTTCGATCTATTCATTTCGACATATAGAGATTTATATCATGAATTTATGGGGGACTTGGCTAACATTTATGTGTTTGAAACAAAAGGGTACATGAGCTTTACAATGGGTCCAACCCCACGACATGTCATCCAGCAAAGACATGATTCTGGTCGAATCCCAAGGAGGCCAAAACAGATTTTTGACAAGGTTTCAATGACTATCACTCGACATATAAACATATACGATTCATTATTTTTATGTGCTAAAAAGATAGTGTCCATGTGCCAATGTTTGGAATGTATCATTATGTGATGTTATATTGGTATGAAAAGTCATGCGCATGAAGAAGTATACCCGACCATATTCAAGAAACAATGGAGAAAGAAAAGAAAAAAAAGACGAGATGATGAAAGGTTACCCTTGCGAGATGAGAACCAGAAGTGAAGACACTAAGGGTCTTAAAACCCGACGGCAGTACTATGGCACGGAAAACCCCCACGCCAATCACAAAACCCACGAGAACCAAGGATCACATCAGCCTTACGACCAGGAACCCCACGACCAACTACTCATGCGAATCAGGAACCCACGATTACAATCATGCCTCTCTTGGTCCAGCAAACCCACGTCAGAAAATGGAGACCCACGACAAAACTATTAACACCCACGACCAAGCTCCTTTTTGAACCAAACACGATCACGACTCCTTTGAATCAATATCACACGTTCACAAACTCCCTTGGCACACTTTTCTTGCTGATTTTCGAATGGAGATGGGAGGATTTCGTTTGTGCCGCCACTTTGAGGTGTAGGAGGAATTAGGGCTTTTAATTTTATTTTAAATGGAATTGGTAAGTTATAAATGGAATACATTGAGAATTAATAGAAAATTAATTGAGAATAAAGGGGGATTTGGTATTAGGCGTTTTATATAGACGAGTTAGGGGGGATAAGACCAAATTTTGTGCTTTCCAAATTAACCAAAGTATTATGTATCTAGTACTTCTTTTGGTTCAAATTAATTTGTACATAACTTAATATAATTAGCACTTTAGGAGGTATTTAAATTATGTAACATTTAATTGTAGTCATATAAGTAAAATATATTCATCATAGTTTTGCGCAAATAATTTATGATTCGAATGTTAAACGTATTTAACGAAATTGACGTGTTTTACGACTTTTCGTAACTATTTACTTTGAGGGGCAAAATGGTCATTTAACACGTTCACGATTTTTAGGGTTTTACAAGTCTAATCGGGCTTTTACCGTTTCTCTAGCCTTGATTCTCCCATCTTATTTCCGAACTCTCTCTGTCATAAAAGGTAAGATCTGGTCGTAGTACTTATCACAGTACTTCTTGATAGCTGTACTGGATGCGGACCCATCAGATCCTTCCAGATCTATCATGTTCTTCTTCCCTCCCTTGTTCCGCACCACGGAAGCTGTGGTGGGATTAGGGTCGGAACGAGCTCTTTCGGCAGGCATTTTCTTCTTTTTTGGAACGCAGTTGTGTATTGGGTCCCACAGATGGCGCCAACTTGTTAGTACAATTTTTGCGATGGGTTATAGAAAGCTTGGACATAGCTTGCTGGACTGGGCCGGTAAGCTTTGGGTGAATCAATCTTGTACTAATTCAAGTTGTTTGGATGGGATCCCTGTACAAGAAAGATAAACCGTTAGCCTTACCGTGGGGACGGACCCCACGATTAGACTCCGGCGTGAGAGTAAGCACACATTATTGAGAGGGAAAGTAGTAGTATATGTGTTATTATGAGACAGAAAGTTGTACCTTGTATGGGGATTAGAGCCCCCTTTTATAGGCGAGGTGTGCCGCTGGGGTTTCCTAGATTCTCACATATAGTGGTTAGTTGCCGGAGCCGGACCCTTAGCGGGCAAGAGTTCCGTGTTAATCGCGGATGCGGACGTAAGGGGTCTAATGGTTGAGGGTTCATTCCATTATGTGCCTTGCGCGCATCTGAAAGCCTGGACCATGGCCAATCTAGCCATTGAGCTTACTGTAGGCCTAGGATTTGTAATCATTAGGCCTGAGCCCAGTATGTATATAGTGTGTATTGGACCTCGTGGGCATGTAATACATACTATACGTCATCAAGTATTAAAGTTTATGGTGGCCAAAGTAGAAGAATAGGAGACTTAAGGGACTAATTTTGTAAATGGACCAAAGTTGCAACTAACTAGTTATAAAATATCTAGTTATCCATAAGTTTCAATAAGGTTCTATCAATTTCTATAGGGTTTTTGTGTGTGACGGCTTATAAGGAAAAGAGGAGGGAAGATCAAGTTCGGAGGGTAAATGTATGAAGGGTTTAAGGTACTAATCAAGAAGATAGAGTCCTAGCATCCATCCACTACAAGTAAGTACTTCTATCTTGATTATTCATAAGGCTAGAGATTACAAGAAAAGTGGGAAGTCATCATATGATCAAGGTGAGATCATATGATGATATATGAAGGAAGATATGTTTGATGGGATATATAAACCCTTGATCATGGTACTAATGTATTATGTTAATAGGTTTTGATTTTAAGGGTAAAGGAAGATAATGGAAGATGAATGATGATGATGATGGAATATGACAATGATGATGATGTCCCTAATAGGCTTAGCTTGGATTCAAGGGAAGTAAACTGGTTATAAGATGATGTTGTAATGATTTCATGATGTTATGCTTTATGTGTTATATGTTAATGGCTTAAGTGTGCTTGAAAAGGATGTACTTATGTGAGAGTGGACATAAGGTCAGTATGACTTAGATCGAAAGGATGTGTATTTTATGAGTTCTTAGATGCTAATGAGATAGGTCATGGAGCATTAAGTGGCTAAGGTATGTGTTAATGTTAATGGTTTAAGGTTCTAATGAAGTAATGGGTTGTTGTGTAATGTTTGAATGATTTATGATATTATGTTATAATCATTTTACTTACTAAGCTTTATGCTTACGGTTTAATGTTAAAATGTTTTGTAGGCTCTTGTGTTAATGTGAAGGCTTGGATTAAGGATTAAGGTTTGGTTATGTGAAAGTTAGAGGACTTTGGTAAGAAAGTAGGAGCTAGGTAGAATAGCGAGCTCAAGTCAATGTTGATGCCCCCATGAGTTGTTTAAAGGTTATATGGTCTTAGTCAAGTGTCAAAGTAATGTTGTAATATGTCAAAGTCAAGTATGTCTAACGGTTCGCGATGTAAATGGATTTAAGTGTTATAGTGTGGATAAAGGGGTGTTTGGCAAAAGTGTAAATATACCTATTTTAGGTAACAAAAGGGTTAAGTTATCTTGTAAATGATTTATTGTATTATGTTAATGGGTTTGGGTATGTTTGGTGTGATATGGAAGTGGTTAAGATTGTTTGTGGTGAAATGGGTCAAAATGGATTTTGGTACAAAACCTATCATTTTGCAAAGTATTATTCCGAGGGTCAAATAGTAAATGTTTTTACTTTAAAATGAAGTTTTTATGAAATCTAGAAAGTTTCGTTAATTTTTCGAGTCTCGAAAGTACGGTTTCTGGAAAATGTGTAAAGTATTGTTTTATATAGTTTTCTGCAGGTCCCATATGTCCATATGGTGTTTTCAACATATGGCCATATGACTGCTTCAAAAAGTTTAACTAGGGCATATGATCAGAATATGGCCATATGGTATTTTCAGCATATGGCTATATGGTTGCAACAGATTTTTAGTAAAGGGTCATATGGCCATTATATGGCCATAAAGAGTAGCAGGATGTCCGTAAAGTTGGGTTGTTTCCGAATAAAAGTTTTAAACTTTAGTATTTTTTGTCAAAGCGGGCACGGGGCGTAACATGTTCCTGGATGGGTAATAATTTTAAGTTGGGTCATGGAGTGATGTAAACATGTCTCGCAAAGGACTTGTCAAAGTAGAATGTACTATATCGAGTTCGACTCAGAGTTAACGAATAAATTGACGAGAAAACATTGTTAATAATCGAAATGACTTGTTCCTGGACAGGTAATAATATCAAATTGTTTCATCCAGTGATGTAAACGTGTCTCGCAAAGAACTTGTCAAAGTAGAATGTACCATTTCAAAATTAATCAGATATTACCTACGGATTAACGAGAAAATAATGTCAGTAATCGAAAAGACTTGTTCCAGGATGGTATTAATTTCAAGATGGTCTAACCAGTGATGTAAGCGTGTCTCACTAAGGACTTGTCTTAGTAGATATTACCATCTTGAGAGATTTTCTTTAGAATTGTTCTAGGACAGTTAATAATTTCAAGCTGGTCTAACCAGTGATGTAAACGTTTCTCGTAAAGGTCTCGTCTATTGAAAATTGATCAATTCAAAATTACCAGCTCTTCCCTCAATGTGCAGAATTATCTTTAAAAAACTCATAAACACATGTGAAAGGGGAGTATTTCAGAAAAGAGAAAAATCTCAAAGTATCAGCAAAATATGTTTTTATAATCATAAATACTTTGAGATATTCTAAAAAATATTTTATGGCTACATGATCAACATCAGGTATCATCCTTCTTGGTGGTTGCTCCAAACAATCTGATCGTGAGTTGACCATCAGGTCTGAGAATATTCAAGGAATACGCCAGCATTCGTGCATCCGTTCTAATATTATTAAGGAACGCACCAGCGATTTGGGGTGTGACTGTATAAGATATCTAAACACTAACATCGAAAACTTTTTAACTAACCTTTCTATGCAGCTACCTATGGAGGCCCAGAGTTCCAGAGGAGACAGTTACCATCAGCATAATCATCAACATCATTCCATGTCCAGATGCTCATACCAACATTATATAGTCATGAAAAGTTCAAAGAAATCTCTCATCAAAGATCAAAGCAAAGCAAGGTTCAGAAAGATTCTACGTAAATGCCAAATAATTTACAAAGTTAAGAGACAAAAGATAAAAGTAAAAGAATGAGGACCGCATATGTATGAAGCTCCAAAGTAAACAAGAAGTATGAGCATGTTGGAAAAGAAGCAAACACACCGGTGACAATGACGTTGATGAAAGGAAGGAGAAACCAATATCTGATCACAATAACAAGAACAAAGAACAAAGAAGTAAAGAGTTAAAGACGTTACGAAATAAGAGCACCAAAGACTTAAAGACGTCGAACGACCTATGATGATCAACCCTTAGGGGGATATTGTTGGGATTACATTATTTGTATAAAGTGTCGGTCATTATCGTTGTAATAGGTCGTTATTGAAATAGGCTTATAATTGTTAGTTTATGTGTCCGGCCCATGTAGTAAGCCCATGGGCCCAGAAATGTGTATATTCTAGAACTTAGGGCAAGACCCCATACACTGGGCTCAACTATAAATACCCCCTCCCTTGAAGGGAGAGGGTGTTGGTTCAATTACATATCACTTTTCAATTATCTTATATTGTTCCTTCCATCTCCCTCTCTCTCTAACTTTCTCTTACTAAGCTTGTGTTAATCAAATATGGTGACCTAACAATACCAAAGTAAGAACCAAACCCTAGCAAAGGATAAAAACGGTTCCCAAAGAAGAAACTATCCAGATTCAAGAAACACTCGGTTAACCGGAGTTGTGTTTATGAGAAAAAAAAGATACAAAATAAGTAGATGCATATATGTTGACCAACGAGCCAGGAAGACCAAAAACCAGTCCACCTATTTTGCAAATATTTTAATCCGGATTTGTCTTGTAAAACGATTGCGTTTTCTATCATTATTAGAATATTTTTATAACTACTCTTAATATTTGAATAGTATGTTTAAATACGATATCTTCAATTAATCATTTATTGATAATTTCTATTGAATTAAGAAACTTTGTGTTTCTAATTTACTTTACGTTTTCTCAAAAAGAAACTTTAAGAATGTAATAATATAATTCAATACTACATAGTTAGAGATTTCGTGAGTTGAAATATAAATATTTTAGATGTCTCTTTTAATAGGAATTCTAGCGAGTGAAACTATGTATTGATTGCCCCTATATTATTAGCTCGTTGAACAAGAAAAAACTACCCTTAGCATAAATACATATGTTAATGACTTTATTAGTTTGAAAGTAATTAAATAAGATAATGTATGCCAAAAAAGTTCTATGAAAACAAATAAAATCTTAAATTAAAAATTAAAGAAACTATAATTACCTTGAGTGCCAATATTTTTCATCACTAAATGCTTTACTAAAAATTATTGTATTACCTTTAGCGATGACTTGGTTATGGCTAAATATGTTTGTTAATAATATAAATACTTTTTGCGAATACCTAAAATATCAAAAGCTTAGTTGACGTTAAGTATGTGAGCAAACTAAGGTGCGACTGTCTACATCTTATCTTCCTTGTACCTCACTAGAGCGAGTTTAACTATAGTTATTCTTTCTATTGATGTGTTATGTTTAATCCATGAATATTTATACTTTATAAAACTATTCCTAGTAGTTTAATAGTATGTTTAAATGCCACATCTTTCAATAATCAATGAGACAATTTTCAAAAAATATAAAAAAAAATTTGTTTGTTTCTTATTTACTTTATTTCCCCCAAAATAAACATTGAAAATGCAGTGATCTAATGTATACTACATATTTTGAGAGTTTGTAACCCGAAATTGAAAGATTTTAGATATCTCATTTAATAGGTATTCTAGCAAGCAATATTATGTGTTGATTACCCCTATATTTATAGCTCGTTGAGCTAGAAAAAACTACCTTTATCATAAATAATATACGTTAGTGAATCTATTAGTTTGATAGTAATCAAAGAAAATAAACTATGATAAAAAAGTTCCATGAACACAAATAAAATCTCAAAAAAAGAATAAAAAATAAAAACTACAATTACCTTTATGGACAATAGTTGTCGTCGCAAAAGGTATTAATGAAATAAATTTTATTACCTTTCTTTCAAACTATTTGTGTAAATTTATTTACTAGTGTATCATACACAATTTAAAAAAAATTACTTCGCATGCAGTAGAAGCCTTTTATATATTGTCTGCGATGCCTATCCACTCCTACTCATTAATCTTGCGACTTAGTCACAAATGCAATTTTATGAAAAATAAAATAA
Organism: Chrysanthemum makinoi; assembly: GCA_910596185.1. Lineage (NCBI taxonomy): Eukaryota > Viridiplantae > Streptophyta > Magnoliopsida > Asterales > Asteraceae > Chrysanthemum > Chrysanthemum makinoi. The sequence goes on along the minus strand of OU343217.1, from coordinate 235,119,013 downwards.
AGGTATTGTCTTTGTCCAGAGGTTATTCTAAAAGTTGTCTCTTTACTCGCTTATTCTGAAAGTTGTCTCTTTACTCGCATGTAGGGTGCAACTATCTACATTTAATCTTCCTTATACCAAGCTACAAAGGGTTTGGGTACAATTATTATTTCGATTATGTGTCATCTTTGATTCATGAATTGATTATACAATCATTCCTAATCTTTCAATAGAATGTTTTAAATACAAACTTTTTAATTATCACTGAGAGATAATTTTCAATGAATATAGAATTTTATGTGTTTCTTATTCACTTTACTTTTTCCCCAAGACAAACTTTGAGAATGAAATGATATAATGTACACTACATACTTTTAGAATTGTTACAAGAAATTGAAAGATTTTAGAAGTTTCTTGTTAATAATTATGCTAGCTATTGATACTTTGTATTGATTGTCCCTACATATATAGCTTGTTGAACTAGAAAAACAACCCTTAGCATTATATTTTAACTACCTTATTAGTTGGAAAATAATCAAAGATGATAACGAATGCTAAATCGAGTTCTATGAACACTAATTAAATCTTATATAAAACATTAAAAAAACTATAATTATCCTTAGCGACAATAGTTTTTGTCGCTAAAAGTTTCAATGAAATAAATTGTATTACCTTTATTGAAAGTTATAGTGCAAAATTTATTTGCTGATATTTGATACACAGTTTCTTGAAGAAACAATTATTTCGCAAGTAGTAGAAGCCCTTTATATATTGCCTGTAATGACTAACAAATGTCCATTCATACCCTTATTTATATCGACTTAATCACTAATGGAATTTTAATATAAATGTCATTAATGTATCATCTTTGTCTGAACGTCTTTCTGAAAGTTATCCCTTTACCAGCATGTAGGGTGTGAGACATAATCTCATCTTCCTTGTACCTCGCTAGAGTGTATTTTAGTATCGTTGTTTGTTAGTGCAATGATGACCAAAGTCCTTGTAATATTTTAATGATGATAAATATACATTCAAAACACTTAAAATCACAAGCGATACCCAAAAACCGAAAACCATAAAAGCTGGAGCTAATGCATCGGAGCCTGGCTAGCGCACCAGCCACAACATTTTGTGTGTTTTCAGTTTTTCCAAGCGGCTCTTGTAACAATTCATATTTTCAGGTTATTATTCATCCTCGTAGCTTTCACTATGCATCCTCGTATTTTTACGATTCTTATGAATGAACAATATACCCAATACTCCGAATAAATATCTAAATAAAATATCTAGATACTTTCTTAACAAAATATATCTAGATATGTTCTAAAACAAAATATCTTGATATTTTCTCAAATTTTCCTATAAATAAAAAGAAAACTAGCCTTATTTTTCATAAAATAAAAACATACAAACACTCTCATCCTTGTGTGTGTTTCGGCCAAATGAAAAAGGAGTAAGAATTTTTTATTTTGGCTTATTTAGTGTTTTTACAGGTTTATAAACTAGTAAATTGGAGTTTGGGGAGTTCTACATGGGTTATATTGTTCTAGTTCTTACCCTAAATCCATCATATTCAAGTTGCGGTTAAGGTATCGCGCCTCTATCTTTCGTGCACAATTTTGCTAGTAGCGTATTATCATTGTTTGAGGTGAGTCATAGTCCCATTTTTACTATTTATTAAACTCTTTGTGGAGATACATGCTCAACTACTTTAAAATTTTAATCTCGATTATTTGCAAACCATACTATTATCTGAACTAAGATGTTTTATTAACACTAAGTAACACTATTTGCTACATTTAAGTCTCTATATCATGAACCATTAAGCACTATGTGTAGTGAGCACGAATACTATGGCTAGCTCTATTGGGATTATTGTAACAATTAAGTTGACTCAATTATAACAAACAAAAGCATCATATATAAGATCATTAGGTATAATGGAAAATTACCTACTAGGACTATGATTATTACCATCATTTCAATTTCTATTGGTATGAGATTAACATTTTGGTTTTCATGAGGTTAGTGCAGTAACAACAATTTTCAATGCTATGGGTGAATAACAACGTAACCCATACCGCAATGAGAAAAACAGATCTAATGGACATGGTACAAACTATGTGATCTAATGTACTTGGTGTAATCTCGAACAAATAGAATTGGTATAATAACAAACCAACGAATTTAATACAATCGTGAACTAAGCAGAAACTAGAAACCAGAAACTAGACAACTTGTTCGATGCTAGTAACATAGGGCAATGAAAGAACTATCTCTATGTTGTAATTGTATTTGTGTACAATAGTCATACACTCAAAGGTTTTATGAACTACATTTAGTATTTACATATACTTGTCACAACGATTTTTACAAGCTTTTTACATTATTTACCTATAAACTCTATGAACTCACCAACCTTTGTGTTGACACTTTTAGCATGTTTATCTCAAGTCCATAATGCACGAGGCTGGTACGGAGGAGCACGGATTCATCAAGAGGGCTATAAATTTTATTATCATTCGAAAACTTATTTGTAAACCGTGAAAATACTGGGACCTCATTTTGTAAGCTCTGATATTTATATAATTCGAATGATAAATATTTTAAAATGACCCAATTGGAGTTCGTTTTCTATTGTTATAATTGTTATGCCTTGAGGTAACACTCGGTTTAAATTCCGTTGCGTTCACGAAATTGGAGGTGTTACAGCTCTCCTCTTACCCGACTAAAGTGCTTCTTCAATACAGGTTCGTACATGATATTTGAGAAGTTTACTCTAAGATTTATACTTAAAGAGATGTGCAAAAAAAGTCCTCCCGGTTTTACAAAACGCCAACTCATAAATACTTTTACTAAGCCTCTAGCCAAGGCAAAAATATTTTTCCTCAAACATAGGAGGTTTATACTTTAACTAGAACCTCAAAGGAACATATTTAAGTGACCGTAATCCTTACGTTTATCTATACTAATCACATAACGAGTTTACTCCCTCATTGGTTGTTTTAGCCGAGGTTACTTTGCGTAAATGAAATTCTCTCATTTATGGGATGTTGATTTACCTTGATACAAAGCATTGAAGTTACTTGCATCAAGATGATTAATGAATGATTTAATTGTGGCATTAACTAAGGATTATCAAGTTTCAGTACTCTTGAGATTGAAGTCTTGAAATATAAAAATCGTATGGATATTTTTAATTCTCTTACTTAAACATTCTCTTACACACTCTTGCACTTATTGTCCCCTACACCACAACACAATCTACTACATTCTTTTGTGTTACCTTCATTCCATACAATGCCACCATACATTCTTCATCCTTCTCACAATAAACTGATCACCACTCTTAGCATCCAAGTTTCATCCTCTTCACCACATTCTTTATGTGTTCTTGAATTAACCACATCACTCTCTTACACACCTATGACCCTACTACCTCCCCACACACCTTTAAAATTCAAATTTGAAATTTGAATCACTAGTTACACACACACATCAAACACCCAAACATATATACACAAACTTACTCACTGGTATATGTGAAAACATATACCTATTCCTTTATCAAAATGACCCAAATAAACCGAAAACAAGCCGTTAATGCTTAATATCTTTGTGACTTTGTGTTTCTTTAGTTTATGAATGTGCAGGTATGGATATCACAAAACATACAAAGAAAAGACAACACAGAAGAAAAACGAGCACGAGAAAGAGAAAAGTATGAAAGCCGAAGCCGGGGATTCAGTTTTACGGTTTTTGGATCATGCTTGGGATATTTTCACATCAAACCCCACTTTAATCAATTTACATGTTTTCCCCTTATCACTACCCAAATTACCATTAAACTCCTCATTTTACATAAGTTTCATTTTTGGCCCTTGAAATATCATATTGTGCTAAATTGGTCCTTATGGTAAAATTACACCAAATCCGGGTACAAATCCAAAACTATCCAAAAATAAAACAATACCCAACCCATCTATCCTACACATAGCCCAAACCAATTACCTCAAGCCCAACAATAATAATTATACCCGGATTATATCCTTTTTCCCCTTACCCGTTTGTAACCCTTAACCCAGTCAACTCACTTATTCCATCAGTCAAATTAATAATAAAAAAACCCAAAACACCCTTACCCGCACAAACTGAAATAAACTGTTCCCTTTTCTTCTCAGATGAAATTATGGAAATACCCTTTCTCATGGCTTAGTACTAAGCATCTGCAACGTCTTCCACATGGGGTACACATCAAGGATTGCCAGCGTGTCAGTTTATAGCATTCTGATTGGCTTTAACACCTCACAGAACTGGTCCAAGGGTTTAGAAAGGATGAGATGATGCAATGGATTGATTAAGGTTGGAAATCAGTGCTTCTGGATCATTTTCCAAAACCCTAATTGAAGCTCAAGGCTCCCGATAAATACCCCCTCATTTCAGTGATAGTCTGAGTAGTTTTTTAATGTATTGTTACCATGCCATTTTAGTTTTTGACTTGTAATTTTTAATTTCAAATGTCATTTTTCATCCTGTAATCTATTTTTATATTAATAAAAATCAAGTTTGTTTTCTTTTAAGTAATTCCTGTATATTTCTGTTTTTCAATTCTAAGTCCAAATGGTTGATTAGTTCTTTATAAGTTGTCAAATTAGCTTATACAGCTTCCTTATAAGCATACCTAAGCTGTTATAGCTTTGTGTAAGCTTATTCCTACAATTTGTTCAAAAAGTCAAAAGGGAAAGTCAAAATAAGCAGTTTGGAAGAAAGCCAGAAAGGGAAGGGCTTAGTGTGTTTACTAGCTTGTTTCAACAAGCTAGAGCTTGTAAAGTAGCTCCGTGAGCACAATTAACCCCTTGTTTAGCTAGGGGATTTGTAAGATCTCATTTAGATTATTATTTAATTTAAACTTCTTATTCTGTTTACATTGTTGATTATTCGTGCTAATTGTTCTTAATAATGCTTATTGTTATCTAATTTCAGATATTAACACTCATTAGTTAGAACTTTCCATTTAAACTCTAAAAAAAAAAAAGAAGTTAAATCTAGCTTAGCTTAATTATAGCTTAATACTTATTAAAAGTTGGTAATAATCTGTCATTAGTGTTTGATAAGTCATTTGGAATCAAAATTATACAATTTTCATGGTTATATATGTCTTAAAAACCAAAACAGTCTCCAATAGGAGTGTTTGGTACAAGGGTTTATTTGGTCTCAAAAGCATTGTGGTCAATTGTTTTTGCTAAATTAGATTCAAATCTGAATTATAAGTAGCATCTGAGTCTTCTAAGTTAATTTGTTTTGGTTTGAAATAGTCTTGGTTCAATACTTATTCAAATCTGCTAAGTTTGAGGATAGGGTCATATTTCATAAGCTTGTTATAATAAGCTGATTGTAAGTCTAGTTTTAGTGTCTAATTTGAGTCTAGTATGTAGGGAATTATAATTTATAAAACAGATTTAAGTCTTGTTTAAGTCTGTTTAGTATTAATTATGTTAGTGTAATAGTGAAGTCTGGTAAGACAGAATTAAGTCTGTTAGGGATTTAGTCAGCCAGTACTAATATGGTTAAGTCTGGCAGAACAAAGTATTGGTAGTTAAGTCTGTTTATGATAAAAACAGAATAGTTTATTAGAGTTATATTAGGAATAGATATGTACGCGTAGAGATATCTTTGGAAGAGATATCTTTGCCCTTCTACAAGTCTTGTAGTCAATTAGGGTTTCCTTAGTGTATAAAAGGATCCCTAAGGTATTAGGTTAAGGTACGAGTTGTAAGCCTTAACCATTATTAAAAGCAATTAATAGAAAATACGAAGTTAGTTTTATTCTTGTGTTCTTCATACTTATTGTGTTAAGTTTCCGCATTAGCATATTAAGATCTTGTTAAGAGTTCTTCACATAGTGAATTTCGATTTATTCAAGTTTGCTATAAGTCATACAAAGGCTACTTAGATCCATATCTTTTGGACCTACATAGCATTGTCTTAAAATTCAATTTGCTCATTTGTTTCAATTGTTTTGAGTCAGATTTGCATTCATTAGTTTTTATAAAAGTCAAATTAACTCATAAGCAAGTGTCTGTCACAATATACATCAGATTTATTTTCTGATTGATTTCAAGACAATTAAGCTTAACAAAATTATTTTTGAGCTCTTTGATTGTCAATCTAAATATGTTTTTAGTATAATTTGAATTTGGATAGCTATAGATACTATTAAATTTCTCTTAAAAGTAGAGTGTTGAAAGGTTTTTCAAGATTCTGTTAGAGTTCTTAGTGGTCTGTAGTCTCATTCATTCAATTTTGCAATCTTGCAAAAAGATCCTAAGAGCTCTTATTTATCTGAAAATTGGTTTTATGGCTCTCTGATTGCTATTCTTGAGGGTCAAGCTTGTTTGAGCTTGTTGCTTTTTGTGAATAAGCTTGTAGCAAAGCTTGAACACAGCCTCTTTGGCTGTTTGATTCTGCATATTTGTATAAGTGTTTTTTGGAATTTTGGCTTATTCGGATTCTAGTTTCTGCTTCTTCCATTTAAATTTGCTTGTCTGTTCATCTTTAGTTGATTTATAGTTGAAGTTAGCTTTATGAGTAGCTTATTATGATATTAGATTCCTATTAGTTAGCTTATATTTGTTCTCAGATTAGCTTGCTATTTTTAGTTTTAAAGTGCTTGTTTTGGTTCTAGATCTAAAATATTATAATCATTTTCAGTTAATTTAAGCTTCTTTAAGCTTATTTTATAAGCTTGTTTAAAAATTTTGACAAAAAAGGAGTGGTCTTGGGTGAGCCAGGCCCGAACCCAGGACCTCCTCTTTATATAGCACACTTAACCCCCAACACCTTAACCAACTGCGCCCTAGCGACTTAAAGTTCCTAGGGCCAGCAATAAATGTTATAAGGGCAGTTTCAATTTTACCCCAACAGCTTTTTGAAAGCTTATTCCAGGTTATCCATCTGTTTCTTAATTTTCTCTTATTAAGCTTTTAAAAACTTACTTTCCCTGGATTTTTGGTATTTTTCCAGCTTTATTTGCTATTTTTAATAATTAATTTTCTAAATTTTAGTTTTTAATTAATAATAAATAAAAGAAAAGTCAAAAAAATACTCAACTTTTTCCAAAAATCTTCTTTTGTCATTTAGCATGTAGGAAAAATAGATTTTCATTTCTAGGGTTATTGTTTCCCATTTTCACTTTTAAATCTTGGGATTAGCCCGGGTTTTGGCGTTTTTAGGTTCTTTGCGTCTTAGCCCCCCAATTGCTTCATATTATTAGTTTAGATGCTTATTAAGTTGTTTTTATCTTATGTTCATGAATTTTAGTGTAAAAACCCAAATTACCCACTTCTCACTATTCAAATTCACGAAAACGCGACTCGAATTAATAACTCCATTCATCCTTTGTTGGAAAACGATCCGGGGATACAAACTTTACCATTTGTATTTTTTTGTGGAACATATACTATAATTGAGGCAAATCATTTTTTGGCGCCGCTGCCGGGGAAGTGTTGAAGTGAGTTTTGATTCCCATTACGATCATGTGTTTTTGAAGAACCTTCCCCGTGAAGTTAGCGTTTGTTTTTATGAACATTTTATTTTATAAAAACCTAAAGAAATTAAGAAAACCACAAACATTATTGCTAGAGTGTTTAAAACCCCAAAAAATTAAATAACGAACAAAAGAAATCGTGAAACCGATTGCTACATTGGCTCACCTTTGGAGTTACAAACTATAAGAGGGGTACAAGGAAGGTTTCACATTAAATTGTGGCCATAAAGAGACGGGTTTTTAATAAGCTCCGCGCTGACCTTTGTTTCTCCACTCTTTTGTGCGTAATTCTAGTGAGCTACCGAGCACCGGTTGGTGAATCGATTCCAAAAATATTGTGTTTTCAAAGTTTTCTTATATAAAACCCAAAAAATATTTTCTTTTTCAAATTTATTTTTCTTTTTCTTTTTCATTTGATTTTAGTGCATGCGCACTCATTTTCAATCGAGAGAAATTTTTCATCAAAACGTACCCGAGTTACGTAATATGGCTACAAATCAAGGACCACCCGTTCTGGGTCCCATTCCTAATAAACCTCCTCCCGTTCATCAAAATGCGGCTCCCGATCTCCAAACGATGGAGGAGCTTTGCCAACCAACCATGTACGGGAGGGGAGGACCCATTGCTCCCGTTAATATACAAGCCATGGATTTTAGTATAAAACACCATATGATAAAACAAGTTCAGAATAGTTTACAATTTCAAGGATTACCGGGTGACGATGCAAATAAGCATCTCGACGAATTTTTAATCATCACCCAGAGTATGAAACAAAATGGGGTCACCAATAACACGCTTCGTCTATACCTTTTCCGGTATTCGATGACACATCATGCCACCGCTTGGTTTGATCGTCGTCCGAAGAATTCGATTCATACTTTTGAGGAAATGGTTTCAAAATTTTGGGAAAAATATTTTCAACCGTCGATGGTGACGAAATTGAGAAATGATATCAATAATTTCAGACAATTTCTCGATGAATCCTTATTTGAAGCATGGGAACGTTATAAGCTTTCGATTGACAAATGTCCGAATCATAATACGTTACTCGTCACTCAAATCGATACCTTTTACAATGGTTTGACGTTGAGACATCGTGATATGATTAATGTTGCTGCCGGTGGTACTTTCATGAAAATACGACCCGAAGAATGTTATGACCTTATCGAGAACATGACCGCCCACCATAATTATTGGGACTCTTCCGCTGAGAGGGGCGATTCAACTAGATCAAACACGTCTTCCTTTTCCGAATTAGCGGCTCTCAATAAAAAGTTTGATGATATCTCCACGGCTATGTTGAAATTGTACCAATTGAAATTAACGAATCAGACTCAACAAGTGAAATTTGTGAACCTAAGTTGTGAGACTTGCAGAGGTCTGCATTCTTATTCTGAGTGCCCAGCCGCCGGTGAGTGTACTCAAGAGAATGTTTATGCTACCACGGGAACCTACAACCAACCGCAAGGGGATCGAATTCTCCTTAGCTACTGTTCAAACAACTACCTTGGACCTCCTGGTTTCAACCAACCTCATAACCAAAATCAAAATCGATTCAATGGTAACCAAAATGTGAACAAAAATTGAGGAGCTAATTTCAATAATCAAAATTATCAAACTCCTCTACCTCAAGTTTATCAACAACCTCCACCCTAACAACAAGTTTATCAACAACCGCCTCCTCAAGTTGCACAAAATCCAGATTTTACGAGCTACGTTCAGAACAATGATGTCAACATGAGAGCGATGTAAAATCAGATAAATAACATGACGGTTGATCTTAAAAAAGGAGATTGATAAGACTTTGAGCAAGCAAACGAATGAATTGAAGAATATGATGAGTAGTTTCATGCAAATGAATACACCCTCGGGTTCGAGTTCTCTTCCAAGCAACACAATTACCAACCTGAGAGGTGATATGAAAGCGATCACCACCCGATGTGGTGTAGCTTGATTGACCCACGGTTCCTACTACTACTACTTCTTCTTCTTCTCATGTGGTAGACTGTGAGACCGGGGTGAAAGGACCCTGTGCTTCCTACTAATAAGGGAAGTACCGAGAATGTCCAACCCGTAGTTGTCCCGACTTCTGAGCCAAAGGATGCTCCAGTTAGTGCTCTGAAACCTAACCCAAAAACAACAATTCCATATCCATCATGAATGAATGATCAAAAGCTTCGTGAAAAAGCAAATCTTCAAATGGAAAGTTCTTTCAGATCTTTCAAGATTTACATTTCGAGATTAGCTTTGCGGATGCTCTTCTTTTGATGCCAAAGTTTGTTTCAACAATAAAGAGTTTACTAAGTAACAAGGAAAAACTTTCGGAATTAGAAAAAACGTCTTTAAACGAACATTGCTCGGCGGTACTCCTTAAAAACTTCCCGAGAAGTTAGGAGACCTCGGAAAATTTCTCATCCCCGTATGAATTTCAAGATGTCATTCAATGCTTCGCCTTGGCTAATCTTGGCGCGAGTGTCAATTTGATGCCACTGTCGATATACAAAAGGCTTCCATTGCCCCGAACTTACCCCAACATGTATGACTCTCAAGCTTTCCCACCATTCTACGACCCGCCCAATCGGCATAGCCAAGGATGTCTTTGTTGTGGTTGATTTCGATGCCGATCCTCGAGTACCCCTCACTCTCGGGAGGTGTTTCTTGAGGACAGGCTGTGCATTGATTGATGTATATGAAGGAGAGATTGCCTTGCGAGTTAACAAAGAATTCATCACGTTTAACATAAATAAAACGTCGAGGTACTCCTCAAAATATGATGATGCTTCGGTCAACTGAATCGACGTCATTGATGTTTCATGTAAGGAGTACGCTCAAGAAGTACTTATTTTTACAAATAGTTCCAAGGGTGGCAATCCCACCCCATCTATTGAGATTTTTGAACCAATTTTTGAACCAATCATTGCCGACTCTTCCCCCTCTCTCACTCCGTTTGAGGGAGGTGACTTCTTTTTGGAAGAGATCGATTAGTTTCTTGCTTTTGATGAATCAATTTCACCAGGAATTGATGATGGTATCTACGATTCGCAAGGAGATATCCTTTATCTTGAACAATTGTTAAATGAAGACCCATCACTTTCACTCCCTCCGAAGGAAATTACGATTGAAGAGGTTAAAGAAGTACAAACATCAAATGAATAGAATCCGGAGCTCGAGGTCAAGGATTTACCTCTTCATCTTGAATATTTTTTCTTAGAAGAACCGAAAAAATTTCCTGTTATCATTTCTAAAAACCTAAAAGATGAGGAGAAGACCCAACTTTTGGCCGTGCTTAAAAAACATGAAAGTGCCATCGCTTGGCAAATATCCGACATTAAGGGCACAAGCCCTCGTTTTTGTACTCATAAAATTTTGATGGAAGATGATTTTAAACCCGTAATACAAAAACAACGAAGGGTTAACCCAAAAATCCATAATTTTATCTAAAGGAAGTTCTAAAACTCCTTGATGCCGGAGTGATTTATCCAATATCTGATAGCTCATGGGTTAGCCCTATTCATTGTGATTTATCCAATATCTGATAGTTCTAAAACTTCCAACCCATACACTATATGAGTAAGACATTGACCAACGCCCAGAGCCATTATACGACTACAGAAAAAGAATTATTAGCCGTCGTTTATGCTTTCGAGAAATTTCGACCATACCTTGTCTTATCTAGGACCATAGTGTATACCAACCATTCAAAACTTAAGTATCTCTTAGCCAAGCAAGATTCTAAGCCGGGATTACTTCGGTAGGTTCTCCTCCTTCAGGAATTTGATGTCACCATTCGTGATAAAAGAAAAGGAGCAGAGAACCTAGCCGCCAATCATTTATCTATACTTGAGAATCCCCATCAAAGTGTGCTCGAGAAAAAGGAGATTACGGAAACATTTCCTCTCGATACACTTGGGATGATTGTTAAGAAAGATGCTGATAATATCAAATTATCCTGAATATTAAGTGTCAATTTCCCCCGATAATGCTTGTACTTTATATCATTTATATGGATTTATGCTTGTTCTCCATTATATTCCACTTTCAGGTAAATTACGAGCATTGGAGCTAAAGAGACGCGGAATTGGAGAATTATTAAAGATTTATCATAGTATGCTCACTTTGAAGAAGTTACGGCATAACTCATCTCTCACATTACGCCGTAACTAAAGCGTGACTCAGAAAACCATCTTATCAGAAGATTACGGTGTAACTCTCCCTAAAGATTACGTCGTAACCATATTAGGTCAAATGAGGTTCCGCGCCGCTGATAATTACGCCGTAACTCATGCATCAACTACGGCGTAACCAAGATTTATTGAAGATATGGTGTAACCCCTTCTAAGGTTACGCTGTAACCAGCAAATCTAGTGCAATTTAAGAAGAATTAGATGATTATGGCGTAACTCTTTTTAGAGTTACGCGTAACCAAGATCTGGCCTATAAATACCCCACGATTTCCAGCATTTCAAATCATCCCAATTCACACATAATAATCAGAGAACGTGGGAAGAAGCCAAAGGCAGATCTAGAGGAGCATAAGGAGCTATCTCCAAGGGAGAAATCACTCCCCTACGATAATCATTAGCTTTTTATCTTTTTTTTTACTTTATGTTAATACAAATAAGCCGTAAAAATGTTTATTTATATTTTACGATCTTCTAATGTTTTGTGGATAACAAACGTACAATCATTTTAACGAAACAAATAAAATACGTAAATGGTTTGAACTAATAGTTTCTAACATATTCACATTTTCACATAAAACACTAAAACAAGTATAAGTGATTTTATGATTTAATATTACATATGTACAACAACTAGTGTTTACATATTTGGGTAAAATATACACATAACTAGTATGTAGTATATTGGGTAATATAAATGGTTAGAAACTTAAGTATCATAACCCATTGGGCAAACACATTGAATGTAGTTGGGTACAACCCAAAGCCCATGACCCATGGAGCTTGACCCCCATTGCATGACATCATGCTTTTATCATATATGGATAATATCCATAACCCATGGTTTTGACCCATACCCATGTGACTAGGTGCATTGCACTCAAGAGATACATTGTATCAAGCTAAAGACCCATGGATCAACCCATGACCCATGACCCATAACCAAAATACCCATGGGTAAAGGGGAGCGTCCCACGGATCCCTAGCTTTACAATAGACGGATCCCTTGTGGAAGGGATCCGTGGGATCCGGGGAACAGTAGAATTTTTCCTCTATAAATAGTGAGCCATTTCTTCATTGTTTCTCACCCCTTTCTAACACAGTTTCCCCCTAAGTTAAAAACTCTCTAACCTCATATCCAAGAGATCTATGTTTGTAGTTTTGTTTTTGTGTGATCTTCTAGGTTCCTCTTAAAGGCAAGATCACCACCTTTGAAGTCGAGCAAGCTCAAGTCCATGAGTTGCCATGCTTCCTCATCATCAAGACTACTGAAGTCTTCTTGTTGATGATTGTTTTTCTTTTCAAAGAAGTGTTGAAGACATTTTTGAAAGGTGTCTCAAGTGTCAAGACGAAGATACTAGTGAAGGGCATCTATCGTCCATATCATAAGCACTTGTGGTGGGTGCTTAGAAGTCAAGACTAGAAGCATTAGTGAAGGGTGCTTAGAATTCAAGACACAAGACATTAGTGAAGGGTGTCTTGAAGATCTAGTTAAAGGAATTAGTGAAAGGTGCCTTAGATGTACATTCAATATGGTGTGTTTCGATGTACAAGATAGATTAGTACTAGATCCAAGGATATTGATATCCTTGATGACGTTGTAAAGGAGTTGATCTCCTTTGGGATTAGTCGTTGGTGTAGTGTTGGGTAGTAGTTCATCCATTGAAATGGAACTAGGTGCTTAGCCTAGTACCTAATAAAGGGTAGGCGACGTTGTGTAGGAGTGGTTCAAATTGGTGTGAAAGAACTCGGTGGTTAGCCTAGAACCGTATAAAGGGTAGGCGACGTTTTGTAGGTGTGGTTCACCTTGGAGTGAAAGAACCCGGTGATTAGCCTAGCACCAGAAAAAGGGTAGGCGATGTTGTGAAGGCTTCTCCGCCATAAGGAGATTGGTGTAGTGTTTAGGAACTCTCGAGTAGGTGACTCGGGGAGTTGAGTAGGGCAAGGAAGGAGTCCTTATAGCCGAACCACTATAAATACTCGCGTTGTGGTTTTGTGCTTCTTAATCTTATCTTTTCATTACATACTTATATATGTTTGTTTATCAACATCCAACACACACATCCAAATAGATTGACATAAGTCGATCTAAATAGTTTAAAAGGAAGTTTTAATTGGCAAAACTATTCAACCCCCCCCTCTGGTTTTCCATAATTGGCATCAGAGCTTCGTTACCAAGTTTCTTGAAGTATAGTGTACTTTAAAAACTTGATACGATCCATAGTTAATTTAAAACTACAAAGAAGGTTTTTCATAAAAACAAACACCATGTCTTTTAAAACTCTTTGTTTGGATGTTGATTAGATGACAACATTTCTTAGTATTTATTTCCTATTTAAAATGCACTAATCTTCTTTGTCATGTTGATTAGTCAAAGCTCATACCCACCAAGCTATAGGAATCGCTTGATAACAAGAATACCTTCCTTAAGAAGGTATCTTAAACACAAAGGATCCAGAATCGTCTAAGTGACATTTGTTGTGTCATTTGTAAAGACATTCCTAAGTGTCTTTGGAGGTATGATTTTCTTCTTATCTCTAAAATGACATTTGCTTGATAATTAAGTATGTCTATTTAGGTATTTATATGATTATCTTTTGTGCATATACATGTATTACATGAAGTTTCATTAGGAAGCCTTTTTCTCACATACGTGTTATTTTTCAAATCTAAAGTCGTAGTATATACAACTTGTGTTTTATTTCTTTTTATCCAATAATAAAACAAAACACAAATTTCAAAAATTCTCCTTCCCCATAAATAAACCACTCGACCCCCACTTTATCAAATCCCCACTTTTTCAAATCTTCCAATTTCAAAAATTTCCTCTCACTCTAAACTTCATCCTCCTCTCCATTTCATCTCAACCGAAACCAAGAAGAATCGTCTTCAACATGGTTTACATCGCCTCCGTGCTCATCGCCTAACACTCATCATCACTTGTGTTCCCTATGATGAAGTTCACATACAGAGACATATACTTTGTGTTATTAATCTACATTGGGGTTATATACCCAATCCTTTGTATCATCCTTAGCATTGAAATGAAATATTACTAATAATCTAGTTTATCTAGGTTATTGTTATAATGTGTTTATCACTTTCTTTTATTTTTTCGTGATACGTTAGAAGTCATGTATGCATGCTAAAGAAAAAATGTACGCTAAAACACTTATCTTCGTATAAAACTATGAGATCTAAAAAACTATGTTTTTCATCATAAAAACTATTTTGTAACTACTGAGATCCACGGATCCGGCAAATGTACTAGCGGGATCCCTTTTCAAAGGGAACCGGTGGGCGTCCTCTTGAGAACAGTTTTCATGCAAATTAAAAACCACTTTTCTTCTAAAAGTAATACTCCACTAATATGTCAAAACCATATGTGAGTTAAGTGTCTTTCTTGTTAAACACCATTGTTAATAAAAATCTAATAAAAACGTTAGATAATCATAGGTTGACCACAAACATCACTTTCTATTAACTCATCATTTCTATAGGTTCAACTATGACGCACGTATATGAGTTTGATTTTTCATTCTCTAGCGTCTACACTCCGAACATCTCTCTTGGCCCAACACCCCTGGCAATCATGTTCGTGGGTTCAATAATCTCGAAACCCGTCACTTCCATGAAGGACGTATTGTAGACACATCTCTACAATTCGAAGAAGGTATCAATACCTCCTTCCGAGCCATTGGACTAGAATGTCTTCTCGAAATTAATGAGAAATTATGTCCAAGGTTTGTATTGGAATTCTTCCGTCAAGTCGAACTCGTTCGTAACGAGGATCGTTCTCTATCCCTTTGGTTTTGGATCAAAAACCAAAAGTTTGTTTTGACTCTTAGGCAATTTGCTCAAATTCTCTGAATTCCAAATCATGGACAATGTGCCTTTACCGAAGATTGGTCTCTTGATTCTCTCTTCAACTTTCGTGAAGAAAATAGTCTGTTCTCACATTCCTTCTAAGACTTAATTTGCATATTATGCAAACCCCATCACTCCAATCCAAACATCATCTACACACGGGATATTCTAGAAGAGTACAAGCCCTTTGCACTCATCCTACGTGAAAATGTTTAGAGTCTTAGGGGAAATCGAGAAATCCTTCCCGCTTGTTATGCTCATGTATTGTTTGCTAACACAACAACCATACAATCTCGCCTACTTCTTTGCAAGGAGAATTGTAAACCTTCAAGGCTCCAAGAATAAACTCATTCCCTATGGAATGTTCTTGATGCGCCTCTATCATAATGTCATGCATTTTCATCCTTAATATCAAATTCCGTTTATGCGTACTTGTGAACAAGATGATGGAACCGCTGACATTTCCTCATGAAGACGTTCTTCATTTGAATCTGCCAACACTCATCAACCATTTGATGATGATCTATCTAAAACACTCAAGGAACATAGTAGTATTTCAAATAGGATCAATCCTCTTGTACTCGTGCTTTATCAATGTAATCCGATTTCCTTCATAAAATAAAACATCTTACATTTGATATCTTAGTGTTAGAACCCCTTTAAACTAACCTTGGAATATAATGCATTGTCAAGATCATTGCAAACCTTTAGTAAAGGTTCTGCTGAGCAGATGGACGGATCCCAAAGTTTGTGCTAGACGGATCCCTACATTTAGGGAACCGTGGGATCCGGAAAACAGAAAATGCAATTGCAAGCATTGTATTTCAAACATATCCTTAGAACACCTCACACTAAGCTAGACATAGTGTCTTAAGGCAAATTAAGTCCTTATCAAGTTAAGTAGATCCTTCCTACTCATACATAACTCACCTAGATCACACTCAAAGACGCTTATAGATCTATCGTTTCATTTTAATCCATTACTCTTCCGCTCTCAAGCTGACACATCATTTTTCACATGATCCCTCATATCTAAACGTTGGAAACCTCTTATAGCAAAATTGATCATAATCATCCTTACGTTAAAATTGGTCTAAATTGATCAAATTCTAGTTTTTCCATCTTAAGCCTTTAGGAAATTCCCCAAAAGGATTAATCTAAGTCACTATCTGATCTCTAGGATCATTTAGCTTCAATTAACACTCTCATCTTTAGTGTCATCCTTGTTCATTCATTGGTACTCATGAAAGTTCCAATTCCTTCCATAAAAGGCAATCATTAGCTACATCACTCATTACCTTCAAGTACTTAAGCACCCCTTCATTTAAGACACTTAGGAGGACTGAAACACTCAAGATGATATAGATCTTAGACCTTAGAAACATCATTTCTATTCTTTCATAGCTGGCGATAGCGGATCCCTAGGATTAGCCTAGACGGATCCCTCTGAGGAGGAGGGCGTGGGATCTGGATGACAGATTATGTCAAACCTTGCTAAAACAATCATTTTAACTCATCTTTCTAACTCAAACACTCCATCTCATCTTAAATGAGTTCCTAGATCAGTACAAACTCTGAAGTTGACTCTTGTGCATGTTAATCATCACATTCCAATGAATTTTAGTGGCTTAAGGCTTAAATGCACTTGCCAAATCTCTTGCTTTATAAACCACATTGTTAGGACTTCCATAGTCATCATCTTCATCCTAATTTTTAGCACTTAAGAAACCCGTAAAAACTTCTTGAAATCATCTCATCATGAGGAAAACTCCAATTAGTAACTTATTCACCAAAGAACCACCCAAGAAAATTGCTCGTGTTGTACACGAAATTTCTTCAACCGAATCATCTCCGGTCAAGCCAACAAATGCAAGGATCTCTTCTCAACCAATCAAACCAATTCCTAAAAGGATAGTACCCACAAAACTACCTATGCCAAACATCACCATACCTCCTAGGCCAAACAATATCATCTCCACTAAACCATCACCATTGGTTCCTAGAGCTACTTCTTTTGCATCTCCACTATCATCACCACACCTCTACAATTTAGAGGATTTGCCTCCTAGGCCGTCTCATCCTCCTCCGCCGAAAACATTCTCCTCATTAGGAGGAATAATGGCACAAAATCAAGGTGTTGAGTCATGACTAGCTCCGGCTTCCTTTTCGCCATTTCCATCATATAATCCCATTTAGATTATGATAAATCATCAAAGTCAACCACCCGACCATATGGAAGTTGACACTTCTCTACCACCACCATCATTCTTGGTCGAGCCATTCTCAAATGCACCTCCACCAATCCCTCCGTCGTTTGAAGCTCCACAAGCCGCTTCACTTGATCCTTCGCATCAAGCCATTTCATTTCTTCCACCGCCACTACCTAGCCATGACAAAGATTGTTATCATTGTCAACATGTTGAAAGTTTGATACATGAAGTACGAGAAGACCAACGTTTCATGTTCTATCATCTCCTCGAATGTTTCGACGAGATTAAACCTAAACAAAACTTGAGCTAGAAGATTTTAGTGGTGTCCTAGCATCAAGCGATAGTTGGTCTAGAAATTCCTAGTCATGTATTTTTTATTTTCATAGTTTTTAGAGTCATGTATATCATAACTCTAGTTTTATTAAATGAAATTACATGGTACTTGCTATATTTCTGAGTATATGATTACGTTGTATTCATATCTTACTTTTGTGATAACATTATTTGTTATACCACCATTTTCTGAAGTTATTCATCAGCCAGACGGATCCCTCTAATTTGCCTAGACGAATCCCTACTAGGAGGGAACTGTGGGATCCATGTTCCAGTAAACTACTTTTCTATTACTTGGACCATATTTGTAGGAAATTGTGAATTATACTTGCTTTCTAACCTTTGTTTTGTAGTTATTCAATCTACACTTGAAGACTTTGACACCCTAAAGCTAGGGGAGCTTTGTGTCAAAGCAATACATTGCAAATTACTTGCAATATTAGGATTACATTTCTTGACATCCCTTTGCATTATTGCAATCATCAAGGGGGAGCACATTCGTCACTTAGACGAAATCTTTTGCAAACTTACTTGCAAACAAACTAGATTAGTATTACTTTCTTGACGCCCTTACATAGGGATGGACTCGTCAAGGGGGAGTAAAGACGAGATCCTTTCCTGTTACTTGCTCTCTATTTCTTTTTATTTCTTTCACATGTTTTTCCTAAAACAATGTTTTATTTTTCTTTCGAAGCTCTTTTTGTTTCGACAAAAAGGGGGAGAAGAAAGTAAAAACTACAAATTCAAACTTTTACGAATTTTAGCTTTTTCTTAAAATAATCTTATGTTTTGTCATCAACAAAAAGGGGGAGATTGTTAATACAAATAAGCCGTAAAAATGTTTATTTATATTTTACGATCTTCTAATGTTTTGTCGATAACAAACGTAAAATCATTTTAACGAAACAAATAAAATACGTAAATGGTTTGAACTAATAGTTTCTAACATATTCACATTTTCACATAAAATACTAAAACAAGTATAAGTGATTTTATGATTTAATATTACATATGTACAACAACTAGTGTTTACATATTTGGGTAAAATATACACATAACTAGTATGTAGTATATTAGGTAATATAAATGGGTAGAAACTTAAGTATTATAACCCATTGGGCAAATACATTGAATGTAGTTGGGTACAACCCAAAGCCCATGACCCATGGAGCTTGACCCATAACCCATTGCATCACATCATGCTTATATCATATATGGATAATATCCATAACCCATGGTTTTGACCCATACACATGTGACTAGGTGCATTGCACTCAAGAGATACATTGTATCTAGCTAAAGACCCATGGATCAACCCATGACCCATGACACATGACCCATAACCAAAATACCCATGGGTAAAGGAGAGCTTTCCACGAATCCCTAGCTTTACGCTAGACGGATCCCTTGTGGAAGGGATCTGTGGGATCCGATGAACAGTAGAATTTTTCCTCTATAAATAATGAGCCATTTCTTCATTGTTTCTCACCCCTTTCTAACACACTTTCCCCCTGAGTTAAAAACTCTCTAACCTCAGATCCAAGAGATCTATGTTTGTAGTTTTGTTGTTGTGTGATCTTCTAGGTTACTCTTAAAGGCAAGATCACCACCTTTGAAGTTGAGCAAGCTCAAGTCCATGAGTTGCCATGCTTCCTCATCATCAAGACTACTGAAGTCTTCTTGTTGATGATTGTTTTTCTTTTCTAAGAAGTGTTGAAGACATTTGTGAAAGGTGTCTTAAGTGTCAAGACGAAGATATTAGTGAAGGGTATCTATCGTCCATATCATAAGCACTTGTGGTGGGTGCTTAGAAGTCAAGACTAGAAGCATTAGTGAAGGGTGCTTAGAAGTCAAGACACAAGACATTAGTGAAGGGTGTCTTGAAGATCTAGTTAAAGGCATTAGTGAAAGGTGCCTTAGATGTACATTCGATATGGTGTGTTTCGATGTACAATACAGATTAGTACTAGATCCAAGGATATTGATATCCTTGATGATGTTGTAAAGGAGTTGATCTCCTTTGGGATTAGTCGTTGGTGTAGTGTTGGGTAGTAGTTCCTCCATCGCTATGGAACTAGGTGCTTAGCCTAGTACCTAATAAAGGGTAGGCGACGTTGTGTAGGTGTGGTTCACCTTGGTGTGAAAGAACTCGGTGGTTAGGCTAGCACCGTATAAAGGGTAGGCGACGTTGTGTAGGTGTGGTTCTCCTTGGAGTGAAAGAACCCGGTGATTAGCCTAGCACCGGAAAAAGGGTAGGAGACGTTGTGAAGGCTTCTCCGCCATAAGGAGATTGGTGTAGTTTTTACGAACTCTCGAGTAGGTGACTCAGGGAGTGGAGTAGGGCAAGGAAGGTGTCCTTGTAGCCGAACCACTATAAATACTCGCGTTGTGGTTTTGTGCTTCTTAATCTTATCTTTTCATTACATAGTTATATATGTTTGTTTATCAACATCCAACACACACATCCAAATAGATTGACATAAGTCGATCTAAATAGTTTAAAAGGAAGTTTTAATTGGCAAAACTATTCAACCCCCCTTCTAGTTTTCCACACTTTCGATTCATGTATTTCGTAACATTAAACATTGAATTGATTTGTATGGTTAACATGAGCGGCTAAGCACCTCTTGGTGCTGGCCTAGTTATGATTCCTTAATTGTTTTGTTTTCATTTATATTACTTCCGTATAATTATTTCTAAGTGTATGCATGCATAGTTTATTGGTAGCTGCCCTTGTTTCGGTAGTTTTGAATGGCGGCAGAGGCTAGTTTCTTAGGAGATATGACCAACTGACCCTAAGTGAGTAGACTGAGACGGGAAGGGTAAGATATGACCAACTAACGACGCTTTCTACTTGTGCGATTTGACCAACTGATCACCTACCGTTTGGATGAACTTAAGAATTAGGGGGTGAGTGTCTAAGATGCTAGCGCCCGGGCACTCACTATTATAAGTCTAGCATGTAGCGGAACTTAATGACTCGGCTTAGGGGACCAGGAACAACTGGACTTATGAGGGGACACCTGACTTCACCAGTGGTGGAATCTTTGTTGATATGTTAGGGCGAACTGACCAAATGATGTCCTCTTGATTTTGACCCCATTAGACGTAAACATTACTAGCTAGGATGAATAACTAGGTTAGCACCACTCTCCTCTATTGATTTCACATCTTCCTTTATTTGTTTTAGTAGTTATTTAGTTAATTTGAAATCAAAACCATCTTAAAATCTGTGACACCTAGACTTAGTATCAATCCACACACATAGCTCTTGGGACGACCTCGGTTTTACCGAATACTACACTACACACGACCGGGTACACTGCCCGTTAGTGCATTAGGGTAGACCATAGGTATAACGAGACATTATAAATATTAAAACCTGGTCAGAAAAACCTACATCAGATGCTATTACCCCATGGTTTTCCGATTTTTTAAATTACCATGCGGTGAATTTTATCGTGAAAGGGATATCATCCCAGCAAAAGAAAGAGTTTTTTAAAGATGTTAAGCACTATTTTTAGGACGACCCCTACTTGTTTAAAATTTGTGTGGATAAAGTTATCCGGTGGTGTTTTCATGGCCAAGAAGCCATTGACATTCTCACGGCTTTCCAAAATGGACCCAACGGTGGCCATCATGGGGCTAGTTACACCGCGAAAAAGGTTTTTGATTTCTTGTTCTATTGGCCAACCAGATATCGAGATGCCCACGACTTGGTAAAGTCATGTGACTCTTTCCAACGTCAAGGAAAAATATAGCAAAAAGACGAAATGCCGAAAATGCTATTCAAGTCTGCAAGATTTTTGACGTATGGGCCATCGATTTTATGGGGCCATTTCTGTCATCAAGAGGAAATAAGTATATACTCGTGGCCATCGACTACTTGTCAAAATGGGTTGAAGCGAAGGCGCTCCCCACAAATGACGCCCGAGTTGTTGTTAAGTTCTTGAAAAACTTGTTTTCCCGATTCGGAGCACCTCGTGCTATAATCAATGATTGCGGTACCCATTTTTGTAACGAACAATTTGCAAAAGTTATGTCAAAATATGGAGTTACCCATCTTCTTTCTACCACGTATCACCAGTAAACAAGCGATCAAGTCTAGGTGTCCAATCATGGTTTGAAAAGGATTCTAGAAAGGACCGTAGGAGAGCATCATGCCTCATGGGCCGATAAATTAGATGATGCACTTTGGGCCTTCCGTACCGCCTTCAAGACTCCCATCGGGTGCACCCCATATAAATTGGTGTACGGAAAGGCATGCCATTTGTCCATTGAACTCGAACATAAGGCATATTGGGCCTTGAAACATTGTAATTATGACCTAAAGACCAAGGGTGATCACCGTAAAGTTCAAATGAATGAATTGAATGAACTTTGGGATCAATCCTTTGAGAACTCTTTAATCTACAAAGAGAAAACCAAGAGGATTCATGACTCAAAAATCAAAAACCGCGTCTTTAACGTTGGTAATCAAGTCCTCCTCTTCAATTCGAGATTAAAGATTTTATTGGGCAAGCTCAAAACCCGTATGGAACTATTGAGTTATCTCAGCCCGAAGGCCCTAATTTTAAGGTGAATGGTCATCGCCTCAAAAATTACTTTGGAGGGGACATACCTTCTATGGTTGTCCCGGATCTCCAAACTTTCCCCATGGACAAATGAATTTGGGGACAAGTAAATCTAGCGACTCGGTGAAAAAAAACAAAAGTGCTTCGTGGGTGGCAACCCATGCCTATCCTTCTATCTTCTTTCTATATTCTAATAAAATGATGTGAAGGGGTACGCCTCTTCGATTTCTCATGTTTGGTTTTTGATGTTTCTGTCCAGGATTTCCTTGATATATGAAGACTCTCATGCTCGTGGTTTTGTCTTTTCACTCGAGCTTCATGTTTTGATGCTTTTATGGAAATCCGATATCCGGAATCTTATCGACTAACATTTATCTTTTAGCATAATTAATAAACGGCTTTTAGATTTTCATTGAGAACCCTTGCCTTTAAACATTGAGGACAATCTTTCGTTTTAGTTTGGGGGGGTAATATTCGATTTGATTTTACCGCACTTGTTTTTTGCCTTACACTCTCGCAACCCCGTTTTTCCTAAAAAAATCCAAAAAATTGAAAAAATTGATGAAAAAGGTGAAAAAGTTAATTTTTTTTTAGGCTTTTACTAGTTTTATGATTGAAAAGTCTTTGTGAGTCTCTTAGAAGTTACTTTAAATATGCGATTCTTGAAGAGTCTTTGCTAATTGCTTAGACAAGAAGCTATAATATACCAATTCTAGCTCGCAAGGCCAAGAATTTGCAAGCTTCCCTGAGTGATTTTAAATATGCGAAGCTTTGAAAGATTTGCTAGTTTCTAATAAGTGATTTTAAAAATGCGAGACTTGAGATTATTTGACGAAGCATTTGCAAAATAATGTATATGTTTTGACACCTTGTTGACTTTCCACTGATTAGAGTAGGAATAGAATTTTGACTTGATCGGGCGTGTTGAGCCCTAGCTTGTTCCCTTTACCTTGATAATTGAAAGCTTTCGCTAGTTTTTCATATGAGGAGCTATAAAACGCGAATTCTAGCAAAGAGTTTGCAAGTTCCCACGATTTACTTTAATTTGCAAGAGCTAAATTATCGGCTAAGCATTCGCGAATCTTATTAATTGAGATTTTAAATTTGCGGAGATCGAGAAATGATGGAGTTACATAGAAGTTAGATGATAAGCGTGGAGTAGTTGGATCTCTATAGAGCTCGTAGAGGTTACTTGTGCCTTTTTGCTCCCAGCAGCTAAATAAACCCAAAATCAAAATTTTCAAAGTAATTAAAGGTGTTTGGTTTTGGCGATACTTATTTTTCAAGCATTCTTGAGAGAATCCTTGCTTATGAGAGTTGGGTACACATCAAGGTACTATCAGTGTTGCGGTATAATAGACAACGGATTCATGATAGTACGTGTTATTGTTTCTATTGTTATAAAGGCCGTGGGACTCGGAGTTTGGCAAATAATTAACATGAATTAAAGCTCAAATGTATAAATGTGAAAATCCAAAGCCATAAAAGTTTTCTTTGTTTGACGATACCCCCGTTGCCATGGACTTCAAAAGGGTTGAGGAGTAATTCCAAAGTCATAATAAGACTTCTAATAAAACGGTAATCCCGTTGAATTGGTGGTTGAAAAGACCGAGGGACAAAATTGAAAATGTAGAAATGTGCTGAAATAATGTTAAGCCAACCTTCGACTCCGGGGATTTCCTAATAAAAAGTTTCTGTTTCGAGTCTCAAACATGGGATGTCTCGGTTATTAATAAAAAGGATGTCCCCTAAATCGTGTGAAATTAGGACCTTAATGTGGACCTCATTCTTGTGAGCAACGGTTTTCGAGGGAAGGTTTGGAAACTACTTAGCGTCTAAACTCGATGCTTTTATGGGAATAAAAATATATAGCAACAAGAAAGAAGAAAAACAAAAAAAATATCGATTTTCGAAATAAAATCCTTAGAGGAACTAGGATTATGGGATTAAAAAGTAGCTAAGCGTACACAAGTAGCATCTATGGGTAGTGTTAGCATATAATTTGTATATAACGAGTGATTTGGATTTTAAGCTTAGTTTAGGGACTCGTGAAAAATCAAGGAAGATGAATTCTATCTGTATGGTCACTTTTTTATGAGTTGTGTTTCCTACTCCGTGATCCTAAAATGTCTTTCAAAAATATGTGAGAGTTATTGATAGACAAGAAAGTTCAACAAACCGTCACACAAAATGGAAAGTGCTTAAACATTATATCTAGGGTTTTATATCAGACAGGTTACCCAAGTTTCCCACTTTGTTCGCCTAAATTACCCAACAAATTTTTTGTTCAAACAGGTTATTGGACTACACGGGGTTGACATTTAGGTTACTAGACTTCAAAGTGTATTTCAATCAGGTTACTATGGACAAAAATACCCCTCTTTTCATTTTTGTTAAGTACATAAATGGTCCCTGTGGTTTGCCCGATGTTACGAATTCAGTCCAATTTTCGTTTTTGTTACGTTTTCGTAAGTTTTCATAAGTTTTCGTCCGTTTTCTTTCGTTTGTATACATTTTCTTACGTTTTTATCCATTTTTATACGTTTTCAATTATCAAATCCTAAGTAATGGCCGAAACGTATCAATGATCAATAAATCAATTAGGTAAAATCATTTATAAAATAAAGTAACACACTCTCTTCTAACCCGTTATGGGCTTCGACCCATTACATGACTAAATGCACCCTAACCGTTATGGGCTTTGACCCATTACTTGACCGAGAGCACACAAAAATGACCCTATATGGGTCGTGGTGGTTGAACCGTAACAACAAACAACAACCATTCACACGCAACATACAACACACCCTAGTGGTGTTTCTCACAGACATATTTCACACGCAACACAAATATACTTGACATCTTTATGGTGTCGTGATACTAACTTAGAAAAGGTGCTTTGTAATTTATACTAAATTAACAAACACACGCAAAACGTATAAAAACGGACCGAGACGAGGAAAAACGGATAAAAACATAAGAAAATGAATAAAAACGTAAGAAAAGGTATACAGACGGAAGAAAACTTATGAAAACTTACGAAAAAGTAACAAAAACGAAAACTAGACTGAATTCGTAACATCGGGCAAAAACCACAAGGACCATTTATGTACTTATAAAAAATGAA
Organism: Chrysanthemum makinoi; assembly: GCA_910596185.1. Classification (NCBI taxonomy): domain Eukaryota; kingdom Viridiplantae; phylum Streptophyta; class Magnoliopsida; order Asterales; family Asteraceae; genus Chrysanthemum; species Chrysanthemum makinoi. The sequence goes on along the minus strand of OU343217.1, from coordinate 235,093,196 downwards.
AAGAGGGTATTTTCGTCCATAGTAACCTGATTGAAACACACTTTGAAGATCAGTAACCTGAATGTCAACTCCGTGTAGTCCAATAACATGTTTGAACAAAAAATTAGTTGGGTATCTTAGGCAAAAAAAGTGAGAAAGTTGGGTAACCTGCGTAATATAAAACCCTTATATCTATATATATATATATAAAATGGTTTAACGGGGCATTTTTAAAATCAAGGATTTCTTAATCTCTTTTGAGGAAGCTTTGCTACTTTACATTGATTTAGTAGAAAGAGGTGGGAATTTTTTGTTTTAGAAGCGTGAGTTGATGACATTGCGTGAGGGCACGACAATACGTTAGTTTGGTGGATTTTGGTATATGTGAAAACATATACCTATTTATTTATCAAAACGACCCAAATAAACTAGAAACAAGCCGTTAATGCTTAATATCTTTGTGTTTCTTGAGTTTATGCATGTTCAGGTACGGATATCAAAAAACGGAAAAAGACAAGACAAAACAGAAGAAAAACGAGCACGAGAAAGAAAAAAGTGTGAAAGCCGAAGCCGGGGATTTAGTTTTACGGTTTTTGGATCATGTTTGGGATATTTTCACATCAAACCCTCACTTTAGTCAATTTACATGTTTTACCCTTATCATTACCCAAATTACCATTAAACTCCTCATTTTACCTAACTTACATTTTTGGTCCTTGAAATATCATATTGGGCTAAATTAGTCCTTATGGTAAAATTACATCAAATCCGGGTACAAATCCAGAACTATCCCAAAATATAAAAAATACCCAATCCATCTATCCTACATCTAGCCCAAACCAGTTACCCCAAGCCCGGCAAAAATAATTATACCCGAATTATATCCTTTTTCCCCTTAACCGTTTGTAACCCTTAACCCGGTCAACTCACTTATTCCCTCAGTTAAATTAATAATAAAGAAAGCCCATGTTAGGACCGAAAAGCTATATGATTTATGTGGTTTTGGAGGTTTGGTTGATGAAAGAAGATGAAGATCTTCATCTCTTCTAGTGAGAGAAAGTAGAGAGAGGGAGGAGAAACACAAATATAACTTGAATAAAATGAAAACAATACAATACACCTAATGATTAACCTCACCCCTAATGGAGAGTCATGCGGGGTATTTATAGGCTCAACAAACAATTACTTTGCCACTTTAACGATACTAGTCCCTGCGGGCAAAGTATACTACGAATCTAGTCCAATTCATGTAAGTGACGTTATCTTTATAAAAGAGCGAGGCAAACAATCTCCCTCCAAGATATCGTCACACGTGAATGGTTACAATGAGACTTATAAACACAAAACAAAGTAAGTTACAATAGTAACGAACAATGTTGACTTTGTTGAAGTGCAGAGTCTCTCTAGTCTAGACACTGAGGCAAACTTAAAGTTCTATCTTCCGACGATATCGGCATTTAATCTTTGGCACTGACGGCACAAATCCTTGTAGCTATGAACTTCAACTGTAACGGTCTAGTTAAGTTATTACTCCCTCCTAACTAGTGAGCCTTTTTTCTTTTTCTGCTCCCTGCTGAACCGACAACACTCTTTCTTAACATCTCTTTAGTCTTCAAACACGCAGCAGAGAAAATAGAATCTTGATAAAATCACAATGGTTGTCGTTCTGGGAACATCATAACAACATAACTCACTTAGTATTGCATCCAAGTTGGTAAAAAACCCCGATGTACAAGCACTACTTCTCCTTCTTCAGTCTTAAGCACAATTCCCTTTGTAATCCAATCACGGAAGATGAAATACCAACTTCTCCCTCCTGATGGTTGTGAGCTATCAGAATCATCATAATGTTGCGTACATGCCGTATTACCTTTTCTTGATGCAATGTTAAAGCCTTAGCTTGATCAAAATTCTGTGAGAATATGTCGCAAAAATACTCTCAATACGTCTCTTAAACCAACCTTAAATCGAACCTCCTTTGAATTCACCGTCTAATAGTAATAACCACATATGGACAGAACCCGATACGACCAACTTGAAAAGGAATTAAACATCCCAACTTTGTGACTTACTGTAGTATATTAAATAGGGGCGTATGATTTAGAGTTTTAGAGAGAGAAGTGAGATGTTATAGAAAGAGAAACACATGGGAGGTTAGATTCCAAATGAACATCCAACCCTCTCCCTTGTGGGGAGAGGGCTATTTATACATAGTATTACGCCCTCCTTCAGGTTGTGGATCAGGTATACAATGGGTAAAGACCCGTCCTTCCTCCACGGTGATGCACTAGACTAAACTAAGCTAATAACTAACTAATAAATAACGTAATAAACGATATGTCTACGAGCTAACTTATGCTAGATTATATTTGGGGTGACCGATACTTCACTATGGAATTTCCAATTCCTAACAATCTCACCCTAAGGGAGGTCACCCCATGATTTACATTTTGCATCCTAGCATTCTAATTAATCTTTAGTCTTGAGCTCGTAGACTTCAATTCATCAAAATATTCAATATTTGTGTTTTTTGTGTGATTTCTTCATAGTCCAACTACTTTGTATATTAAGTGGAGGTTATAGATATGATCCACATCTTGATGACCTTCGAGCTTTATTTGAGATCATCAGCCACAGTTGATCTCAGCATCACTCTTTGTTGTGTTTCCTTCATGTGGTGTTGTGACAAATGGACCGACATGCTCACATTCTGGATCATGATGTCTTCTTATCAGAGTAGCGGAAGTTTTAGTTGATTCATGATATTTGCTGCAGCGTAGCAGAAGCATGGAGTGTAAACATCAGAGTCGTTGATGCACTTATCATGATTTCGAAGTGAATGTGTTGTGTGAGCATGTGGCAATAGATTGACCTCTCAATTCTGATCAGCTGCAAACGTCGGGTGTACCTGCACACAACAGTTATCAATAAAGCACACGAAAGGGGTCTTTGATCACTTTCGTTAAATTAAGGTACACGGCCCACGGTTCCCCGTTGATCAGTACAAGTACTGCCTGTGATCAGGTATAATTCCGAGGAATCTCTTTGTGAAGATCGTTGTAAGCTCTTAGACGAGGTCTAATATTATATCTAGGAACACATAATAATGAAGGCGGAATATTCAAACATAGAATCAACATCATTATGAACAAGGTTTCTTTGTTATCATAAACTAACTAACTAACTATAATAAAGATCAAAGACTTGATCTAACACTAACTAACTAAACCCTAGGCATTTTCCCTATGCCTAGGTTCCCACACACACACACCTTTAGACGTCTACATCTTGTACGTACTTACTAAAACTAATGACCCTATGTCTCTTTATATACTAGAGACATCTAGGGTTTACAAGAGGAATCATAATATAATTAGGAAACAATACAATTGGAAAACTAAATATTCTTTTAAGCATATCTTCTATAATCTTCCAAATCCTCCATCTTTTTGTAGTTTCTCTTCTTGTCACTTTTAGTCCTTCATGTTTCATTCTTCTTGTTTTGTATCATCAAATCTATAATAGACCCAACAATCTTCCCCTATTTGATGATGACAAAACAAACACACGATTCTTGTACGAATTTCCTAGGCAGTAGCGAAGTTGAGATAATTAAATCTCACCATGAATGAAACAATCTTGTCTCCATACTTCCTTGACTTGAACATGCCACTCAAACATCTCTTCCCCTTTTTGTTATCAACAAATAGAGAACGTATGCAAATAATGATCTTGACCACCACGAACCAATATCATACTTCCAATCTAAGACTTCCAATGCTTCAAATCACCCACCATTACGCATCATAAGAAAAATGGATCCAAAACAGTAGAAAACTCCAACTAGCAGTAGTAATAATGATCAACAGTAGTAAAAATCAAACACTTCCCCTTGAGTGATGCATGTATATCAATGATTCTTCGAAATCTGTAGGCTTTATGTAATGATTACTTGTGAAGAACACCAAATATAACGAACTTGATGAAGAAGTAGAATTTCCCAAACTTGTGTCTTAAATTTTTTACAATCCACGGAACTCCATACTTATACCCACAAATATAAGTAGACCGCAATCCCTTGAAAAGAATCCTCAACTAGTATGAGACACTGAGCACGACAATGTAACTCCTTCAAGTGATAGCCAATGTGTGCATAGAGCATCATAAGAAAAATCACACATTGCTAGATTCATCAAGCTATATGATAAGAACACAAACCAAGTAATTCCACTTCACCTTCAAATAAGTGATAAATAATCCTCTTCGTAATCAATTCTTCAATAAATCAAATACGATCCTTTTTTTAAATCCTTTTAAGAACAAATAACCAAACGCTTTGTGTGTGTGAACCAAAATAAATAACCTGTGTGTGTGTCGTCCGACAACTAAAAATCCAAATCTGTCAAAGTATGTGTGTCGACTTCCCCTTAATTCCACAGCAGCCCTATTAGCAACACTTTTTCTGTCCCAAAGCCGTCACAAAGCTGCTGTTAGCGACACATAATCTGTCACAAATTCGTCACTAACCTGTCACTATTGCAATTAGTGACACTTTTTCTGTCGCTGTACTGTCGCAAATCTAAAAGCAGTACTTTGCGCCAAGCAGTACTTTCGGGAACTCCAGGCAGTACTTAGATCAATTTATGTCCACTGTCCAATCTCATGCCTCTTTGTAATTATTACCTTTGTACGAGATACCTTTGTAACTAGAGTACCACCAAATCATTGATCCTTCATAAATACACCAATTTAGAAAGAATAATCATCATTTTGATCAGTCGAACACTATTAATAACCACCAATTAGATTGAAGCATTCAGCAACCCAATTACCCAATAGCTAGCAGCAGATTTGTAGTAGTAAAAGATTAAGAACCACTATCCACGTTAAGGCTTGTGAACCAATTTGAACATGTCGAGCAAGTTTGCGAGATTATTCCATAAGCAAACCATCATCCATCGATCAGAAACCCTCCAAATCACCATAAGTAAATAACCATGTCGACCAATATAGCATCTCGGAAATAAAACCAATGTCCTCATAAGCATATAATCATCAGCTGCTCCAAATTAGTAAACCATGATCCAATGCCATTCATAATAATAGTTCTTTGACTTTATAATACCATGTCAAAGTCACTTTAAAGAAAGTTGATACTATCAAGCCACCGTCCAGCATGTACATGCAAATTATATACCACCGACCCTTGTAAAAATCAATGAGTATATAATTTACAAAGCCACTGTCTTATTATATTGTGTCGACATCATGATCAGACACCAAAGAACAACGTCGACCCATCTTTTCTCCATGAATTCGTCATCAAAAACCTTTGATAAACCTTAAAAATCCGAACACAAACCCAAAGTACTGTTCCAGCAGTACTTTAAAAATCCTTCAGCATCCAACTTCGACGCCTTATATCTTTTTACTGGATGTTCAGATCGAAGATCCCTTTGGTGGAAAGTTAGATGATTATATAGAGAACATCCACCTAAAATTTCGTTACGATCCGACGGTTAACGAAAAAGTTATGATCGTTACAAAACAGTGCTGTAAAAGTATATACGAAAAATTTCAGTTTCAGCAGCAGACTTCGACATTGAATAACTTTTGATGGAAAGTTTAGATCAACAATCCCTTCGGTGAGATTAAAGATAGATATACCAAGAAGCTCCAGATCGAATTTGAGCCCGATCCAACGGTTCATTAAAAAGTTATACCTTCTTGAAAACTGACCTGCAGTGAGTTACGAAAATTTTTAAATACGATTTTTTTTCTTTTTCTTCTTCTTCGACAAACCTTGTAATCCTAGATATCACGAGCCCCAGGCTCTGATACCACATGTGAAGATCGTTGAAAGCTCTTAGACGAGGTCTAATATTATATCTAGGAACACATAATAATGAAGGCGGAATATTCAAACATAGAATCAACATCATTATGAACAAGGTTTCTTTGTTATCATAAACTAACTAACTAACTATAATAAAGATCAAATACTTGATCTAACACTAACTAACTAAACCCTAGGCGTTTTCCCTATGCCTAGGTTCCCACACACACACACCTTTAGACGTCTACATCTTATGCATTACTTACTAAAACTAATGACCTTATGTCTCTTTATATACTAGAGACATCTAGGGTTTACAAGAGGAATCATAATATAATTAGGAAACAATACAATTAGGAAACCAAATATTCTTTTAAGCATATCTTCTAGAATCTTCCAAATCCTCCATCTTTTTGTAGTTTCCCTTCTTGTCACTTTTAGTCCTTCATGTTTCATTCTTCTTGTTTTGTATCATCAAATCTATAATAGACCCAACACTCTTTGACAGGGTTTTGCAGCTGTTCTAGCTGTTCTCAAACTGGAACGTCTCAAAGAAGACAAAACGGAGTGAGTGAACCAGCGAATTGAGATTCACTGATTGATGAAAAGAGATTTGAAAAACAATCGTGTACTGCTTATAATAAAGTGTTTTTGCAATACAACGAAGGTTTTAAGGAAAATCGATTATCAATCTAAACACCTTTATTTTGAAATATAATACACGCCGATGTGCTGGGAGAAAAGAATTTTAAGCACACCACCGCTTTTCAAAGGTATCCGTCAACATATCTCGAACAGTGATTGATTCATAATTTTGAATCGCCCATTGTTTCTGTTCGCTTGTCACATGGTTGATCTATTGGATAGATCTCACATGTCACCCACCAAGAGCTTGTTTGACGTTGGCTCTGTAAGGCTTTCCATCTTCATTGTGAATATGTTTGCATATCACTATGTTCTAGCAATACTACGGATACCAAGGTAGGACTCTTAAAATATATTCTCTCTTTCCACATGTGTGTGAAACAGAGAGTCTCACTGACAGTTGTCCTAATGAGATTTATTTGATGATCTCGTGGCTCTGGACTCAATAGTGCACATTTGGTTCCTATACCAGAGAGAAAGTCCTTTTAAGAGGAACTTGAGTAGCTTGGGAAGATGTAGTGCAGGCCACGGGTCCATGACGCCTTTGTCTTCAATCTGTACGGCAGGTAATACAAAAGAGTATATATGAATTGAACCCTGTGATCCTAAGGTTGAAATAATGGAGGGTGTTTTTTTCAACCCTTTTCATTCATGTCTTTTTCATTCTTATACCCTTTCAATGCTTACCGAGACTTCATTACTAGAACCTTGTTGGGTTTATTCCAGTTCTAGCTCTATCTAAGTCCGCACTCTTCCCATTTCTCACTTTTCTCCTTTTTTTCATCATACCTAAGGACTCTACACTATATAGTGGATTGTCCCTGGGTAGATCCCTCCGGCACTAGCGGGATCGTGGAAACGAATACCTAACCTAACCATCCTTATATCTCCATACACAAAGTAAATTTGGTCGGTCTTTTTGGTATTTGTTCATCTGCCATTGGAACCAATTGAAAACCATTTGAAAATCAATCCAGGTACTTGTGATATATTATCAAAGCATTTTGTACCTGAATTTTTTTGATATTTCAGAAAAAGATCCCCCTCAACATGTGCATCGTATGTTCGAAATCATTTTGACACATGGAGGCAAGAGGATTTGAAAATCTTCAGATTGAGAATTAAGAATTCACTTCTTTGATCAATATTTTCTAAAACTATCGACATCACTTTCCCGATCAAAATTAGCATTTTTTAAATACTTAGTTAAGATAAATTTGGGAAATGATGTGGTTTTCAAAAAGTTGCTCCCCCTCAATATGTGCATCGAGATTCGAAAGTGCTTTGCACATATTAGGGAAGAGTTGTTAGAAGTACAATCACGATCATATTGCCACACGGAAACCGTTAGAAAATCAATCAAGGTACTTTATGTTGAAACATATGAGTATTTGTACCTTGAAGGTTTAATTTTCTTTAAAAATGCTCCCCCTCAATATATGCTTCGAGATTCGAAAAGAGTTTAGCACATATTAAAGAGCAGTATGCACTTTGAGACAAATTGGTCACCTTTTATCAGATTGCATATTTATATCACATTTTCCCCCAGATCAAAAATTTCAAATCCTTTGAGATTTTGGATCTCAAGTGATTTAAATATGTAAGAAACAAAACTTGTTGGAGAAAAATGTGTCAGTTTTTAATTGATATGAAGTGGACTACACCTAGGTTCCCTTTTAGACTAAAGGGGAACAACAATCCATAACCTATCACTACTATATACATTATAGTTATAATTGTTCATAGTACAATCACCACATTACATAGATCTTAATACATAACAAAACTATTGCAGGAAGAAGTCTTCATTCAGTTCTTTGCAGTAGCTTGTAATGACCATCACGTAATCTACAACCTACAAAACTTTCAAGGCTGTGGAAGATCTTTCTCGTCTTAAGTCTTTGTCCGATCGCAACAATGAACTCTTCACACCTCTTCAAACTCGCTCGTGACGTAATCTTTTTGTGTTCCGGCTCAAGTCAAGTTTCATTTCCTTCACCCTTGAGTTCAATTCTTCTTCAACCATCTTGAGTGTACCATCACTGAACTTGTATAGCTCGCACAACCTCATTAGCATTCTTGACCCGTATCTGTCGGTAAAGAGGACTGCTCTGCGGGTGTCAATCACTGTATAGTCGTGACGAAATTCATATCCTGTGGCTTCCCATTGAGGTCTCGTTAGATTGACCTGAGTCTGGTAGCTTTCCACGCCTAGTTGAAAATCACCAACTCTTTGTCGAATGACTAAGCCCCTGATCCAAAGATTGATAGCAGCAGAGAGAGCCTTCTTTTCAAGAATAGGTAAATGGTCTAGATGTCCTTGGAGGTTCAGAAGATAGAGATCTTCAAAGTCATTTGGCAGCAAATGTTTGAAGTCGTTTTATTCTATAATATGATCTTTCAAGTCTGCTCTTCGAAGAACAATCTTCTTCAGGTAATCATAGCCATAGATTGAGAAGATCTCTATACTGATAACACCTAGAATACGCAGCTTGGATCGAACAGCTTTGCGTCTCTTTTCAACTCCATGTCTATCAATGTAGAATTTCTTCTTCTTGAACCACCAATGAGAAATGTCGTATGAAGCAACGATGTCATACACTTGTTCTTTTTCTGTCCAGAATTGATCGCACCATCTCAAGACTGGATCTATGTAGGTTTCGACTTTCATCTTAGAAATCGATAAAGCTGGTTTTCTTTCTGTAGTTCGAGCACATAGATAATCCAGGTCATGGTTGAAGAAGAACTCTGATTGGATTGTCAATTTTCCTGGTTCACCTCCGAGATGAAGAGGGTTGTTCACATCAAACCGACTGATATGCTCACTGACTTGATAATTCAGCATTTTATGGCATTCTTCCATCTGGTATTGAAGCTGACTGGCATCAGAGTGGAAGACTTTGACGATTTCAAACGCTGGGCCTTCAAGATCTTTTGGAGTGATTGACGAAATTCCCTTCTTCTCACAGAACCACCTCATGAAGCTACCCATATCCCCTGTGAAGTGAAGAAGAGAGTCTTCTGCAGGGGCTTCATAGTTGGTCGTAATGGTAGTTACCCAATTGTTGTCAGGGATTATTGAGTCAGACTTAGGAATGGACCATGAAGGTTCAGGAGTTTGAGGTTTATCTGTGATGAGCCAGCTTTGAGTCATGTCCTTTGAAGGTGCAACTCTAGACGATTTGAAGCGTTTACCTCAATATAAGCGCCCCACCAATCCTCTTCTTCACTAATATGCTTGGTGGAGACGCCATCGCTATCCGATTGACTCTTAAGCAACATAAGACTCTTCGTTAAGCATCCGGTCTTCAGGGATAGAAGAGAATGTGGGTGTAAACCCGGAATCAACCATGGTCCAAGCTGTAGACGTCTTCTGAGTACTTTGACCACCGAATGAACTGGTTTGATTAGAGGGTTTTGGTGGAGATGTTGGTGGATTTGTCATAGTAGTTGTGGTTGTGCCAGAAGATCCACCAGTACCAGAAGTTCCAGCTCCACCAGTTGGAGGAGGAGGAGGAGGAGGTGGTGGAGATTTAGGACCTGATATGTGCTTAAACACATATCTTTTGTTTATCAAATCAGACCCAAAATAACCAAGAAAGAATTGCTTATATTTATTATGCTTCGAGTTTTGCATGTGCAGTACGGACGTCAAAACACACAAAAAGAAAGCCAAACCGAAGAAAACCGAGCACGGAGAGAAAGAATGCAAAAGTCGAGGCTGGGAATGGAATTTGCAAGTTTGGACAATCAATTCTCAAAATGGCAGTTTTAGTCCCTGAAGATTCAGAATTGTCATGTTTAGTCCTTGGAATTTTCAAAGTTGGCAAATTTGGTCCTTGCTTATTTGAAGAATTTCAACAATGGCCCTTGGAAGATAATTTCAGATTTACATTTTTGATCCCTGGATTTTCAGAATTGGCCAAATTAGTCCTTGAATATACACATAAGTCCAAATTAAATCCTTAAATCCAATACACATAACCTTGGCCCAAGTTTAATCAAAAGCCCAAACCATGCTACCATTTACCCGGTCCAATCCATTCCCAATACCCGTTTAAAACATTTTACCCAACCCTTTACCCGGTATTTAACCCAAGTCAATACACCCAAACCCGGTCAAACAAATAAAAAAACCCATCTGAGATAAAAACGCGCCTTAATCAACCAACAGTTCTCTCTTATCCCCAAACTTACCCTGGTACATCCCAACTTTTACCCACACTTAAAAATAGCTTCTAGAATCTGACAACGTGTCAGAGGTGCACACGCCTGGATTGCCAGCCTGGATGATTGGAGCAACCTCATTGGCCAAGACACATCACCCATATGATCCAACGGCTGAGGAATGAAGAGATGACAAGAATGTTGATCAAGGGTCGTGATTTGATGTACCAGAACCTTCCCAAGCATCCTGCTCAGCTATAAAAGCTCTTCTTCAGTCACATAGCTCTTGGTCCAATTTCTTAAGCTTTAGAGAAATTTTGACCTTGTAAATTTGATGTCATTTACTGTTTTATTTTAGTCGTAATTCTCCATTTTAGTTTGTAAATTCAGATTTATCAATTGCAAATTCAGTTTTTAAGTTTCAACTTGTCTCATTTCCTTTTCAGTTTTAAATCTATTGTATGTTTATGTTTTAGAAGCTTATTTCCTGATCATCTAAGCTCATATAAGCTTTTCATAGCTTATGTGAGTTTAATTTTGCTTAAGACTGCTTTTATTTCAATATCTTCATAAAAGTCAACGAAAGACAAACGGATAAATTTGGAAGTCAAACTCAGTTTTGGATCATGTATTGTTCTTAAAATGTTTTGTAATTGAGCTTTAATCCAGTTTTTTATCTTAGTTTTGCATGATTACTGTTTTCACTTTGAAATCTGATTTCAAAAGTAGTGTTTGGATTAGTCTCTATTTTAGGTTCTAGCCATGTAGAGGTGAGGAAATTGGGTAGATCAGTAGTGTTATTTGTTTCAAAGTTGTTTCAAGTTAAATCTAAAGTCTCAAATCTCATTTAGCGTCTGAAAATGTTTTGGTCAAAACTGTCCTGATTCATTTCTCTTGTCCAAAAGGACCTGTTCAACAATCATAATCAAGGATATAAACTGGTTAGTGGTTAGTTACAAATAATCTTTCTTATTCTTATTGCATCATAGATTGTTTGTTTAGTGCTTATTGTGTCTGCAAATTAATACTCATGTTATACCATCTGAACTGTAATCTGCACATCAGGTCTCATATCCCCTATAGCCTTTTATTTTTGATTTTTAGTTTCTTCATTTTAGGTCCATTTTAGATGAAATTTAGGAATTAAGCTGTTTGGTTGGTTGTGGACATCATGGTCATTTTAGTTTAATTTTAGGAATTTTTCTAGCTAGCTTATTTTGTGCTCAAAGTAGGCACAACAGAGCAGGCATTAGTTAGTTAATCTTAAGTTGTTTTTGAGCCTAAATGCTTTTTGCCTGTGATTTTAGGGTCCCATTCAGTTGCATTAGCATAAGTTAGGTTAGATTAATGCTAGGGTAGCTTATAGTAGCTTTTGGATAGCTTATTGCTCATTTTAAGTGCTTATTCATTCAAGTAGTGTGCCCAGATCATTGTTCTTGTGATCCAAAATAGTTTCTGCTATTTTTCCTGGGTTCTCAGTTTTATTTTATAGACGACTGGAAGTTTTCATATTTTTCACTGTTCATTTGCTATTTTTCTGCATTTTATGTCATTTTCTAGCATTTTTAAATAGCATTTTATTCAAATAAATTAGAAAATGTTCTGAAAAATGAAATTTCAATTTTATTAAGTTTAGAATATTCAAATAGTTATAAAAAGTATTTTTCCAGAATTTTCATAGCTTAAATAGTATTTTTTAGGAATTTAATTAGTTTTAAATAGTTTTTAATTCATAGAAAATAGAAAAATCTTCAGAAAAATAAAAAATTGGTTTTGAAAAGTCTTTTGAGTTAATTTAGATTTTTGAAATATAGTTTCATAATTTTCCCTTTTATTTTTATAATTTTTAGTATTTTTAATTAGTTTTTAAAGTTAAAAATTAGTTTTTAATTCAAATAAATTCCAGAAAAATCTTAAAAAAATAGTTTTAATTCTTAGTTAATTTTCTAATATCATTTTAGTTTAAAAGTAATTTTAGATTAGTTTTAGGACTTAGAATAGACGTAGTTGCGTTTTATTTTCGTTTCGTTTTAGTTTTAATCGCGTATTTAGAATTTCCCGTAGTGTAATTTCCCTTTTATGCTTCCTTTGCCCCGTAGTTTAGAAAACTTCATATTATTCCCTTTTCCCATTCAAATCCCGATAATCGCGACGTGAGTTGAAATCTCCATTCATCCCTCGTTGGGAAAACGACCCGGGAAATACATTCCTTTGTATTTCTTCGGAAAATATATCTCTGACAAAACGATCATAAATAAAATGGCCCATGCCTGAGGGCATGTAGTGAGTTTCCGATTCGTCTCGATTCGGCGATTTGAAGATCCTTCCCCGAGAAGTTATCGTTGTTTTTTTTGTGTGAATATCCCTTTTATAAAAATCCAAAAGATTTTCCCTTTCAAAAATTGTTTTCTTTTATGTTTATAAAACCAAAATATTCTTCTTTACCCTCTCTGAACCGTCAATTCTTTGTCCCTTAACCCTCTTATTCAGTATAATTCTTCTTCGCCTTACCATTATGGTTGTCAATGGTGTGGGGGACCTCAAAATGGTGGGAATTGTCCCGTTGTAGCATTGTGAATACGGAAGCGAGTTTGTCTACGACCAACATCCCTACAATGAAACTTCCTTAACCAATCCCCACCATGAGACGGAGTCAAACTCTTGTGAAACTGTGGAGGTCCTCAACAAGGTTTTCAATGTCAAGCCCAATTTAACAATACAACCTTTGGTTATGAACCTTATCCATATACTTCACAAACCCATCCACAATCATACTGTTGTGAGTATTGTGGAGGTCCTCACTTTAATTCCGATTGTCAAATGCGAACCCGCTTTACAAGCAAGTTCCTTGTGATAATTATAACTATTCTTATGACCCACCTCCACAATACCAAGAGATTCAACCACCGACCTCGCAAATTCCTCAAGATAGTTTCCAAAGATGTATTAATATACTTGAAGCATTTATGAATAAACATGGTATCGAAAAAATCCTCATCGAAAACGTATGGTGAATTAATTGCCGAAGATCGAGCATCTCGAAACGAAAGATCTATGTTAGAATTACTCGAAGAAGAAAACGAAAGCGCAGATTGAAAAGTGTCTTGAAGAAATACGAATTGAGGAGCAAGCACTTGAAAGACGCGCCCGATGGCTCGAGACTTACATTGAAGATGATGATGAGGATTCCATCCAAATGAAAGAATATTATGAAAGTTTGTCGGCTGAACCACTCCGTTTCTGAGCCTTTCATTTCACGACCCTTCCCTTCACTCACGCCGGTTGAGAGAAGTGACATCATTTTGGAAGAGGTCGATGATCATATTTCTACAAACATTATTGATCCCAAGGATTCTCTCATAATGGGGGGCGAGCCTTTAGCACTATTCGAAACGGAATCGTCTTGTATTGAGAGCCTAGACCCAATCCCAAGTGAGTCCGAGGATGTATCTGATAGTGATTGTGATTCGCCTTTATGTGATTCTCTTGACATTTCCGAGGTTACTTCAGGGATTTTCTCAAATCCTCTTTTTGAACTCAAAGACGACTACACCTTTTGCGAAGTTAATCCTCTTTTCAAAGATTTTTGAGTCCGATTCAGATACCACAAAAGTGGTGGATATTGCTAGCTCTCGAGCACACCACTTGTCCCATCTCTGTTCGACCTTTTTCTCCCGTCATGTGATGTTATGCAAGATGAAGAAAGTGATGAATCCGACAATGAAGATATTATGGAGATTGATGAATTGACTAAAGTGGTTGAAGACGATATTCTTGATAATCCGCTTTATGATTCTGATATGGAAGAAATCGACTTATTTCTTGATGATCCAATACCACCGGGTATTGAGAGTGACGGGTGCGACTCTGAACAAGATATCCTTTTTCTTGAAAGCTTGCTTAATGATGATTCTCCTTCCTCTGTTGAGTCAACCCTCACTTATCCCGTTGAGCCCACATGTGAAGACAAGATTTTTAACCCTGGGATATGCATTGATGAGAGTTTTGTTGAAAACGTCATTCGAGATAAGGATCCTCTGATGGATTCCTTCACTGTTGAGCCTTTAAGTCCTACCCTTTACCATGAGCTCCCGTCTTTCTTGGAGTTTTCTCATTTCTATCCATCATCCTTTCGTCCACCCGCAAAACCACCGGATGATGGATCCTTCTTACATGATATGCCTTATCCACCCATTTTTCTCCACCCAACCCACCCGGTCTCATTCTCAGGGAATGAGGACAACTGTTTCGACCACGGTATCTCTACCACTTTCTTCCCCAAGGACAAATGAATTCGGGATGAGTCCTAGCTAGCACTGAAGAAAACAAAGAGCGCTTCATGGGAGACACCCCATGCTTATCTCTATCTTCTTTCTATTTTCTAATAAGTGACGTGAAGGGGTTAGCCTCTTCTATTTCTCGTGTTTGGTTGTTTGTGATGTTGTGTAGGATTTCGCCGATATGAAGACTCTCGTGCTCGAAGTTTGTCTTTTCTCTACTCGAGTTTCATGATCGATGCTGATGGAAATCCGATATCCGAAATCTTATCGACTAACGTTTATCTTCTAGCATACTTAATAAACGGCTTTTAGATTTTCGTTGATACCCTTGTTTTAAACATTGAGGACAATGTTTCGTTCTATTCTGGGGTAGGGTAATCTTCGATTTGATTTGACCGCACTTGCTTATTTTTGTCGTGTACTCTCGCAACCCCGTTTTTCCTTAGAAAATGAAAAAAAATTTGTGCTATATATGAGAAAATTTAAAAAATTTTAAGCTTTTGTTAAGTCTTGTTGATTGAAAAGTTTGCTAGTCTCTTAGACAAGAAGCTATAAAATCGAATTTAAGCGACAAGGCCAAGAATTTGAAAGTTTCCCTGAGTGATTTTAAATATGCATTACTTAATTTCATTTAGACGAAGCATTTGCTAAGTTAATATATGTTTTGACACCTTGTTGACTTTCTGCTGGTGAGAGTAGGAATGGAATTCTGACTTGACCGGGCGTGTTGAGCCCTAGCTTGTTCCCTTAACCATAGATAATCTAAAAATTATCGGCTAAGCATCCGCGGATCTCATTATTTGGGATTTTAAATTTGCGGAGATCGAAGGTACTTATGGCTTAGATGCTAAGCGTGGAGTAGTTGGTTCTCTTTAGAGCCCATCGAAGGTACTTATGGCTTTTTGTTCCCACAAAATTGTTTTTCACCCCATCTGCTAATAATAATTAGAGATGTCGAGTTTTTGGCGAAAGTTAGTTCTTTATCTTCTTTAGAGAATCTTTGCCCATGAGTTGGGTACATCGAGGTACTGCCGTTACGGTGTAATAGACAATTGATTCCTGATAGTTTGTTGCTATTGTTTCTATTGTTATAAAAGCCGTAGGGTTTGGAGTTTGGCACAATAATTAACATGAAATAAAGCCCTAATGTTTTAAAATTAAAAAATCCAAAGCTATAAAAGTTGTCATAGACTTCTATAAAGGCAGAGGAAAATCCAAATTCATAATAAGATTTAAAACGGTAATCCCGTTGAGTTAGTAGTTTAAAAGACCAAGGGATTAAATTGCAAAAATGCAAATGTGCTGAAATAGTGTTAAGCCAAACTTCGGATCCGAGAGATGTCTAAATAAAGCTTCTGTCTCTGGACTCGTAGATGAGTTGTCTCTGTCGCCATAAAAAGGATATTCTCCCTAAATCGTGTAAAATTAGGACCTTGATGTGGACCTCATTCTTGTGTGCAATGGTTTTCGAGGAAAGGTGGATAACTAATTAGCGACTTAGCTTTATATCTTTATTGGAATAAAAGTTATCGAAACGAGAAACTTGAAGAAATTCATTTCTCACAAAAATAAAAAAATCTAGAGGAAATAGGAATATGGGAGCAAAAAGTAATTACACAAGTAACTTCCATGGGTAGTGTTAGCATCTACAGTCATATTTAACAATGATTTTGATTTTACGCTTAGTTTGGGGACTTGTGAAAAATCAGGGACGATGTATTCTATCCGTATGGTCACTTCACACTGTGGTGTGTTTCTTACTCCGTGATCCTAACGTGTCGTTTGAAAAATGTTGGAGTTATTGATCGACATGAAAGTTCAGCAAAACGTCACTCATAATCAGAATGTGCTTAATCGTAATATCTACATGTGAATTAAAAGGTAAAATGCGTTTTTAGAATTAAAGTTTTCTTAATCTCTTTTGAGGAATCTTTGCTACTTCTTCATAGGTTTAGTAGAAAGAGATTGAAATCCTTGGTTTTAGAAGTGTGAGTTGATTGCATTGCGTGGGGACACGACAATGGTCTCGTCTGGGGTATTTTGATATGTGCTTAAACACATATTTTTTGTTTATCGAATCAGACCCAAAATAACCAAGAAAGAGCCGTTTATTGCTTATATTTGCGTGTTTCTTGAGTTTTTGCATGTGCAGGTACGGATACGTCAAAACACACAAAAAGAAAGCCAAAACCGAAGAAAACCGAGCACGAGAGAAAGAAGAATGCAAAAACTGAGGTGGAAGGAATTTGCAACTTTTGACAATCAATTCTCAAAATGGCAGTTTTAGTCCCTGAAGATTTAGAATTGTCATGTTTAGTCCTTGGAATTTTCAAAGTTGGCAAATTTGGTCCTTGCTTATTTGAAGAATGTCAACAATGGCCCTTGGAAGATAATTTCAGATTTACATTTTTGATCCCCGGATTTTGAATTGGCCAAATTAGTCCTTGAATATACACATAAGTCCAAATTAAATCCTTAAATCCAATACACATAACCTTGGCCCAAGTTTAATCAAAAGCCCAAACCATGCTACCATTTACCCGGTCCAATCCATTCCCAATACCCGTTTAAAACATTTTACCCAACCCTTTACCCGGTATTTAACCCAAGTCAACACACCCAAACCCGGTCAAACAAATAAAATAAAAAAACCCATCTGAGATAAAAACGCGCCTTAATCAACCAACAGTTACTGTTCCTCTCTTATCCCCAAACTTACCCTGGTACATCCCAACTTTTACCCACACTTAAAAATAGCTTCTAGAATCTGACAACGTGTCAGAGGTACACACGCCTGGATTGCCAGCCTGGATGATTGGAGCAACCTCATTGGCCAAGACACATCACCCATATGATCCAACGGCTGAGGAATGAAGAGATGACAAGAATGTTGATCAAGTGATTGATTTGATACCGAACCTTCCCAAGCATCCTGCTCAGCTATAAAAGCTCTTCTTCAGTCACATAGCTCTTGGTCCAATTTCTTAAGCTTTAGAGAAATTTTGACCTTGTTAATTTGATGTCAATTACTGTTTTATTTTAGTCGTAATTCTCCATTTTAGTTTGTAAATTCAGATTTATCAATTGCAAATTCAGTTTTTAAGTTTCAACTTGTCTCATTTCCTTTTCAGTTTTAAATCTATTGTCTGTTTCTGTTTTAGAAGCTTATTTCCTGATCATCTAAGCTCATATAAGCTTTTCATAGCTTATGTGAGTTTAATTTTGCTTAAGACTGCTTTAATTTCAATATCTTCATAAAAGTCAACGAAAGACAAACGGATAAATTTGGAAGTCAAACTCAGTTTTGGGTCATGTATTGTTCTTAAAATGTTTTGTAATTGAGCTTTAATCCAGTTTTTTATCTTAGTTTTGCATGATTACTGTTTTCACTTTGAAATCTGATTTCAAAAGTAGTGTTTGGATTAGTCTCTATTTTAGGTTCTAGCCATGTAGAGGTGAGGAAATTGGGTAGATCAGTAGTGGTATTTGTTTCAAAGTTGTTTCAAGTTAAATCTAAAGTCTCAAATCTCATTTAGCGTCTGAAAATGTTTTGGTCAAAACTGTCCTGATTCATTTCTCTTGTCCAAAAGGACCTGTTCAACAATCATAATCAAGGATATAAACTGGTTAGTGGTTAGTTACAAATAATCTTTCTTATTCTTATTGCATCATAGATTGTTTGTTTAGTGCTTATTGTGTCTGCAAATTAATACTCATGTTATACCATCTGAACTGTAATCTGCACATCAGGTCTCATATCCCCTATAGCCTTTTATTTTTGATTTTTAGTTTCTTCATTTTAGGTCCATTTTAGATGAAATTTAGGAATTAAGCTGTTTGGTTGGTTGTGGACATCATGGTCGTTTTAGTTTAATTTTAGGAATTTTTCTAGCTAGCTTATTTTGTGCTCAAAGTAGGCACAGCAGGGCCGTTTGGCATTAGTTAATCTTAAGTTGTTTTTGAGCCTAAATGCTTCTTGCCTGTGATTTTAGGGTCCCATTCAGTTGCATTAGCATAATTTAGGTTAGATTAAAGCTAGGGTAGCTTATAGTAGCTTTTGGATAGCTTATTGCTCATTTTAAGTGCTTATTCATTCAAGTAGTGTGCCCAGATCATTGTTCTTGTGATCCAAAATAGTTTCTGCTATTTTTCCTGGGTTCTCAGTTTTATTTTATAGACGACTGGAAGTTTTCATATTTTTCACTGTTCATTTGCTATTTTTCTGCATTTTATGTCATTTTCTAGCATTTTTAAATAGCATTTTATTCAAATAAATTAGAAAATGTTCTGAAAAATGAAATTTCAATTTTAAGTTTAGAATATTCAAATAGTTATAAAAAGTATTTTTCCAGAATTTTCATAGCTTAAATAGTATTTTTTAGGAATTTAATTAGTTTTAAATAGTTTTTAATTCATAGAAAATAGAAAACTCTTCAGAAAAATACAAAATTATTTTTGAAAAGTCTTTTGAGTTAATTTAGATTTTTGAAATATAGTTTCATAATTTTCCCTTTTATTTTTATAATTTTTAGTATTTTTAATTAGTTTTTAAAGTTAAAAATTAGTTTTTAATTCAAATAAATTCCAGAAAAATCTTAAAAAAATAGTTTTAATTCTTAGTTAATTTTCTAATATCACTTTAGTTTAAAAGTAATTTTAGATTAGTTTTAGGACTTAGAATAGACGTAGTTGCGTTTTATTTTCGTCTCGTTTTAGTTTTAATCGCGTATTTAGGATTTCCCGTAGTGTAATTTCCCTTTTATGCTTCCCTTGCCCCGTAGTTTAGAAAACTTCATATTATTCCCTTTTCCCATTCAAATCCCGATAATCGCGACGTGAGTTGAAATCTCCATTCATCCCTCGTTGAGAAAACGACCCGGGAAATACATTCCTTTGTATTTCTTCGGAAAATATATCTGTACGAAAACGATCAAATCAGGACCTTTATGCAACGATTTCAACACCGAAGTCCTCCTTTTCTTCTTTGCCCCTCTTTCTCGAATGTCCTCTAGAAACTGTAAATGATTATCGTGCTTTATCGATTCTTCGAGAGCCACGAATAAATTCTTATGGACCTCATCCAGATGTTCGTTAGCGTCATACATTTTATCCAAAGGAATTTCCATATCTGAAATGGGTAAGTCTTTAAACCGTTGAAGTAGGGACCTTGGATTCCCATTCTACATCTTTAACTTGCTTCAATGGCTTCTCTGCACAGCTTCATCGAAGTTAAGGTTCTCCACTTGGACACACGACATCGAGGACGTTGATAGATTTAGGCAGTGCCTCTCAGAGCTTCAATATGTATCACGACCTTGTCGAGCAATTGCTCGATGTTAAGATCGAGGTGGTGACGCGGTGGTGACCAGGTCACTAATGCGGACAACGGTGATGGATCTTTAGCCTGGTTCGGGTGGAAGTGCGGTTGTTTGAAGGGAGCGGGTGGTGAAAGTGGAGTAATTACTGATGAGGTGAGAATCGGTGCTGACATTAGAGGAATGGTTGATGTGTCTTGCTGAATGGTGACCGAGAACATGGAATGAACTTCTTCCTTTTCATTGGTTTGCTTGTCAGAATCGATGTCTGAGGGTCCATCCTTTAAGAATTGATCACCATAAGTAATGTCAGGATCAATATTCTTCAGTGATGACAATGATCTTGTGGACATGTTAGTTTCTTCCAGATGGAGGTGATCCTCAGATCTTGGCTCAGGGATCTCCTGTGAGCCTTCCAGCAGATCATTACCCTCAACCTCTGTAGTATGTCTGTCAGAGTCCGCATGAGCAATTTCTATTTCACGCACTAGAACCTCTTCAGTAAATGGTGCAGTCTCCTGAATTTTTGATTGAGTATCACTGGAAGCGGGGTTTCATCGTGTGTATCGGCATATCTTTTTCACCTCCAGATTGTACTTGCTGAGGATGATTCAACATCTCTCTCTTGAGTACAAATTGGGTAGTTGTTTTGGAGGTGGAGAAGAGATAGTCGGTAGCATTTGAGCGGCTTGTTCCGCTTACCCTCGCAATCCCTTTACCTTTGTCTTGTGTTGCAGGTGTGGTTTTTCGTGGTACTGGAACTGGTTCTCGTAACACAACCCCTCCTACTAGTTATCTTTGAGGCATGTTTAGAGTTTCCAAAATCTGTTGGATTCCTTGTTATAATGCAGCCTCGTCTTCATCCATCAAATTCCTCTGTCTCTCAGAAACCATGGATCCTTCATCTTTTCCCTTCGACATCTTTCCTTCTCCTTTTTGTTGGGGTGGAGACTCAACAGAATCAAGTATCAAGTCTCTTCTTTCTTGGGAAGACTTGAGTATGTAGACTCTGATTGTTTGGATTTGGGTTGAGAGGAGTGGATTTAGGTGTGTCTTCGAGTGGTTATGTCGGAGGCCATATTTAAGTATTTGAAGTAATCTGCCTTCTTGATTCGTTCGGAGTAAAGAAAGCTTCAGGAATTGCCATGCCTAAGATCACTTTGTTTGTACGTTTGGCAACATATTTCAAGTTACCAAGCAAAAATTCACTGCTCGCCTCATGTAAAACTGCTTTTGTTCTCGGATTGAACTGATATTTCTGCTACAAGTGTTGAATGATTAGCTTAGAGAACCGAATGCTAGGAATCACCCTTTTGTTGTCACCTTTCCTACCCTTGACTTGATTTAAGAAGTTTTGTCTGTCGGTAATGAATGTATCCATGGCCAATGTGAATTCTTCCCAAATGCGTTCTGCAAAGTCGACATTCCTTTGCTTGACAACTCCCCACAAGATTTGTAACATTGGAGCCCTTATTCTGTCAAATCCTGACGTGTTCCCGGTTAAACATAGGTTGAGGATGGTGGAAATGGCTCTCCAGGGTTGATGCATATCATTAGTGATTATAGAAGAGACCCGTGATAACTTTGTAGGATATCCCAGTTCTTCCACAAGATACATTAGTTCATCAGTAGTTGGTGGTGGGACAAAATTATTTGTCAGGTCACGAGGTGTAATTCAAGTGTCTCTCTAAGAGTTTCTGAGTCAATCTCATACCATTGGTCATCCGTACAGGAGTATTTAGCAGAGATCTTGTCCCATGTAACCGTCTTCCAGAATTGTTGCAGATACACAACAGGGATATTGCACCTCATGATTAGTGCACTGAAGAAGTTGGTGTTCTTCAGAATATCAATGGCGATTCGATAGATAGGGTTAGGTTGATTTCTGTTCATATCCAAGTAGCAGTTGCTTTTAGCAATATCAATCCATTCATGATGAGGAAGAAGTTCCTCATCGGTAAGCACACCGCGGAGCATTGATAACGATTATCGGAGGAAGTTCCCATCGTATTTATGTAAAACATACACAAGACAACAATAGTGACCAGAAACATAGTTAGGTGTTATATAGTTACTGAGTCAATCTTCAGAACAATTCCATGCATACTGGATATAAGTGTGAAACAGATGAATCAAGACTAACAAAATGCATGTAAGAGAGTACAAATCACATAATGCACAAATCGCATGTAAGACAGGAAAAATCGCATCACTTAACAACAAATCGCATAAAATGGAGCATTAAGGACAAGTCACAAGAATCAGCAAAAAACAACAAGTCGCATCGCCAAAACCCATGAGACAAATCGCTTAGATCAAATCAGTATGCCATGAACTAGACAAATCTCATAATGAGTTTGTAGGAAGACAAGTTGCTTTATTTATTGAAACGACAAATCGCATCAATTTTCAATAGACAAATCGCTTAACTTAGGGTGATTTGTTCAAATCGCATACCTCAGTTAGCAGACAAATCGCATCAGTAAAGTAGAGAGATAAATCGCTTAATTTTATTGATACGACAAATCGTATACAACAGTTATGTGTGAAAAATCGCTAATATAAACTCTGAGACAAATCGCTACCAGACATCATGTGCACGAAATTACACCAACACACAGAAAAACACAACCATAGAAAATTAACCACTACCAATCATTCAGGAAGGAGATGTAATAAGTCTTACACGGTGCTACATTCAACCCACTAACGAAATCAATAACATACATCAAATCCACATACGAGCGAGTTGCGCATAAAAGGGGACGAAGAACAGGTATAATCAATTATAGCACACCAAGCATGTGACTGAGCATAAACAAGTCATACTAGCATCTAAACTATCTACTCAATCAGCAGAAACAACAAAAACTAAATAATCAAACCTAAAAAAATGATAAGTCGGGGGAAAGGAAAGATAGATCTGCAAGAGAGAGAATGTTGATTAGGTCCTATTACTTGATGAAAGATAGAGATACTTGTGTTCCAAATAGATTAAAAACACACCACTCAACAATTTGTGCACAAATCGCTAATAAGATTGAGAGAGAGAGTTTCGCATGAGAGTTTGACTAGATCTAGAAGACTTTTGACCAAAAGACAAATCACAAGCCTATTTATATAGTGATTGTTTTAGACAAATTTCATAAATAGTCCCTGTACTTCACAAGTCGCTAGATGAGAGTGGCAAATCGTATATCTTAAACTCAACACAAATCGCATATTGTTGCAAGAACACAAATCGCATATCTTAAATTCATAGCAATAGGAAAACACAAATCGCATCAATTTAGAGCACACAAATCGCATCACTTAACCTCAATAAATTGACAGGTCTTATACTACTCATATCATGGAAAAGCCACCAAGCATAGAGCATATAAAAGAAACATAATATAGCATAGAGATAGTCATTCCAAGTAAAGTAACATACAGCAACAATCCAGAGACCACAATCAATTCTCCCCCTCAATCAATGTCACAAATAAAGAGTGAGTGAACATTGATTGAAAATACAACCCCCTGTTAAAATGGATTATAACTTTTGTTCGAACTTCATCTAGGGACCCGTGTCATTATTGAATGACATTTCTAGGAACATAGATGTTATCGAAAACAAAAGATACATCTTTTATTAAATTTTTTTATAAAATATAATTTTGAAATTTTTTTTAGAAAATTATTATTTATTTTTTATTTTTTTAAATTAATTTGTACATGAATAAATGAGAACGAGCCCTGAGTCATGGTGATCAGGAGTCAAAGTACGAGGTACATCAATTATGACAAGCTACAATTCACGAGTGGAGCGTTTTGGTTCATTGGAAACCGGTCATGATGTTCATGAAAGAATTGAGCATTGTACCTAAAAGATGAGAAAAATTTGCACTAATAGCACATGTAGTATTGGAAATAGAAGGGTTAGTGGCAGTTGTATCCTCAACTTTGGATGCATTACGAGGTCTAGGAGTATCATTGATGGAAATCCCTTTAAATCCAACATTCTTGAAGATTTTACTTGGGTATCCACCTAAGACACGATCTAGGTGAGTAAACCGCTTGGATCTGTGTACTTAAATAGTCCTGCCAGTAGGTATCCACTTAAAGCAATGCTGGCAGCGAGTTAGATCTCTTAGTTACAGAATAAGATGTAACCAAATCCCTGTTTAGAACATTGGTCCTTTTGCAATCAGTTTGTTTCTTAGGGGAGTGGTCAGCCATTTGATGCTTCTTTTGTGGGGGAGATGTTCTCCTTTTATTCCTGATCTTAGGGTGTTGAGCATTAGAATAAGTAGGCATTAGTGACGCGACTGATTTTGGCAAGACGGTGTTCTCTTTGACTTGGAAAGTATTTCTAGATTTGACTGGTTTAATTCTTTCAGATCTAAATGCATTTGGTTGTCTAACAACAGATCGATCATTAGCCCTTTGTGAATTTGGTTTCTCCAAGTTAGACGATATTGCAGACTTAGTGTTCCCACCATTCCTAGTGATTTTTCTAAGCTCATTTTTTAAGGCAACTATGGTAAAGCTTTTGTTCTGAAGATTGGTGTTAAGGGCAGCTATGTCAGCCAACATGGACTTAATCTGATCTAGATATTTTGTCTTATTCTCTATTATATTCTTCCTTAAAGACTCATTTTCCCTTAGCAACTCATTCACACATAATGCCAAATCATCATTCCTAGATTTAATCGCATCACCAACTGCACAGTTAAGAATGTTCATCCCAATATAACATTCCATATGCAGATCTGTGATTTGAGTTTTCAGATTACATATGGTTGAGTCTTTGTCCTGAAGCTGGATTTTTAACTGGTTAATTTCAAAAAAAATTCAAAATTCTGGGAATTCCGGATTTATGCAAGGTTTTGTAGCAAGAAAACTTTCTTCTCTTTGTTGTATTGCAATTTCTAAGGAAATACAATGTTTTTCAAGGATTGAGTATTTGTTTGAAAGTTCATCGAAAACCCTTTTTTCAATCATTTCATATGTTTTAAAAATTCTAGACTCAGTCTCAACCAAGAAGCATTTATCATAATCATGTTCAGAATTAGAATCCGGATTAGGATCAGTTTGTTTAGGTACATTAGCAGAGGCATTATATTGATTAGTTAAGGGTACCTCATCACATGTCTCCTGTTCATTTGCTGGTCTGATATCGGTCTCAGCACAACAATTTGTTGATTGTACCTGACATTCATTCTCCTTTCTGATCATAACATCCATTTCTTGTGTGACAGGAGTTACAAAGCAGCTTGTTTCATCATTCTTTGTTGTATCTGATATTTTGCATTCAGCCTCACCCAATCTTTCAACTGTAATATTGTTAGGCTCATCACAACTTTCTCGTAATAGCACCTGAAACTCTTTCTTGTTATCACCCTCTTGAGCAGCTTCCTTAGTGTACTTATCCACATTATCCATCAGTTGGATAAATGTAATGATGAACTCATGGATTTCCATTCCAGTATGTTTCTTGAAAGAGATTCCAGTTACGTGTTGATCGAAGTCTGCGGAATATTCCCCATTGATGAACTGCTGAAATTGGTTGTGAATTACTTGAAGTGCGACATTGGAATCATCCTTTGATAGCTTCCTTTTGGTAAGTTGAAACTTTAATTGCTCTAAGTTCGCCACAACAAATTTCGTCAATATGGGTAAAAGTCCCAGGAAAAGAGAAACGCATGTTCGATCCATAATTGTGGATAAAAGTTGCAAAAGGAGAGAGTGAAGTAGTTGATAGGGTTCAATGCTACATTTAATTTACGTTGCCTTATGTAGCATTAAGAAGTGTGGTTCTTTCATGTTGGACTCAGAGTCAGAAGTGTTTTGATCATCATTTGTTGAATCAACCATGGTTAAACTTTCTGAGTAGTAAAGACTTTCTTTGTTCTGTGCAGTATCATAAAGTTTGAGCACATTGGAGATTAAGGGATTAGTGGTGTAAGACATAGTGTTGAAAGCATATGACAAGTATTAAGTGGTAGGCAGTTAATTACAAATCGCTCAGAGAAACTCAATTTAAGACAAATCGCTTAAATTAGAATACACACAGCACAAGTCGCAAAGATGACAAGTCGCTCAAATAGACAAGTTGCTAAGTCAGAAAAATCTTAAATTTAGACAAATCGCTTCACTGCACAAATCGCACAAGTACAGACACTAACCGGACAAATCGCTTAAATAAGTGATTCATAGCGCACAAATCGCTTCCACACAAAGACAAATCGCCGTCAGTAGTATCCGAGGCAAATCGCTACCTTAAACACAAACAAAACTCCACTTTAAATCCAAACCTATCCAACCATTGATGGATTAAGCCTTCTAAATCACAACCTAAACACTACGATGATTCTAAAACATACAAGTAAATCCAAACTTTAACACTAGAAATGATGTTACAAATGATAAATATAAAACCATATAAAACCACTAGAAATCCAAGTAAAGATGATAAAACCATGGCTCTTGATACCATTTGTAGTATATTGGATTTCATAAACACATCATAACATATTAAATAGGGGCGTATGATTTAAAGTTTTAGAGATAGAAAGTGATATGTTGTTAGGAATTGAAAATTCTATTGTGAAGCTTCGGTCACCCCAAATATAATCTAGCTTAAGTTAGCTCGTAGACATGTCGTTTATTATGTTATTTGTTAGTCAGTTATTAGCATAGTTTAGTCTAGTGCAACACCGTGGAGGAAGGATGGGTCTTTACCCATTGTATGCCTGATCCACAGCCCCGTGAGAGTATTACTTTGTATAAATAGCCTCTCCCACAAGGAGAGGTTTGGATGTTCATTTGGAATCTAACCTTCCATGTGTTTCTCTCACTAGAATATCCCACTTTCTCTCTCTCTAAAATCATATAATCATCCATATTTGTGATTGTTTGTGTATTTATGAAATCCAAGATGTTACAAATGATATCAAGAGCCATGGTTTGCTCATCTCTCTTACATATCCTTGGATTTCTAGTGGTTTTAGATGGTTTTTGAGTTTGAAAAAGTTTAGTGGTTTCTGCATCATTTGGATCATTTCTTGTGTTAAAGTTTGAATTTTGAGTGTACTTTTGTGTTTAGAATCATTGTAGTGTGTTTAAGGAATTTGGAGCAAT
This sequence comes from Chrysanthemum makinoi, assembly GCA_910596185.1. Classification (NCBI taxonomy): domain Eukaryota; kingdom Viridiplantae; phylum Streptophyta; class Magnoliopsida; order Asterales; family Asteraceae; genus Chrysanthemum; species Chrysanthemum makinoi. The sequence continues at coordinate 235,065,849 of OU343217.1, read as the reverse complement.
CACCGTGGTTGGGCTTCTTGTGGTTGATTGAAAAGTGTGGTTTTTGAAGTTTTTCATGGTAGCGACTTGAGTCTCGGAGTTAAATTTCTTCATAGCGACTTGCTTGAGTAATTTTTAGCGAGTTCCAGTGTTAGTCGTAGCGACTTGTCTATTGAGACACGCCGACAAATAGTACAAGTTAGTGGATTCTCCACTACGGCTAGCGACTTGGAGGGGTAGCGACTTGCTTTCATTATTTCTAGCGACTTGTACTTATAGTTCTTAGCGAGTTGTCTCTTAGCTATTTGGATACTTAGCTAGTTGTTCCTTAGAAACTTGACTGTTTAGCGATTTGGTACCATAGCGATTTGTGTTCAGCGACTTGGGTCTTAGCGACTTGATTCACTGTAACTTGAGTTTTAGCGAGTTGCTACCTAGCGACTTGGTTCTAAATTTTCTAGCGACTTGGTTTTATTGTTCTTGGCGAGTTGTTCTATTAGCGACTTGTCTTTATAGCAATTTGGTGAATTGATGCAAGTTACTCATATCTAATATCCATCAACGCAATGTCTTACATCACTGACCATTTAATCTCCAAAGTGCTTGAACTTTATGATATCTCACAGAACAATGAAAATTCAGAATGTTCTACCTAGATTGATTGACAATTTATGATCAAAACACTCACATCTGAGTCAAAATGTTAAGAGTCACACTTGTTAATGACACATGATGCAAGGCAAATGGAATGCAACATTGAGCCCTTTCAACTACTTCATCAAGACCTCAAGCAAGCGTATCCACGTTATGGATCGAACATCATGCGTGTTCTCCTTCGAGATCTACCCACTTTAAAAAGAATCGTACTTGAACTTAGAGCAAGCGAGGCTTCAAATTACCAAGAAGAAGGTATCAACTGATGATTCTAATGCAGCTCTTCAAGTAATCTTCAATCAATTTCTGCCATTTATCAAGGGGAATATTCCTCGATTTTGATCATGGCGTGGTGGAATTTCATTCAAGAAACATAATGGAATGGAAATTCATGAGTTCATAAACACATTTATTCAACTTATGGGTAATATGGAAATATACATTAAGGAAGCTCCAAGAGAATGATAATTTGAATGAGTTGAATGGGTGTCAATTTAAGTTAAGTGAAGGTTGTGATATGCGGGCAATGGATCGGTTGAAAGAATGGATGATGCCGAATGCGAATTCAGGTTGCAACAAAGGATGGTGAAACCGACTTTCTTGAACACAAAGGCTCGTGAGTCGAAAAGCTTGAAACAACTTACATGACAACTCTGTTATGCATGTGGTGAATAACGATGACATATCGAAAATGAAGATTTCATGTGATGAGGTACCTTAAGCGATCAACATAATGCATGTGCTAATACCGATCAATTTGATCCTAACTCGAACATGATATTGTTAAATATGTCATGGTTGAACACGAATCTAAAATTTTAAAACTAATGACATGGTTGAAAAAGGGTTTATGATGAACTTTCAAACAAATACTCAATTCTTGAAAAACATTGTATTTCCTTTGAAATTACAATACAACAAAAGAAGAAAGTTTTCTTCGCAAAACCTTGCATTAATCAGAATTCTGAATTTCGAGAATTTTGAAATTAACCACTTAAAACCCATTCGGGACAAAGATTCAACCATATGCAATCCGGAGTACAACTTCAGATGTGCATAAGAATGATAATCATGAGATGAGTGGTACGCTTAAATCTAGGAATGATGAATTGGCTCTATGTGTGTCCAACCTATTAAGGGAAAATGAGTCATTAAGAAAGAACTTAGTAGAGAACAATTCCAAGTTAATAGATCAAACTAACTCCTTGTTGACTGACATTGATGCCCTCAAAGCCCAAGTTCAGGGATAGAGCTTCACTATTGTTGCATTAAAAATGAGCTAGAAATCTATTGGAAATAGGTGAACACTAAGTTTGCAAAACCATCAACCAGGAAATCCAATTGTTCGAACAACTCAAAACATACGGTAGTTAGGCGTTCCCCAATGCTTTTAGAACTGAAAGATTTAAACCATCGAAACCTAAGCTTGCCTCCCAAGTTGATGCGAATACTGTTTTGTCAAAACCAGTCACTTCACTATTTCATTCTGATATGATGAATAACAAACCCCAGTTTAATGTTCAAAGTCCTAAGATCATGAATGCTAGGAGTTCATCTAGTTCTCATAAGAAGCATCAAATGGCTGACCAATTCCCTAAGAAGCAAACTAATTACAAAAGAACCAATATTCAAAACAGGAAGTTGCCTACATCCAAATCGACTAGCAGCTGTTTCAAATGGATTCCCACTGGTAGATTATTTCAGTTTTAGGATCCAAGCGGACTTACATACCTAGATCTTACCTTAAGTGGATGCCCATAGGAAAACTCTTCAAGAATATTGAACCTAAAGTGATTTCTATTAATGACACTCCTAGATCAAACTATGCAACATCCGATAGTGAGGTCACTCAGTCACTAACTAATCTATTTGTACTACATGTGCCTCTAGTGCAAGTGTTCTCAGTCTTTTTTCGGTACAATGCTCAATTCAATCATGAACATCATGACCTGGTTTCCATCAGAAATGAAGATTGCTCACTCAGAATTGTAGCTTGTCGAATTGATGTACCGTACTTTGACTCCGACTTGAACCAAGACTCGTTCTCATGAATCAGGTACAAATTAGTTTTAAAAAAAAAATTAATTAAAAATCAATCAAAAATCAAAAATCATTTTTTTAATTAATTAAATCATTTTTTTACCCATAATCTGATAAAAGATATATCTCTTGTTATCGATAACATCTACGCTCCTAGAAATGTCATTGAATAATGACACGGTATCATAGATGAGGTTCGAACAAAGGATATACTCTTGTTTTATAACAAGGGGGTTAGAATTCAATCAATGTTTATTGGTGACATTGATTGAGGGGGAGAATATTGCAAGTTATCTCGTTATCTCTCTTTCTCTCTGCACCATTGTTTGATATGTATTGTGTGCTGATGCATGTTTTAGTCATGTTTCGTTATGTCCTCTGTGTTAGATTTCTTATCTATGTTATGTCAATCTTGGTACTTCTTATTACTCAACACATGTGTTTATCAACTGTATTTTCATGCAATCCGATAAGTTCATGAACTAAAAGTGTCAATTGTACAAAATTTCATAGATAGCGACTTACTTTATTCCGGGGTTAGCAACTTGGCAACCAATGATGTAGCTACTTGACTTTTATCCTTGCTAGCGAGTTGTTTCTTATTCACAAGTACAGGGACTGAATTTGTGAACTTTGCAAACTTGAAAACTTTTCTTATCCCTAGCGACTTGATTCATTTTCATACTTTCAAAAAAAATCAAAAAAGTTCCTTGTTTTTCTCTCTCTCGTTATCAATTTCTACTAGCGACTTGATTGTGGTATGTGTTATATCAATCATTTTTCCATTTCAATACATTTGATTTATATGCATACTAACTTCTGTTCCCTAACAGATTCCATTCGTGCTTTTGATCTTCAACTTTTACTTCACTCGCTTAGGTTTGTTAATGGATTCAACCTCTTGAAACACGTGTTATATGTATTAATGGTTTAGGTGCAGTTTGGGATCACTAGGATTGAAGTAGTTTTGCAGTTATGTGTTTTAATGGGTGTTTGAGCTTTCGTTGTAATATTTGTATGAGGGTCGTTTAGATTGTGTTTCTGTTGTTGCTTGTGGTTGTGAGTTGTTTTAATGTTCACGTTTGTTGAATGGTGTGAGGTGTTATGCATTTGATATGACTTGTTCTTTAGCGTGACTTGCTGTTCTTGATAGCGAGTTGGCTTATAGATTGATTATACACTTCTTCTAGCGACTTAGTGATGTGATATGTAGCGACTTGGCCTTGTTTCTTTTGATAGCGACTTGTCTTTACAAGTTAGCGACTTGGTGATTTGATTTGTAGCGACTTGGCCTTGTCTCTTTTGATAGCAACTTGTCCTTACAAGTTAGCGACTTACTTATATGAAGTCATTAAGGCGACTTGCTATGTACTTTTCTTATAGAGACTTGTTTTGACAAGTTAGCGACTTGCTGTATCATTTTCAAAAATGGCGACTTGTTACTATTTTTGTGGCAACTTGTTTTATCAAATTATATAAAGCAACTTGCTATGATAATTTCATGCTAGCGACGTGGTTCAAGATTACTTGTAGCGATTTGTATTGACAAATTGCTCTTAGCGACTTGATATAACATTATTGTTTAAGCAGTTCGTATCTGGTTTCTCTTGTTGCAACTTGATATGACAACTTGTTTTAGCAACTCGTTATAACACTTCCATAATAGCATCTTGTCTCATGAAATTCTTTTATAGCATCTTTGTTTTTAACAACTTGTCTCTCGAAAACTTTGTCAAAAGGAGTTGTTTCTTTGAAAATTACTAATGCTACTTAATCTATTTCCTAAGCATTTCAATCTGTTTATGGGTACTATGTCAAGTGTGCTACTCGTTGTGTCTTTGTCATGAGGTTGCATTAAATGTTGTTTAGCTAACCATGTCTAATCTAACATGCTCTCAAACACTGTTGTTGTATGTGTGTCTCTTTAGATCCTCAATGGCAAATACAACCTCATTCGAGAACCTTGCTTCCTCTGCTCCATCCATTGTACTTACAGACAATGAAATTCTTCCAGAAGACAAATGGGTAGAGATTGGGAAAAGTAATTGTTATGTGGACATGGAAAGGATTCAACAAAATCCAATCTTCAAAGTGGTAATTGATATTCTTAAAAACACTAATTTCTTCAGTGCCATGACCAAGCAATGCACTATCCCTTCCATTTACCTACAACTTAAATTAATTCATCACATGGAACAAGATCTCCGCCACTTATTCCATAAGCTTTGATGATAAGGAATTTGAAATCATCTCGACATTCTCAAGAAGGCCTTATGAATCACACCCCGTGACCCCACCATATATGATCTTCCATCCACCTAGTGCGGAAGTGCTAATAGTCTTTCTGATTGGTTTGGGTTATCAACTTGGCATATCAAGGGCTTCGAGATATCATCACCGACAAATGTATCAACCTGGAGAGCCATAACTACCATTCTCAATTTTGCTTATCTGGCAAAACCAGGGTTCCGATAAAGTAAGGATACCTATTCTGCAAATCCTATGGGTTCTCGTCAATGGGGTGAACATTAATGTCTCGAACGTGATTTGGGAAGAATTCCTGTTGTCAATGAACACATTTATCACCGATAGAACAAACGTTCGAATCAAGCTCAAGGAAGAGAAGCGTACACAAACTTGGGATTCCTAGCATCGATTCTCGAAGCTTGTTATCCCGACTTACACGACTCATAACTTCAATCCTAGAGTGAATCAATCCTCCATAATGCTAAGGATGAATTTGTTCTAGGTAATCTCAAATACATTGCCAGAGGTGTCAATAAGGAAATCTTTGGATTGCCCATTCCTGATATTCTTCTCACAGACGATATTAAGAAGACTGATCACTTCAAATTATACAAGAAAAGGGCATCCAGATCCAATGTTGAGGACTATCCCATTCCATCCCAACCCAAAGCTACAAAGTCCACTTCCAGTACAAAGACCTCATATGCTACCCTTCCCAAGAAGAGACGTGACAGATCACATCCTACTGACACTCCTTCAAAGAAGCAGAAAAAGAGAAAAAAAGATGCGGAAAAGGAATGTGTTGGGAGAACCGAGACACCAAAGGGTGACAGTCAATTGGTCGATGAAGACGATGCTAATTTGCAACAAGGGATTAGACAAAGCCTTGAAAGCTTGAACATGAGACCACCGGTTGGAGGTGTTGTGTTAAGAGAACCTGAGCCAATGCCAAGTCAAACAACCTCAATCACTCAAGACAAAGGAAAGGGATTGTTGAAGTTGAACAAGACGCTCACATGCTTCTAACCATGTCCTCTTCACCATCAAGAACTACCACACAATTTGAGCTGAAGAAAAGAAGCAAAGAGACATTTTCAGCTCAAAAAGTAGTTGGAATGGAAAAGGAGGTATCCGAAACACAAGAAGTAACTCCTACATTAAGTGATGATGAAGAGAGATCTTGAAAAAGACTCACAGAGAGCCTTGAGTCAAGATCGATGAAACCAGTATGGAGGAACCAACCTTTGCTTCTCGAGTTCTCTTTCCTCACTTAAGAATATAGATGTGCATTTCATTCGATCGTTTTTAACAGAAACCCTCGCACACCAAGACTCATAAGCCGAATGATGAGAAAGAAGAATTTGAGTCCATGTACAATACGATTAGCATAAAGAAGACACATCAACCATCCAGACCAATACCGCGACTCTCTTTACAACCCAACATCCACCACCGATCCCGCTAAAGATGTCATCACTTGAACCGGTGAGTTACTGATTCATCGCCACGGAAACTACACCGCCTTCACCACCTCAAATACTTACATCGATCAATTGCTCGACAAAGCGGAAAAACTAATTGAAACTCTTGAGAGGGCACCGCCAAATCTATCAACGCACAATGTGTCTGTGTCTACATGTTAGAGAATCTTAACTTCGATCAAGGTGTTGCAGATACAATTGAGGGAGAGGTAAAAGATGCTATTGAATGGGCAATGCAGGCTCCACTGCTTCAACGATTCAAGGACTTGCCCATTGCTGATATGAGAGCTTTTTTATTGGATAAGATGTATGAAGCTAATGAGCATCAGGATGCAGTTCCAAGCTTTATGATGCACTTGAAGAATCGACAAACACCGATAATCATCTACGTTTGGAGGATATATAGAGAAAGGATGCTAAAAGGAAAAGGAGGACGTCAGTGTTGGAATCTTTACATAAAGTTCCCAAATCTCCTCCTCCTCCTCCACCTCCTCCAACAGGTGGAACTGGAACATCCGGTACTGGTGGAGCTTCTGGCACAACCTCTACACCTACACCACAACCACCATCATCACCACCAAAACCTTCAAATCAGTCCAGTTCATCCGATGATCGTGTGGAACTCAAAAGAAGTCTGTTGCTTGGACCACCGTCGATTCAAGGTTCACACCCACATTCTCGCTCTATTCGTAAGATCGTGCTTCATGAAGAATCATATGTCATGGCGAGTGATCGATGACGATGATGCATCCACCAAACATATCCCCAAGCCATCTGAAGATGATTGGTTTAATGCATACATGTCGTGAATCGCCTAATACCTCTAGAGTTGCACGCTTAAAAGACACAATTCAAAGCTGGCTCACCGAGAGAGACCTCAAACTCCGAACCTTCATGGTCCATCTCCGAATCTCGATGATCTCTGACAACAACTGGGCATCAACCATCACCACCAACTATGAAGCCCCACCCGAAGACTCTTCTTTACATCACTAGAGATATGGGTAGCTTTATAAAGTAGTTTTGTTAAAATAAGGTAATCTCGTCCATCACTCCAAAGGACCTTGAAGGACAAGCATTCGAAATCATCAAAGTCTTCCATTCAGATGCCATCACTGCACAGATGGAAGAATGCCATAAAATGCCAATGATCAAATCGATGAAACAATCACTGCTTTGATGTTAACAAACCTCTTCCTCTGGTGGTGAACTGACAAATGACCATTGGGCCCCGACTTCTTCAACCATGAACTGGACTATCTTTGTGCTCGTACTACTGAAAGAAGACCAGCTTTATCAATTTCGAAGATGAAATCACGCTACCTACACGACATCGTGGTCTTGAACGGATGGTTCGGATCAGTCAAGTGGACAAAGAACATGTTTATGACATCAGGCTTCATATGGCATTTCATTGGTGGTTCCAAGAAGAAATTCGCATTGAAGACATGGGTGATAAAAGACCAAAGATGTTCGATCAAAGCTCGGATTCTTAGTGTTGTCGGATAGAAATCTTTTCAATCTATGGCTATGATTATTGAAGAAGATTTTCTCTCAAGAGCGGAGTTTGAAAGATTACATGATAGAAGAAAACGACTTCAAACATCTGCTACCAAATGACTTTGAAGATCTCTATCTTTTAAACCTTCAAGGACACCTTCATCACCTAATTGTTCGTGAGAAGAAAGCTCTCTCACATTGCTATTCTCTCGGATCGGAGGCTTGGTCATTCAAAAGAGTTGAGGATTTTCAGACTAGGAATGGAAAGCTATCGCACTGCGTCAACCTAACAAGATGAAATGGGAAGCCTCAGGACTTGAATTTCACCACAAATATAAAGTGATTGACACTCCTAGAGTAATCATCTTTACCGCAGGATCACGGACAAGAATGCTAATGAGGCTATGAGCTATATACAAGTTCGATGGTACACTCGTGATGGTTGAACAAGAATTGAACTCAAGAGTGAAGGAAATCAAGATTGACATGAAGCCATGGAACAAAATTAGATTACGGGTTCGAACAGACTTGAAGATGTGTGAAGATTTCATTGTCGCAATCGACGGTAAGATTAAAAGATTAGAATGATTTATCGCGAAATTGAAAGTTTGTGCTGGTAGACTTCGTGAAGGTCATTACAAGCTACTTCAACGAACTGAATGAAGATATCTTCCGGAAGTAGCTTCTATTTTGAATTTTTGATGTGCATAATGTGGTGTATGTAATATGAACAACTATAATGAACAACTATAATGTATGTAGTAGTGATAGGTTATGTATTGTGGTTTCCCTTTTATCTAAAAGGGAACTTCAATGCAGTCCACTTCAGATAATATAAAATCGGACACATTTTTCTCCTACAAAGTTTTAGTTCATACATATTTAACACTTGAGATCAAAATCTCAAAGGATTTGAAATTTTGATCGAGAAAATGTATATACATATGAAAGATGATAAAGGTGATCATTTCGTCTCAAAGTGCATACTTGCTCTATAATATGTGCTAAACTCTTTTCAATCTCAAGCATATATTGAAGTGGGAGCATTTCAAAACAAATAAAAACTTTCAAGGTACAAAGACTTCTATGTTTTAACATAATGTACCTTGATTGTGTGTTAAATGGTTTCTAAATGTTGGTAATTGTTGTTGTACTTCAAAAGATCTCTTTCCTCTATGTGATAAAATGTTTTCAAATATCCTTATGCACATATTGAGGGGAGAATTTACCAGAAAAATCGAATGGTTCTTTTTCACGAAATTGTGATCAAAAATATATTTCAAAGAACTCTTGCCTCCATATGCTAAAAAATTTCAATATCATATGCACATGTTGAGGGGAGCATTTCTAAAATGATCAAAACTATTAAGGTACAAAATGCTTGGATCTCAGACAAGTACCATGATTGTTTTCCAAATGATTTTTAATTGGTTTCGAGAAGGAAAGAACTATACCAGGACCAACCTTTACTTTATGCATTGGAGTTATAAGGATGGTAAGGTTAGGTATTAGTTCCCACAACCACTGGAACGAGGGATATACCCGTGACAATCCACTACATAGTGTGTAGAGTCCAGAGGTATAATGAAAAAGGAGAAAAGTGAGATATGGGAAGAAAGTGCGATTGAGATAGAGCTAGAACTGGAATAAACCCAACAAGGTTCTAGTAATGAAGTCTCCGTAGCTAAGGGGTTGAAGAATGAAAGAAAATGAAATGAGAAAAGGGTGAAAAGAAATAACCCTCCAATATATCAACCTTAGGCGTAAACCGGGTTCAATACATATGCGCTGGTGGTTTCAAGGTGTAACGCCGGGTAAGACAAGACGCCATGGACCTAGTGACGACCGCACTACATCTTCCTGCTACTCAAGTTCCTCTTAAAAGGGCTTGTTTCATTCTCACATGGAACCGACATAATCTATCGACTTTCTCTTAGAGATTGTTGATATTGATGAAGGAGACCCTCTCCCTAGTCTCCGGCATAGGAACCAAATGTGCAATTTTGAGTCTAGAGCTACGAGATCATCTATAAATCTCATTAGGACACATTATCCATGAAGACTCACAGTTTCACACAATGTGGAATGTGAGATTATATCTTATGAGTCCTACGTTATCCTTATTGTAGCTGCTAACATCCGAAAGGATATGCAAACATATTCAAAACTTATCATGGAAAGCCTCTGGAGCCAACATCAAACAAGCTCTCGTGGGTGTGCATGTGAGATCTATCCAATAGATCAACCATGTGACAACCTAACGTAAACAATGGGGCTTCAAACTTATGAATCAATCCCGTTCAGTTATGGATTGGCGGATACGCTTTTGAAAACCGTCATTGTGCTTAAAATTCTTTTCTCTAGCACATCGACCGTATTAATATTTCAAAATAAGAGGTGTTTATGATTGATAATTGATTTTCTCAAAACCTTAGTTGTATTGCAAAAACACTTTATTGAGCAGTACAAATTGTTTTTCAAATCTCTCTTTCATCAATCAGTGAATCTTCAAATTAGGCTGGTTCACACCGTGTTGTCTTCTTTGAGACGTTCGGTTTTACAGAACGACTCAGAGCAAGCGAAACCCCTGCCAAGGAGATTCTTCGAATCATACGATCACAAAAGATTTTACTTATCAACGAGAACCGCGTGGGCCGTGTACCCTTAATTCAATGAAAGTGGTCAGCACGCTGCCACAACTGTATGCGTGTGCATGACTCGACAATGTTGTACGATCGCATCGGAGAGATCAATCCAT
>OU343217.1:234837472-235055090 GCA_910596185.1 Chrysanthemum makinoi | reverse complement strand
CTTGACCCTAAGTTACTAAAATTGTGATAATATTAAAGAGGTAAACCTAATTTGTAATAAGTATTTGAAATCAATAATGAGTATAATAAATGATCTAATAGTATCATCACAGAACCTTAATCTATGTAGATTCATTGAAGAAAGGGTGGCGTTTTTGGCTAAAAGTGAAGCGTAATTACGAGCATTGGTGAGTTTTCATGTGCTTTTAAATTAGGTTGCACTGACCGAGAAATAATTATCATGCAAACTTTGTTTAAATGATCGTTATTTACTACGTGTTTGGATTCTTAGATAATATAGCTGAATGTTGAGAAATATGATATATGTACATGATGAGATATATAAAGGTTGGATTATAAATCGTGAACCATATAAAATGTTGAATTGTGAATCGTGGAAATAAAGAAAGTTGGAACCGTTGAACCGAGCGGAAATAAAAAAGTTAGGCTGATGAACCGGCGGAAATAAAGAAAGTTGGAACCATTGAACCGAGCGAGGAAAATAATGAATAGTTGGTTTATATGGTTTTGGTGATATGTGTTGAATCGGTTGATTTTGTTGGCTGTTGATAAGTATTGAGAATATGTGATCAACGAATAGTAATTAAATGATATTTGAGCAAATTGCATGATTGTTTTACAAGTTTGATGTTATTGGAAAAGTGTTTGATATTATAAGAATTGTTTTATACGTGAAAACCATGGATTCTCACTAGGCCTTTGGCTGACCCAAAACTCTTTTAAAATTTGTGCAAACCAGCGGATGGTAGCTTCAGGAATCGAGGATTATTTGAGCTTGGCTAAGAGTAGATGCTTCCGCTGATATAAGGTAATTTGAGGTTTTTAATTCTCCGAGAAGGCGGGGTGTTACAACTTAAATCTCCTAGTTTCATAAATCCTAGTCTAGTTTTATCATATGGTAATTTATGGATTTTCATTATTTCATCCGCACAAGAAATATTTTTATCAAACCTTTTAAATTTAGAATTATGTTTAATGAGCACATCCTGTGTGAGTTTAAGTTTCTCAATTTCAAGCCCAAGTTCTTGACATGATATACACACCTTGTTGATGGCTTACTCTTTTCTAAACGTTTAACTTTTTCTTTTAATTCATAAACTTCATTTTCTAAAAATTCTTTTTTAGTTTTAAAAAAATTATTTTTGTTTATGATTTTCAAGTCAAGTTCACACAATTTGTTATATTCTATTTGTAATGTATCATCATCAATAGAAGAATAAGATGAGTCATATTGTACCTCTTTTGAGTCCTGAGCCACGTCATTCTTTGGCTCCTCGTTATCATCTTCACTATCACTCCAAACTTTTCACTTACAAGCCTTTGATTCTTGTTTTTAGGTGTGGGGCAATCTCCTATAAGATGACTTGTGTCTCCACATATCTAAAGCATTTCATTCTCCTTTTCCTTTCTTATCATCCAATCTTTTTGAAAAGGGTTTCTTGTCTTCTCGAGGTTGTGCTTACAAACTTTCGTCTTAAAGAACTTTTTGAAGTCTCTTACGTCCATGGCATACTCTTACATTCACTGTCTGAGCTAGATTCTCCTTCACCACTTGACTCTGTTTTTGTCTTTAAGGCAATGGACTTGACTTTTTCTTTCTTTTCTTTGATAATTTCTGAATCATTCACCATTACCATTTCATGAACCTTGAGATTTCCAATTAGCTCGTCAAGTGACAACCTTGAGAGATAAATTCACATATGTTTCAAAACGGCTTTTCCAGTAGATAAATTCATTTGGTTAGTGGTGGTCTTGTCATAGATTGCCATTCTTTAAAATTTTCAAAATTCATGGATCGTTTCAAGTTTTTTAAATACAATGAATTTTAAAAATCTTGAGTAATGTAGCTCTTGATGCCAATTGTAGAAAACTAGAAGGGGGTTGAATAGTTTTACCATTTTTTAAAGTTCTTTATGTTTATGTGAAATCAAATTAATAATAAGTATAATGCAAGAAATGATAGAAACGATCAAACCACAACACTAGAGTTTATAGTGGTTCGGTCTACAAGAACTCTTTTTCCTTGCCCTACTCCACTCCCCGAGTCTCCAACTTGACAGTATTCTTCACTAATCAACAAGCTCCTTTATCCGGTGGAGAAAACCTTTACACGTTAATTACATAATATTTTCGACACAAAGCTAGATGTCAAGTTCTTTTATAGGGGTACAACCACTCCCGTCACACTACGTATTTTGAGGACTAAAATACTATAGATTGATGAGTGTCTAAATACTCATCATTTTTGTACAGTTTAAACTGCAAAAACATCTGAAAACACTCAGAAATGCATCAAAATGATAAAAATATCACAAATAAGTATTTTAAATGCAAAAATATCAAAATCAGGATGCTTGTTATCAAGTTTGCAAAATTGGCGGAGTTTAGTCCCCTAAGTTTCAAAAGTTGTCAAAACTAGTCCCTGGTAATTCTAAAACTTGTAAAAATATCATTCAAGGTCCCTGAAATATTCTAAGTTGTCAAAATAGTCCTTGAATGAATCTTTGGGCAAATAATGAGAAAAAGGTCCTGACTTTGGAAAAATGTCATAAATAGTCCTTTGGGTGTTCAAAAAATGGAAGGTATTCAAACAACACCCTTGTACTATTAAAATGTGGCATAATTGGTCCTTATATGATAAGTTTGGAGAATTTACATGATTGGTCCCTCAAGTTTAAAAATTGACATAAAAGGCCCTTGGACATTTAAAAATTGGAAAATTAACATTTATGGTCCTTTGGTAAATGAAACTTGGCAAGTTTAACCCTTGTATGAGCTTTGGAAATGTTACAGGTTTGGTCCCTCAAAGTTTGCAAATTACATGAATGGTCCTTGTGCTTAACTAAATGGACCTTTGTGTTATGATGATCTTATTATTCATATTTTAGGTCAATCATTTTATGAAAACATCTAAAACACTCAAATGCATCAAAATCTGAAATATCTTAAAGCATGTTTTATATGTTTGATATTAAAATTATTGAAACAAATGAAAACGAGCAAAGTTTGCATAATTGGCGGTTCAGTCCCAGACTTTCAAAATTATGAGAAATAATAGTCCTAAGCACATATTTTAAAAGAAAAGTCACCAAAGGTTCTTTTAAAATCATAAGTTGTCATAATTAGTCCTTTGGTGAAAAATTTCAAAAGTTTGAGAAATTACAGTTTTGATCCCTGGATTTTTAAATATGTCAAGTTTAGTCCTTGGAATTTCACAATTGGCAAAAATGATCCTCAACCTATTTGAGATTCACAAGTTTGACCCTTGGATCACTTTTCAGAAGTTACTTGATTGGTCCCTGGATTTTCGGATTTTACACCCTTGGTCCCTAAAAGACACTTTGGATCAAATAATCTTAAACTAATAACTACCCAAATATTATCCCAAGCCCAATCCATTACCCTTTGTACCCGGTCCAATAACCCCTAACCCGTTACCTTCGACCCGAGTTAAAAAACCCAACATCCACCCCTGTCTTCCCCATTTTCCCGCCCACACAAACCCAAGAAACCTAGATACCCTAAGTCTCTTTTCCCTGAAACTAAAACACTCCACCTCCAAAGACTCCTCTTACCCAACTGCACCTTTACCCAAACCTCCCAATCTTCCCTTTTGCCCAGTTATACCCAAATCCCAAACCCACTAATCTTTTCCCTCCTCTTTTTCCCACTGCCACCATGGCAATCCTTGGCTCAAAAGACCAGTGGGCCATTTCGAGATATGCTCATGGGTACCTACTTATTGAATGGTTGGGATCAACTCAAAAACACAAGTTGGCTTTGGCTGTTTGCACTCACAGGGAAACACAAGAGATGAAGACTTGAAGACCAGTATCTAGTCTTAGTATAAATAGAGTATAGCCTTCCATTGTTATAAGGCCCTCTTTTCTTAGTTTCAAAAATGGTTTTATGTTTTTTTTTGTAATGTACCTTTTAAATTAATGAAAGCAAGCCTTTTTTTAAGCTTCTGAAGACTTTGTGCATTTAGTAGAATATAAATTTCCAAATTGGTGTTAAATATGTTGCATTGGAGGTTACCAAAGTAGTTTCAACTGATGTTTGAAAGCGTTTGTTAAAGAGTGTTTGGAACAAAGAGAAAAGTGGTCAAAATATTGCTTTTTACCCGTTTGACTTTTGTAGTCAAACAAGTTTTGAGCCTAGTAGTCACTTGTTTTGGTGTGGAAAAGAGTTTTACCGATTTTCAAAGATTTCAAGTTTGCTTTGGTTTCCAACGTTGATTTCTGTGTCGGACTTCCTTAGCGAGTTTAAACCAAGTTTTTGATGAGATGAAAATTTAAAATAAAATCACTAGTTCATGGAGTCATCTAACTTTGGTCAAAGGGGAAAAATTCAAAAAATCTTTTTGAGTGCGCCATTGGGTCAAATTGGGTTGATTACCAAGACTAATGTTGCAATGCGGGGTTGCTTCGATGACATAAGGCGATATAAGCTCATTTTCAAAGCGAAAATAGCATGTACTTAGCCCCACTTGCTTCTCTTGAATCTCCACTATGCTTACTTTATTGTTTACTTGCTTGCCGGGCTTGGGAGTCCATTCCAGCAAAAATAAGCTGCTGAAAGCAGAGACATCCTAGAATGTTTGACTGCATATGATCGCAATGCATACTTTGTTCTTTTTTTGCTTATTAGTGCTTGTCTCTTAGTTAGGTCTACTTGTAGTGTATTTAGGTTGCTTAGTTAGGCTTAGTTCATATTTTAGCTCATTTAAGTCTCACTTAGTGCTTATTTAGAGTAGCTTAGTGATCCTTTTTAGGCTAGCTTATTATTAAGATTTACTAGATCAACTGTAAAGCCAAGCGATTTCCCCATCATTTAAGTTGATTTCGACTTATTTTTAGACGAATATAGCATGTGTTAGCTTATTTTTGTATCCCTTAACTTATCAAGTGATTTTCATAGATTAGTTAGGCCTAAGAAAGTAGCTAAAGGGATGTTTGGTAGTTGCCTGTTGTGATTTCAAAAGGGGTGTTTGATTGCTATAAGTCAAGAGGCGGTCTCAATAAGTATTTATATGACTTATTGATCGAGATTCTATAAAAAATATTTTTACAAAAAGGCTTATTTTGATTGCTTCTTCGGTTTTAGGCGGATTGAAAAAAAAGAGTTTCAAAAAACTGGCATGGTGGGACTCGAACCCACGCCACTCAGCTCAACACCAACACTCCAAACCAACTGCCCTTGGGACTTGTCTCATTAAAACTTTGCACCATTAAATACTTAAGTGTCAATTGGCAGTTTTCACTATAAGCTCTTTTAAGCTTAATTCCAGCTTATTTTCAAAAACGAAGTAGTGTTTTCTTATTTTTCTTAGAACAAGCATAGATCAAAATAGTTTTTGTGATTTTTCCAGATTTTTATTGAGAAGTTTAGTATTTTTAATCATTTAATTAGATTAAATTAGTTTTTAATTCGTAGTAATTAATTTAAAAGTCAAAAATTCAGGCTTTTTCTAAAATTATTTTTAGACAAATAGAGCGTGGGAAAATTGATTTCAACCGTAGCCTTAAATTGCAAAATTTTCACGTTTATGGCTCGGGTTGTTTCTCGGTTTTATACGTTTTTACGTTTAGCACCCTAGGACTTAGTATAAACCCGTTTTATCATTCCTTAGGCTTAGTAATAGATAATTTGTAGTTTATTAGGGTTCCCTTGCCTTAATTACTCCGTTCATTAAATTGTAGAATACGTAATCGTCCAAAAATCATTAAAACCTATTCAAGTTCAAATCACGAAACTCAGCGAATCATTCCATTCACACCTCGTTGGGACCGCGACCAGGAATCACTTTTCACATTCTCACTTTTATCACACATTATTAGGTTTGGCACGTTGACCTTTTTCTAAAGGGTTAATTTGTGAATTTCGGTTAATTTAATATATTGATATTGTGTTTGTTTTTCACCACTCACTTCACAATGAATCAGTTATTAATACCAAATCCAACCCATTATACTGCTGGCCCAATACCCGGTCCCAAGCCCAAACTAGTTTTTAAAATAGAAACACGCCTACCATGCACTCCTGCTCCTTTGTTATCCAAAACCGATGGTCTCACACCTCACCACCACTTATGCCACCCCATTGGTTAACAACCCTCCTCCACACTCCGCAACCTCCAAAAGTGCATTAAATGCAAAAACACTTCAAGACTCTTTTGGCCAAAACTCCACATGTACGATTATGATGATTACGAAGATTCAATGGCGGGGATGAGGTGGGAAAGTCTTAGGGATGTTGGCCGAGTCTAAAAGATCATTATGAAAGCTAGAAGCAATGTGAAGAAATAGTAGAGTAATTTAGTTTAGTTAATTAATAGTTGTAACAATTTTAAATCCGGTGTAGCTTTAAGCTTTTAAACTTTGTAATTCAAGTCACTAGTGTGTAATAAAGCTTTTTGTTAATATAAATTTGATTTAAGTCTCATTTCAAGGTTATGCATTTTTAAGCTTCCGAATTCTCAAAATATTTGAAGGTTATTATCATTGTTGTTAAGACTTGTAGCTCATATAAGCTTTTATTAAAAAGCTTTTTCTAAGCTTTAGAATCATTAAAAACTCGGTTTAGATTCAAAATCAAAATAAAAAAAGTACTATGAAAAATTAAAGCAATGGAAATAAGATGGAAATTTGAGCAGGGTAAGATATGGATTGCTTTTGGTGTATAGAGCTTTAATGAAAGGCTATAGGTGATGGTAGTCTTGGTTCTCTTGTTTATTAGCTTGAATTCCAATTTGTAAGCCATTTCTTTTGATTTGCATTTCTAGTAAAAAATACTTAAATCCTGGTAATATTAGCCCTAATCACGTTTTAAATATAGTAATTATAAGTTAATAAAATAGATTTCTCAGTTTTTAAGAACTTGTTTTAATGATTTAATGCTTCAGTTGTATAAGAGGTGTTTGGATGCATTATTATCATGGTTAGAAGTTATTTGATTGTATTTATTTATTTGTTATGTGTGTCATTTTAGTTCACTTATTGTAGAAAACTAGAAGGGGGTTGAATAGTTTACCGATTAAAAACTTTGTTTTGAAACTTATTGAAAGATCAATTGATATTGATCTTAAGTATGTTAATGAAATATGCAAGCAATATGTAATAAGTAAATAAGGAAAGAAATGATCAAACCACAACAAGTTGTTTATAGTGGTTCGGCTACAAGGACTCTTTTTCCTTGCCCTACTCCACTCCCCGAGTCTCACTCTCGAGAGTTTAACTTCACTAGTCAACAAGCTCCTTTCACCGGGGGAGAAAACCTTTACACTTCGCACACTATTTGACACTAAGCTAGATGTAGAGTTCTTTCCAAGGGTACAACTACTCCCACACACAATGTATTTTGAGGACTAAAATACTAACCACTCACACTCACAAGATTATGATGGTTTGATACAACAATGAAGTATGGATCAACACTAGATCATACAACACTAAACAAACAAGACTTCCAACTTCTCGTTGAAGCTTGAATATGACTTGATCTTCTTTGCTACAAAGAGATCACTAATATGATATGAAACTGATTTAGAAAGGTTAGAGAGATATGTATGAGAGTATGTTAGAAAGGGATGAAAAACTACTTGGCTTGGCATTGCTTTTTATAGCCAAAATGGCAGGAGGCGTCCACGGACGGCGGACCCCTTAAAGGGTTCGTCGAGTGTACCAAAATGGTACCGCCGATCGGCAAGATATCAAATCTTGCTTAAAGTCAACTCTATCTAAAAGAGATTGTGCAAGATATGAAGAGTACAAATCTTCACAAAATATCTAATGGAATCTTCTAATGATTTCCATGATGTAATACATGATGTCAAATGTTGTATTACTATTTATAGAAATATGCAAATGCTTAAGTAGTGTTTGGTTTTAAGAACCTAACACATTCTATAAACTACTTATCATACATAATGATTAGAGTCATATCAAGATGTTACTAATTAAAAATGTAAATGCTTGAATGATGAATATATTGTTTGAGAAAGCTTGTTTTAATATCTAATAAACTTGACAAGCTTTAAGCTTTTATAAATTAAATTTACTTTTGTCGTTAACAAAACTTAGGCAAAGATCAAAAATATAAATAACGTTTAATGACGATATTTGTATTAACAATCTCCCCCTTTTTGTTGAGGACAAAATATAAATTTAATTTTATAAAAGAAACAAAGTTTGTACAAGAGTTATAAAAATATTAGTTTTAGAACTTGAAAAGGAAATGATAATGTAAGTGTATGAAATTTGACTTTTTCAGAAAGTCATGTATTATCAATGAGGTTCTTGTTTGACTTTTAAGAAAGTCAAATGTATGCAGTTGACTTTGAAAAGTCAAATATAAATATTTCAAGTTCTAT
Source organism: Chrysanthemum makinoi (assembly GCA_910596185.1). NCBI lineage: Eukaryota > Viridiplantae > Streptophyta > Magnoliopsida > Asterales > Asteraceae > Chrysanthemum > Chrysanthemum makinoi. The sequence continues at coordinate 235,046,699 of OU343217.1, read as the reverse complement.
ATTTTCTCCCCCTTTTGTCTCAACAAAAGAAGAGGCTATCTTGAATAATGAGCAGAGCTATTATCTCCCCTTGTTCAGCTCCCCTAAATTGGGTGCTTTAATGGGAAGATACATGGATTGTGAAAATAAAGCTACAAAAAAATGTTAGTAATAATGATCATTCACAAGCATTTCCAAACACTATGTAATGACACCAACAATATGATAAACAACATTCATTAGTTAAAATTTTTCATGAATAAAGATCATGAAAAGAGAAACAAATGATGTGTTTCTAGTACAAGAAAAAAAATTATCCTAAGAAAGCAAATAAAAGAAAAACTATTCTAAAACCATCCTAAAGTGATGGTGGATGGGAAAGAGCGTTGAGGCGCTCAAGAATGTGGTTGAGGATGAACCTCATTTCTTCTTGGAAGTCATGGACCATAATCCGGGTCCGTTCCACGGTTTGACCCGTTTGCTCACAAGTTGAGCAACCATGCCTTGGAGGGAAGAAAGTTTGGGAGGTTGTGGTGGTGGAATGGTGGATGTGTTGGTGGTGTTGGGAATGTTTGGAGTGGTCATGATGGATGCAAGCAAAGCACTTTGCATTTGCATTGTCTCCCTTAAGTGAGAATCCACCATGCCTTTGAATTGGTGGAGGTTGTGGAGTTGGGCTTGAATCTCCTCTCTAGTGGGATTGTCATCCCATGCTTTCGGAATGTCCTCAATATGAGGAGACATTGATGATGGAAGTGGATGATCCCCATATAAAGGACCATGAATGTCCTTGTGAATGGGGTGGAAAAGGAGAGGTCTTGGCCCTAATGGGGCGTTTGGGTCAATGGATGACCGAGGCGACTCATGAGCGATTATTTCAATTGTGCCAAAAGATGGCAATGGTGGTGGATGACTTGGCCTAGGAGGCAAGTCTTCCAAGTCCTCTAGAAAAGGATTTGGTGATGTTGGTGGAGTTGAAAATAACTCCATGGGAGTGAGATTGGGAGACCTTGGTGAAGGTGGTGAGGGTGTTTTGGATGTTTGGATGGGTGCGGTGGAGGTGAAGTAGGTGTTTTTGTGGGTGGTGGAGTGGTGATCACAATGTGTGATGAAGTGGGTGTAGCTAAGGTAAGAAGTGTATCATCTCTAATGGGAGATGAAATTGTAAGTGGTGAAGATTCGGATGATGAGCTAAGATGAACAAAACAACAAGGCCTTACGCTCATTCTAGCGGTTTTCTTGCAAGGTTTTGGTGATGATTTAGTCATTTTTAACTTGGGTTTTTTTTGCTAGATAGTAATGAGAATGAAGAAGGTGTGAGGATGATCATGGTAAAGCCTTTCAATTTATAGAGGTTAAAAAAATGTTGAGAAATGTGTTTGATTTGATGTTGAACCATTGAAGAGATGAGGTTCCTAATGATTTGGAAGTGGGTTGAATGCTAGTCATATCACCCAAGTCAATCCATACAAAGAAGATGGAGTGAAGAAGAAAAGATATGCAATAAATGTGTTCTAGTGAGTGGAATTTCCTAATATTCAGATTACCCACGGATTTGAAGGTACCAAAAATTCGGTTCCTTCCTTTATATGAAAGGGCTCCTTGGGTGGATTTTTCAAAATTTTGAATTTTGGTGGGAAATGGATTTCTTATATACCTTAGTAAATAATACTAGTTCTAATACCAGTATAAACTAGTTAAGATTGATTTATAAGTGATGGAAGATAATTGGGAATCACGAAAGAGTGAAATTGAGAAAATTACGGAGGATCCACGGCACCAAAATCATACGGACGGAACCTAAAAGGGGTGCCGTCGTCCGTCTGCTCTGAGGTATGGCGGTACCAAATTACATAAGGGACGGTACCAAAATTATGGTGCTTGATCCGATGAAGAGTCTTGAAATATGGGTTAGTTTTTTAGGTGTCGGGGAAATTTCGAAAACACGAAATTTTCTCAAAACTGTTATACTAAACATTTCTAGTTAGGAAAAGTAAATAACACATATGTAAACATAGTGGAGCATAGATTTTGAGCAAGGCTTATTGATTTTCACAATATAGTGAAAATGGGTAAAATTTGATAGCATACTTGTGCTATCCCCCTACATGAGATTGTTAGCATACACCATTGTTTCAAGTTATATTATCATCCTACATAATAAAAGCAACTAAATTGTATCAAACATTAACGATAATGCATTGTTCCAAACACTCCTTAAAGTACCCTTATTTGTCCAATTTCTTGTAAATCTTGTTCATCATCCTACCAAGGCACTTGAACATTCCCTTAGTTTGCTTGAATTCTACTGATTCATTCTCTATTTTGGGAAGAGATGCATAATAATACTCATGAGGTGAAGAGAGCTTGGAAGACCATCCTCGGGGCTATTTGATGATGATGATGATGGAGTTGGAGGTTTTGCTCTCTTGCCTTTTGTCTTAGCAACTCTTGCATCACTCAAAGGTACAAAGATGTGAGGGATGAGTTCATAGTGAAGGTGCATCCCTTTTGGGGTTGGTGGAATTGGAGCGAAGTTTCTATAGAGGCGGGTGAGAAGCATCCCGTATGGAAGAGCAACAGATCCTTGAGTTGGAATATCAATCATTCTCCTAGCTATGTAGTAGGCTAAGTTGAATGGTTGTCGTGTGGACAAGTTGTAAAGCATGTGGCAAAGACAAGCGTTTATGTGATCCCTATTTCCTATGGTGCTAATGACGTTTGCTCTAAGTAGCTCCTCCCATTTCTTAAATTCGGGCTTAAGTTCATTTAGCTCCATTCCATATGGATCTCGGTCTACCTCTTTGGGTTAAAAGGTGTTCGGATGACATCCTTATCGGCAGCGGGTTAGATAAGGAGAAAGCGGTCATTGATTGCATCAAAGGCGGTGAGTGACCACTTATCCGTGTAGACACAAGTTCCTCGGTTGGGAATTCCTAGTACTCTAGCAAATTCGCTTAAGGTGATGGTGTAGTCATTTTGGTTGATTCTAAAGCTAAGACAAAATTCATCATCATCTTCATCACTAAAACCGGTTACACTAGCATAGAATTCTAACACAAACCTAGGACAAATTGGTTCATCAATGTCAAGAAGACAATCGAATTGAATGGCGGCTAGTTCTTCACGAAGATTGGTATGCTCAAGGAAGGATGGGTGAATGGTTCTACCCTCATGGAAATACCTTGATTCTAGACCCCTAAATATTTCTACTTGTTCCTTGGTAAGTCCTTTGGTTTTGTGGTGTTTGGGAATGTAGTTAAGGGTGTCTTTGTGATCATAGAATCTTGCGGCTACCATGGTTATTCCTAAGGACAAGAGTTAATATGTTAAAAAAATTAGATAAATTTTACGTTTTTGATTCTAGTGTGTGCCTATATGAAAACAATTTGGAGTTGCGGTTATCTCGACTCATTTTATGCACAAAATGGTTTTAGTGGGGTGTTTGGCAAATACCATGAGATAACCCAAATGCTCCTAATTCAATGTGGCTACATTTGAATATACCCAGGAGTGCATATTAGTTATGCAATACCTTTAGTATTCAAGAGCATGCAAGTGATGAAAATTCTAACGTTTCTATTTGTATTAGCAATGAAAAAATGTTTTCCTACAAGTGAGAAGCTTTTCAAAACTTTTGACATGGGGTGTTTGGTTGTTTGAAAAAGGCCTTATATTTATCTATCAATAGTGGGAAACATGATTTGTTTATGCAATATGATAATGTAGTACCTAATTTGAATGACTAGTTATGCAATTTGCCAATTGAATTCATATTTGGTATAAAAGCATACATAAAACCCCATGTAATGATTTGTGATAGTTTTGTGCATAAATAAGAATCCTAGACTCCGAATTAAGAGATGAAATGTAGTTAGGATACTTACAATGATGTTATCTTCAATGATTAGTAAGTGGGAAGATGACAATAATGAGCTTGGTTTAAGTTTTACAGGTTTTGGTAAAGTGGGTTGTGAGGAAGAAGATGTTATGTATATAGCGGTTTTGCTTCTGAGCACCACGGACCGAGCGGCACCAAATATTGGTTCCGTCCGTGTTGTCGTTTGGTGCCGTGGCTACATGCGATATAAGGCAAAATGTTTTGGTTTGACTATTCTAATGTTTTAGGCTATGTTTATCCTACATGTTTGGTTCCATTAACCCTAAACCAAGTCTAAGAAGATTAAAAGGTTCTCGTTTAAGAGGTTTAGTTAGGATTTCGGCAATGTTGTCTTGAGGAGGATACTTTCGATTGAAATGTTTCCTTTTTGAACATTGTCACGAAGAAAGTGATGACGGATTTCAATATGTTTTTATACGAGCATGTTGAGCGGGATTCTTGCTGAGATCGATGGCTCCTTTGTTGTCGCAAAGTATCACAATTTTGTTGAGATGAATTCGTAGTCTCTGAGCTTGCTTCATCAAAGAGCTTGTTGACATGCTTTTCGGTGAGGCGTATTCGGCTTCGATAGTAGAGATGGCTAAAGCCGTTTGCTTCTTTGCAAACCATGAGGTGAGACAATGTTCAACAAAAGTGCAAATACCACTTGTACTTTTTCTATCGACATAATCACCGGATGATCGAGTCGGCATACACTATGGTTTCTATACCCGTTCCTTTGGGATACCATAATCCTAAACACGTTGTTCCCTTAATGTATCTTAAAATCCTTTTTAATGCTTCTAAGTGTGATGCCTTTGGGTTTTCTTGAAAGCGAGCACATAGACAAACACTAAACATAATGTCGGGTCTACTAGCCGTAAGATAGAGTAGGCTACCAATCATTCCTCTATATTTAGTGTTATCTACGGATTCACCTTCTTCATCCTTGGTGAGTTTAGTGTCCGAGGACATGGGTGTTTTAGTTGGTTTGGAATCTTCAAGACCAAATTTCTTAAGCATGTCTTTTATATATTTAGATTGGTTAAAGTAAATACCATCTTCTAGTTGTTTAATTTGAAGTCCTAGAAAGAAGTTTAACTCACCCATCATACTCATTTCAAACTCGTCATGCATGATTTTAGAGAAATCATTACATAGTTCTTGACAAGTTGATCCGAATATAATGTCATCAACGTATATTTGAACAATAATAATTTGCGATGCCTTTTTCTTAGTAAAGAGTATTATCTACTAATCCCATAGTATATTTGTTATCAATAAGAAAAGTCTTAAGACGGTCATACCAAGCTTTAGGTGCTTGTTTAAGGCCATATAATGCTTTCTTGAGTTTGAAGACATGATGTGGTTTCTCAAAGTCGGTAAAACCGGAGGTTGAGCAACATACACTTCTCCGTTAATAAACCCATTAAGGAAAGCACTTTTAACATCCATTTGAAATAATTTAAAGTCATAAGCACATGCATAAGCAAGTAATATTCTAATAGATTCAAGTCTAGCTACCGGTGCATAAGTTTCATCATAGTCAATTCCTTCTTGTTGATTATAACCTTGTGCAACAAGCCTAGCTTTGTTTCTAGATACTATACCATTTTCGTCCATTTTGTTTTGAAAGACCCATTTTGTTCCAATTATAGTTTGATCTTTGGGTTTTGGAACTAGTTTCCAAACATCATTTCTAACGAATTGGTTTAATTCTTCTTGCATGGCAATTACCCATGATTCATCTTTTATTGCTTCATTTATGGGTTTTGGTTCAATGGTGGATACAAAACAAAAATGATTACTTTGATTTTGAGCTTGTGACCTTAAGGTTCTTTGATTAAGTTGTCCTATGACCTTTTCTAATGGATGACTTTTAGATTCTTTGATGTTGACAATTTCCTTATTTAATGGTTCATCTTCCTTGTTATTATTAATTTGACTTTCTATTATTTGACTTTCAACTAAGTCATCATCTACCAAAGGTGATGTCTTAGAGAGAGGAGGACTTTCGTCAAATGTTATGTTCAACGATTCCTCGACTATCATTGTTTCTTTATTAAGGACAATGTAAGCTTTACTAGTTTGAGAGTAACCAAGAAATACACCTTCATAAGACTTTGGGTCAAACTTGGTGAGATAATCCTTAGTATTAAGAATAAAACATTTACAACCAAAGACTTTAAAATATCCTAATGTTGGCTTTTTACCTTTATAAAGTTCATATGGTGTTTTGTTTAGGAAAGGACGTATTAGGACTCTATTTAAAATATATGTAGAAGTGTCAACGGCGTTACACCAAAACTTTTGAGGAATGTTTTGTTCATTAAGCATTGTTCTACTCATTTCTTGAATTGTTCTATTTTTACGTTCTACTACTTTATTTGATTGAGGTGTTAGGTAGGCGGAAAAGTTATGTGTTATACCATTTGTATCACAAAAGTTTCCAAATTGAGTTTCGTTGTCAAATTTACGACCATGATCCGTTCGGATCGACACAATTTTGACACCTAGAAGATTTTGAATTTTCTTGCTAAGTATTTCAAATTTATCAAAAGCTTCATTTTTGGTTTTCAAAATAACGTCCAAGTAAACCTTGAGTAATCATCTACTATGACCAAAGTGTATAAGTTGCCTCCATAGCTTCTTTTAGCGGATGGTCCAAACAAGTCCATATGTAATAATTCTAGACACTTAGATGTGGACACCATATTTTTAGATTTGTGACTACTATGTGTTTGTTTACCAATTTTGCAAGCGTCACAAAAGTGTTGGTCATATTTTAGTTTTGGTAAATTTCTAACCAACTCTTTTGAAGATAGGTTTTGTATAAGTCTCATATTAGCGTGACCTAAGCGTCTATGCCAAAGAGATGAGCTATCGTCTAATGTTGTTAGGCAAAGTTTGTCATTATATGTTTTATCTATTTTCATGACGTATGTTATTTTTCCTAACTCCTTTAGCTATGGTGATACCATCTTTTAGTATTTTACTACCATTTTCATCAAATAGTACTTTATACTTTTTATCACATAGTTGGCTAATACTAAGTAGATTAAATCCTAACCTATCCACATGAGCAACATTTTCAATAGTTAGAGAGTTATGAGCAATCATACCTTTGCCAATGATTTTGCTTTTGAGATTGCTACCAAAGATGACATTACCTCCGTCATACTCTTGGTATGATGAGAAGAGACTTTTGTTGCCGTCATGTAGGTGAGCATCCACTATCTTTTATCCATTCATCAGGTTCCAATCCAACTTTCAAGCATACCTAAAAGAAATAACTCAAACATTTGGTCCCCAATATCTCATGGGTCCGTTTGGGTTAAACATACCATTTATTTGATTCATGTATGGAAATGATGGGTAAGAGTTCCATGGCATGTAATGGGAGTTTGATATGGTCTAGGAAAGTTTTGATTCCAAACGTTGTGTTGGTAGTTAGGTTGAACGTTGTGGTTGCTCTTAGGAAAGGGGCGTTTGGCAAAGGAAGTTTTATATCGTTGTTGAGTAGGTTTTGATCTAAATTCATTTTTAACAAGTCCTACTCCTGATATAATGGCTGGTTTTAGTTTAACATTATCATTGGTTTTTTTTGTTACTTTAACAAATTCATGCGGTCCGTATGAACATTCGTTACTGCTGTAATTGTTACCATTTTGCACAACGGACGGAACCCTTATTTTGGTTCCGTGCGGTCCGGTCTTTGCTCTGCAACAGATTTTGACAGAATGTTCGTCTTTTTCGCGTTTTGTTTTGACTCTTTGGAATTAATACTTCATTAAAACCTAGCCCATTCATGTCTCCCGGTGTTTTATGGATTTTAACTATTTCATCGGCAATGGCGATGTTTTTGTTAAACCTTTTAAACTTAGAATTATTTTCTATTAAAACTTCTTGTGTGAGCTTTAGTTTTTCTATTTCAAGATTAAGCTCTTGACATGATTTACAATCATCGTCATTTGCTTTTCCCTTTTCAAGTCGTTTTGCTTTTTCTTTTAACTCATATACCTCATTTTCCAAAAACTTCCTTTTTGGTTTTTAGAAATTTATTTTTAGTTATGATTTTTAGACTTAGCTCACACAATTGATTATATTGTTTTTGCAAAGTGTCATCATCAATAGAAGAATAAGAAGAGTAGGAAAGTACCTCATTTGACTCATGTGCCATTAGAGCGATCTCTTCCTTGCTTGATTCTTCATCGTCTTCACTATCACTCCAAGCACCACTTACAAAAGCTCGTTGAGTTTTGCTTTTAGGTGGCTTGGGACATTCTCCTATGAGATGACTTGCATCACCACATCTAAAACACTTTCTTTCACCTTTAATCTTCTTAGCATCCCGATCTTTTCGAATTCTTTTCTTCGAGGTTGTCTTACAAACTTTCCTCTTCTTCTAAAGAACTTCTTGAAATCTCTAACGGCCATGGCATACTCCTCATCTTCACTATCGGAACAAGATTCACCATCATCGCTTGATTCTGCCTTTGCTTTAAGACAGCAGTTTGATCTTCTCCTTTCTTCCTTTGATGATCTCGAATCTTTCTCCATTACCATTTCGTGAACTTTGAGGTTGCCAATTAGCTCGTCTAGTGACATTATTGAGAGATCTTTTGATTCTTCAATAGCGGTCACTTTAGCTCTCCATTTGGGATGGAGTGCTCTAAGAAATTTCCCGACAAAGTTCTTACTACGAAAAGATTCATCAAGTGCTTTAAGTGATGTAATGATAGTGTTAAAATGAGCAAAGCCACAATCAATGGTTTCATCTTAGGGATAACAAATTGTTCATATTGTTGAACAAGAAGATCAATTTTGTTATCCTTGACTTGTGGATTACCTTGATGTGTAACAATTAAAGATTCCCAAATATCTTTGGCGGTTTCACACATAAAAATTCTTTCATATTCTTTTCTAGGTAAAGCATTATAAAGCATCATTTTAGCTTCATTATTTTTAGCAACTAGTTTCTTTTGTTCATCAACGGAAATATCCTTTGTTGTAGAACTAAAATCTCCTTTAACAATAATAAACCAAAGATCTATATCTTTTGATTTTACATATGTTTCAAAACGGTTTTCCAATAGATAAATCCATTGGTTTCAAAGAGTGGTGGTCTTTGCATAGATTGCCCTTCTTTAAAGTTTTGAGAATCCATGGATCGTTTCAAGTTTATAAAATACAAGTTATTTTAGAAATTCTTGAGCAACGAGGCTCTGATACCAATTGTAGAAAACTAGAAGGGGGTTGAATAGTTTACTAGATTAAAAACTTTGTTTTGAAACTTATTGAAAGATCAATTGATATTGATCTTAAGTATGTTAATGAAATATGCAAGCAATATGTAATAAGTAAATAAGGAAAGAAATGATCAAACCACAACAAGTTGTTTATAGTGGTTCGTCCTACAAGGACTCTTTTCCCCGCCCTACTCCCTCCAGGTCTCACACTCGAGAGTTTAACTTCACTAGTCAACAAGCTCCTTTCACCGGCGTAGAAACCTTTACACTTAAACACACTATTTCCGACACTAAGCTAGATGTCGAGTTCTTTCCAAGGGTACAACTACTCCCACACACAATGTATTTTGAGGACTAAAATACTAACCACTCACACTCACAAGATTATGATGGTTTGATACAACAATGAAGTATGGATCAACACTAGATCATACAACACTAAACAAAAAAGACTTCCAACTTCGTTGAAGCTTGAATATGACTTGATCTTCTTTGCTACAAAAGAGATCACTAATATGATATGAAACCGAGTTAGAAAGGTTAGAGAGAAGATATGTATGAGAGTATGTTAGAAAGGGATGAAAACTACTTGGCTTGGCATTGCTATTTATAGCCAAAATGGACGGGGCGCGCGGACGTGGACCTTAAAAGGGTTCCGTTAGTGTACCAAAATGGTACCGCCGTCGGCAGATCAAGATATCAAATCTTGCTTAAAGTCAACTCTATCTAAAAGAGATTGTGCAAGATATGAAGAGTACAAATCTTCACAAAATATCTAATGGAATCTTCTAATGATTTCCATGATGTAATACATGATGTCAAATGTTGTATTACTATTTATAGAAATATGCAAATGCTTAAGTAGTGTTTGGTTTTAAGAACCTAACACATTCTACAAACTCTTATCATACATAATGATTAGAGTCATATCAAGATGTTACTAATTATAAATGTAAATGCTTGAATGATGAATATATTGTTTGAGAAAGCTTGTTTTAATATCTAATAAACTTGACAAGCTTTAAGCTTTTATAAATTAAATTTACTTTTGTCGTTAACAAAACTTAGGCAAAGATCAAAAATATAAATAACGTTTAATGACGATATTTGTATTAACACTTATAACTCATTGCATTCATAAAATCTAGTGCTTGTTTGCTAAAAAGTCAATTTCATCTTTAATCTCAACCTTGTGGTTCACTGTTAGGAATTTGGATTGTCAAATTCATCCCACAAGCTTAAAAGTTGTTACTACAGCTCTAAATAATCTCATTTTACCTTATTATAACATATTCAGTCTATAGAATCAAACCTAAGTTCATATTAGTCAACCTTTTAAAGTGTAATTTAAAAAAGTCAAAATTTACTAGAAGCGGAGTTTTTGAATAAACTTTACAATTTCTTGTGACACTTTACCATTAAGATTTAGTCTAAATGCTTTTGGGATATTAAAGTTTAGCTGCTTAACTAAATTAGAAAAATATTATTTTACTTATACTTAGCTTATAAAATGCTTATTTCTTTTTCTCTTTTGAACCCCTTTTTAGAAAGGGTGCCAAATCCTTGCAGATTTGCTAACCATTTTCACAAGCTCATAAAAAGCTTAATAGTAAACCATAGCTTGTGAAATTTGGTTCTTTATTGTAACTAACCTAGCCATCTCTTAAGGGTCCCAAGCTTTAAATTTCATTTTCTAAAAAAACATTTACTAGAACACAAGCAGTATTGTTTTCAATAAGATTTACGTATAAACATGATAACCCGATTGCTAACAAACTTTTTCATAAGCTCACCCTGAAGCTCATTAGTGAACCCGGTGTTTGATCTTTGGACTTTTGGAAAGCTTACCAACCCGGCTGTTATTTCGGTCTTTGTTTTTGAGCTTTTGAGCTTATTTCATTAGCTTAAATTGGCTTAGAAATCTCAGGCCATTTGGTAGATAGGTTTAGAATAAGTGCTTATTGATTATTACTGACTTATCATATGGTTCTTTGTGTTTCTAGCTTAATATAAGTAGCTTTTAACTTGTTGAATCTTATTCCATCTTTGGTTTTAGCTTGTAAGTTTGTTTGAGCTTAAAAACATCAAATAAACTCCTTAGCTTAAGCTGTTGACTTTATAAACCTAAGCACTTATTTTTAAGTTTGAAATTTTTTGTTTTTATTAAAGTTGTTTATTTTCATTAGTTAAGTAAGTTTGTAAAAGAAAAATAAAAAAAATAAAATATTTTGCAAAAAGCCATTCTTTGGGATTGGAATTCCAGCCCACCCAGACTCACCACCACCCACACCTTATTTCATTAAGCCCTTGGGTCTTTGGTAGTTATGGTTTGCATTATCTATTATAACCCTTTGTTTTCCATTTGGCTTATCGTAAATTTTTAGCTTATTTCTAGCTTATTTAATTAAGTTGTGCATGTTTTGTATTTTTCTAGCCTTGTCTTGTTATTAAGTATTTTATAAAAAGTTTCAGATTTTTTCTTAATAGTTTTAGTATTTTTTAATCATTTAACTAGTTAAAATAGTATTTAATTCATAATAAAATATAAAGTCTAAAAATATAAATCTTTTTTCTAAAATTTTCTTTTGTCATATAGTAAGTTAGAAAATTGTTTTTACACTTGTAGGACTTTTATTTCAAAATTTTTACGTTTTATCTTTAACAATTTTTATACATGCGCCGTTTTCCTTTTCACATTTTAGATAATTTTGAGTTTACGTTTTTGGTTAAAATAGTTTATTTAAGTTATTTTATTTTATAAATTTAGAAAAACATCACTTTAAAAATAGTGATAAGTTTATTTAATATAATTTAGCTTTTAATTTTCTTTTAATTTGCATTTTAAGCCCTGTAATTTATAAACTTTATCTTTGGGTATAATTATTCAATTCTCAAATCTTTTCCCATTTAATGTCACGATCCGCAGTTAAGTTTGTACTACTGATATTAACACCGTTGGGACTTAACGACGGGAAACACTAAACTCCTCGATCTTAATTGCATTTGTTTACGGTATGTTTTAAGTTTATTACGGTTGACCATTCACAAGTGGTTAGCTTGTGTGATAAAACTTGACTGTTCAGGAGCCGGTCACCGATCATTATGGAAAGTGATGGTTTGGTACAAACAATGATGTATGAAGAATTATAATACACACTTGTGATGAACAAACAAGACTTGCAACTCTTGTTGAAGCTTATAAGTTTTCAATGATGCTTTGATCTTCTTGCTAATTAAGAAGCTCACAAAGATAAATATGAATGAGTTAGATACAGGGAATAATGAGTAGGACATAATATACAATATTTATGTATATAAGTGTGTCAAAACAACTAAGTTTGGCTTGCTATTTATAGGCAAAAAGCCACAGCAGGCCACGGATCCGACGAAACCAAAAACTTGGTTCAGTCCGTGTACCATTTTGGTTCCGTCAGTCCTTGACAAGGGATCTTTCAAAATCTTGCAAATCTGGTTCATATCTTTCCAAAATATTCTCTATGATCCAAATAGATTTGATATCTCAGATAATCTTAGAGTAGGATGATCCATATAGTGATGTAAAAATGCATTTACATTTTGATTAAAAGATTTAACAAAGTAAACTTGTGAAATATAAATAGTAGCTAGCTAAGTGATGTTAATTAAGAAGTAACTTAAGAAAAACTTTGTAACTATATAAAAGACTTAACAAAATTTATACTTTGCTAATATAAAGTTTATTATTGTCATTAACAAAAGATAGAAAAGATCGTAAAATATCAATAACGTTTTTAGACGATATTTGTATTAACAAAGATGTTTCGATGAGGAAAGCTTCGGGTCATGGTTCGTAGCACGGTCCGGTTCAAGGTTTTATTACGTTTGAAGGCGAAGCGATGCGAAGAGAGATGTCACCCGTCATACTAAAGAAGCCTTCGAGACATGCTGCAAAGGAAGGGCAAGAATGTTGCAACCCAAGAGCCAAAGCCTAAACCATGGACAAAGGCGGAAGAGGCCATCTTGAGTGTAAAGCTTGGACTCATGTGTGGGAAAATTCCAAGAAAGGAAACGCTATCAATAGGGCAAGGTTTTGGGCTGATGTGATACAATACTTTAAAAAATGGCGGTTGAATGGGGTTAGAGTGACCAAATGGAAGAATAGGTTTCGTTGTAGGGTTGGTGCATTTTGTGCAATTATGGAAAATATCGAGTAGAATCACGAAAGTAGTGAGAATGATCTCGATATCTACCAAAAAGCTTGTAAAGAATACCAATTGATTACCCATCATGAGTTTACATTGAAGGAGTGTTGGAAAATTTTGAAGGATCATGTTGCTTGGAAGGATATTGAGATGCCTTCTTTCTACAATAAAAAGGTGGAAGAAATCAGGGCTTGAAATCACCTTGGGTCAACAAGTGGTTTGAATTTACTGCGTGGATGATTACGATGAAGGAAGAGACTCGAGAATCACGACCAATCGGTCGTGACCAATCCAAGAAGAAATCATCTGCCTCCTCTCGTGGGACACCTCCATCATTTATTACTTCGGTAGCCGAGAAGTTCTTCAACTTCAAGTCGACAAAATTGGGAAAATAAGGAAATCGCAGAGGACTATATAAAGTTGAGGAGAGATGGAGATGGAAGAGGCAAGATGTGGCTGACAAAAATTAGATTGAAAAGCCAGAAAATTGAATCAAATTAAACCCAAATTGAATTGATGAAAAATGAAAGCGTGACAAGACATAATTTTCTACAATTGAATGTCGACTCAAACTTTCCCCTGGCAAACCGCGTGAACTTATGGATATGAAGGCATCAATCAAGAAATGTATAACTTAGATTATTAGTTTACGTTTTTAGTTGTATTTGTAATATTTTTATTATTATTCAAAGTATTGTAATGTTTAAGTTTTATTATTAATGAAGTTTAAATTTGTTGTTTAAAAAATTAGAATTTAAAAAAATAATAATAATAAGAAGGTTGCTACTGTGGATACTTGGTAGATACGAAGAAAATTAGATGGAAAAGAAAGGCGATATGGCTGAGACAAAATGAAGGTCGAGTAGATCGATCATTAATTGTACACACCTTTTATTTTGCTGCTACATTGACTTTCCTGCCAGGCGGCCCATACACGACTTTTACACCCATCAAAGCGACCTACACTACAAAAATACTTACAAAATACATTTTAATTTAACTTAAACTTTTACACAAAACAAACCAGCGACATCGATGCATTGATCTCAATCTAAATGTACGCGCACTATCACTTTCGACCTTCATTTGAACATCAAAGGCAACCATCATTTCCAATCGATCAATTTGGTTTTTCTCTTGTTGTGCCCAGCATATTACTTGCTTTACGATACCACCATTTTAATTTAGCAGAGATCATTAAAATAATAAAATTTTTTAGCAAGGACAAATTTTAGCCAATCGTTTATTTCATCAAGAAATAAAATTGGAGATAAGTAAATACTTTAATTAAAAATTTATTACACCAATCTTTTTATAATTTAAATATTCAAGTATCATTATATGTTTGGTAAAATTATACTGCCGCAACAACTATTTTAATTATCTTCCAATAGAAGTTCACTTTTACATAGTTTCGACGAATTTCATTTTCGGTTTCTTTCAACTTTTTTTTTCAATATTCAAAAATTCGCATGAGATATCACTTGTGATTTAACACTAATATGAATGATTAAACACTAAACAACTATATTAAAAATTAGCATAAGTATCTGTGTTTAAATCAAAGACGTTATCTATTTTTTGCAATGAAAAACACATATTAATGACTTTCCAACCATATATCACACATTGTACTTGAATTATAGATTACAACAGTTTATTTTTTAAACTTCTGTAGTCATATGTGATTAAGATCACGTGTGGTAAAAATCACATGTGACTTTATGTGTTTATCAACCTTTGACGAATTAACTACACTAATCTACAATTTGAAATATAGTACATACATGAAGTTTTTTGAATTTTGTAGAAAAAAATTATTTTCTTTTTATGATGTTTACATATTCGAATATTCAAATTAGTATTGAATCACATGTGATTTCTCATGCAAATTTCAACAATAAAAAAAACTGAAAAAGTGACTAGAAAAGTTTGTCGAAAATATATCAAAGTGATTGTCCATAGAAAGTGAATTTGTTATTTAATATAAAAAATGAGTGTTTAGTATTGATTCCATGCACGTTTACTCCAAGGAGATGTACTGATATTGCATGTTGGAGGCCTAGTTCTAGAAAACAACATTGTGTCGTTAAATTCAGTCCAAAAAGTTAACGATCGTTACTTTGTGTCGTTAAATTCAGTCACATGCCTTACACAAGAGGGCACAAACGCAATTCTCTACACTTGTCCCTTTATTCACTTGTCCCTTTTATGGAAAATAAAAGTTTATAAAAATTAAATTGTAGACCTAAAACAAGAATTTTAAAACCTACAAAAATATTTTATTAAAATTTTCTCAATAAAATTGTTGATAAATATATTTAAAATACTAAATGAACCCTAAGAATTCTGTAAAAATTAACATGACTTTTAAAAATCTAAACAACAGAAAATATAAAAACAAATTTTTATAATAAATATTTTTTTTAAAATAAAGGACCAAAACTGACGATAATAGAAGATATTTTAAAAAATGTCAAAAATAAACACTTAATTTTTTTAAAACTGAAGAAAAGACATTTTAGAAATTAATAAAAATAAAATACAAATATTATTTTTTGGAAAAGAAAAACAATATTAAAAATCAAACTTTTTAGAAAAAATATTTTTATAAAAAGTTTGAGTTTTTATCTCGTTTTTATTTGCTAAAAAAATTTGAGTTTATAAATTTTTAGACTGAGTTTTTTTAAATCCATTTAATAAAAAGTTTGAGTTTTATCTTGTTTTTATTTGATAAAAAATATAAAAATATATTCATATTTTATTTCTAAAAATTCTTTCTTTCAGTTTATTATCTTTACAGCTTTGGATTTGCTTTTTGATACTTTTTAAAATACTTTCTATTTTCATCAAATTGGGTCTTTTATTTTACAAAATAGTTTTTTTTAATTAAATTTTTATTTTTATATTTTCAGTTGTTTAGTGCCAATTTTTAAAAGCCATATTAGTTTTTAGCCCTAGTTTTTAAACCTTGTTTAGTATTTTAAATATTTTTATAAACATTGAAAAAATCGTTGAAAAATATTTTTGTAGGTTTTAAGATTATGTTTTTGTTTTTATAATATTAATTTTAGTTTACACAAAAAGGACAAGTGAATAAAGGGACAAAGTGTAGAGAATTACGTTTATGTCCTCGTGTGCAAGACATGTGATTGAATTTAACAACACAAAGTAACGATCGTTACTTTTTTGGACTGAATTATGCGCTTTTGCAAATAGTGAGGACTAACTGTGTAATTTAAAAAGGAGGGCCCAAACATGCAATTTCAGTACACCTCCAATGACTAAACGTGTAATTTACTTGTTTAATAAAAATGTATTTAATGGGATATGTTTTTGCAAATAGTGAGGACTAACTGTGTGAGTATTTAATAAAAATGTATTTAATGGGATATGTTTTGCGGTGTAGGTTACCTTATTACACCCAGGTTCAGTGACTTACGATAATAATTGTGTTTTCTTTGCGTTTTCTAATATTTAATGTTGCAAAGAATAATATATTGGTTTTACTTTTTAGTATCACCTTCACATTTTTTTATCACCTGAAAAGAATAATATTCTTGTCACCTTCATTTTTTATTTTATTTTGTCAATTATTTATTATTTACATTACGTTACCTCATGGGGGATGTATATCATTTTGATTAAATTATTGTTAAGAGTTTTTCCACATTTTATGATATTCTATCCATCATATCATACTTTTTTATTTTTTATATTTCTGTTTATTAAAGTTATTTGTATTAAAATACTATTTAAGTATTTTTATTCACACCATTAATCTTTGTGGAAATTTTCTTTTTTAAAAGCAAGGGATTTTGAATGATATTTTTTTTGAAAAGGTAAATAAATATTTAATATGCTGTTAAGACTTAGATCTAGAAGCATTAAATTTAAAGACTCAAAAGAAAAAAAAAAAAAAAAAAAACAAATGTATATTATAGACTTGTACGCTAGAGCACAAGGTGTGGTCACATTCCGCCAATGTCAATCTCTCGTGGAAAGGCTTTTGCTTGAGTCAAGGCCAAGTCACTATACCGGGCCCTCATGCACTAAAAGGCAAGTGATGGCAGTTGCTTGGGTCAAAAGGAGTGTTTTTGTTTTTATTTTTAATTGTTTTTATTATTATTATTATTTTTTTTAGTTTGTGTTTTAATTAAATATGATAGAACTAAAAAAAAGAAAAAAAGAAGGGTTTTAGCTTGAGTGATTAGTGATTATTTTTTTATGTGAGAGTAATAAGAGAAGTGAAAAAGATGATTTGTTAAGGTGTCATGACTCATGAGGTGATACTTTTTAAAATTTTTGGCTTGAACCACCATACGAGGTGCTGTAAGGTATAAAATATTTCAGAACATGTAACGAAGGAATATTATAGTACGCATATTTCCAATCATCATCGTATTTAAACTGTAAACATGCAACTACACAACCACGTTCAATTATTTGTTTACTTAAAAAATTGGTTACCCACTCTTCGAGCAAAAAAAGAAACAGCATTGAAAAGTAAATTATCTGTTTTATATTTCAAGTTCACAATAAATTTGAGTTAAAACATACCTTTTCCGACAAATTAATAGAAAAAATATGCAGTTAATTAACATATAAACCGGTATTAACTCGTAATTAGTTCATACAAATGCAAAAGGAAAATCGAGTTATTACCTTTGGAACTAGTTGAGTTCTTCCCGATACCTTTATTTTAAGAAAAGTGTTAATTTTGGGAGTATATGCAATAAGGAGTTAAGATCAACGTGGAATCAAAATTATCTAAATATCCAATTTTAGTCATTTATTTTTCTATTAATAAAAAAAAAAGAAAAACCCTCACTTTCCATCTCTTCTTTAAAAATAAAATATCTTGCAAACCAGAATCGTCGAGTGAAAAATAATGCTATCGCGACGAAAGTGTTTTTTATATTTCAGTAGACGACGACTTCGATATACTTTTGACGAACTTTTTTCTCAATTTTTCTCGAGTCACGTCTGAAAAAATCACATGTGATTTGTATCACAAATCACATGTGATTTTATCACAAATCACATATGATTTGTATCACAAATCACATGTGATTTTATCACAAATCACATATGATTTTATAAATCACATGTGTGATTTTATACATCACATGTGATTTTTTCAGACATAACTGAAAAAAATTCTAAAAAAAAGTTCGTCGAAAGTATATAGAAGTGCCATTTTATAGAAAAGATGATTTAATTCTCGTCGTGATGGTATGATTCTTTTCATGCGCAACGACAACGGTTTGCAAGATATTAATTTTTTAAAAATGGTGAAAGTTTATAATATATATATATATATATATATATATATATATATATATATATATATATATATATATATATATATATATATATATATATATATATATATAATCTAGATCAAATAAGATCAAGCTTAAAGTTGTTAAAATGAGATCCAACTAAAATTGACAATGACACTCTCCTTACAACAAAAATAAATCTTTTATTAACTACAACTAAAACTGTTAAAGTTTCGATAGATTTCTTTTTAAAATTTACGAAACTTAGGTGATACTCTTTGATTAAAAGTGTAATGTGTATCAGCTTTTTGTATGTGTATCAGTTTTTGAATATTTATTAGTGTAATGTGTATCATGTGTATCACTAATCCAAACTCATGTATCATTTGGTTATTAGTTGCTAAAATGTTAATTTGTATTAAAATATTACTTTTATGTGTATTATTGCTAAAATTATTATTTATAAATGTTTTAGTAGTTTTTTAGACTTGATCTTATTTTTACAACTTTAAGATTGATCTCACGTTAACTCTCCCATATATATATATATATATAGGTTTGTATAATGGGTGCTCTTAGGGTAAGGTTTAAGGTGTTAAGAAAAGGAAAGTTTGAGTTTATTAAATTATAAATCAGATTTATTTGTGGTAATTTGTAAGTTTAATTAATGTGTATTAAATATAATTTGCAATATAAAAGGAATGTTCGTGCTTAATAAATGTACCTTAACAAATGCACTCAGGGCACTGATTGGACAATCCCAAATTGTATTAGTAATTATTTAATCGTTTGATTAGCATGCTTTTCACTATTTGATCCTACTTAAATTACTTTTGAGCGATTACGGATTATATGTTGTTTTATTGGATGCTTATGCGTATGTTTTGATTACATTATTAGTTTATCATGCCTTGTCATTGGCTCACATAATTACTTCATTAACATCATTTGCATGATTAATGTAAGCCCTAACGGGTCAATTAATAAATAAAATAGTAATCATTGAGGTAGATTTAATGCCGATTTAATTAATTGTGACAGGATTAGTTTGTTGGAAGACTTAAAGAAAGAATCTAGGAATCTAGACATAGGAACAAGATACACATGCACGTAAGCAACCAAAGAGAGAGAATACATATAGTACTTATCATATATAACTAAACAATTAGCCAGAATACACCTTTCTTACTATCAGCTTGACCTCTTATTTGTTATTTGTTTTCTATCAGTGTACGTTTGTGTCATTCGCCTCATTACTTTTACTTATCGTTTTACTTAATCTAAACCTCGTGCCAGTCTCTCAGGCTGAAAACCCCCTTGCGTTAGATTAGGTTTAATAAGACTAACTTTATGATTAAAATACTGATAGATATTTAAGTGTTAACGTTCCACTCTTAGTGATCGACACTATACTTACCAACTAAGCTACATTGGTCGGGTACACTGCCCGTTAGTGTTTGTTATAGGTTAAGTCTGTTAAATATAAATTTAAAACTTGAATACAATAATCTATACCTACAACGATAGACATATCAAGTTTTTGGCGCCGTTGGCGGGGAGTGAATTGTTTAATACTTGTATATTTGTTAGTATTTTGATTTAAGTTTTTAATTTAGTTTAATATTTTTATTTTTAGTTTTTTTTATTTGACTAACTTTGTTATATATTTGTATTGCTTGTATATTTATGTTTTTCTGCATTTTTCTCGTTTTTGTTTTTATTTGATTTCGGCATTTTTTGTTAGTTTTCGTTTTTGTGTTTTCTGCATTGTATCTTCACAGATTTTGTTTGAACTAAACGATACGGCGCATCTAATCTCATAGATACTGTGTATTGCATTTTTATTATTCGTTCAGCGTATCTTATTTAATAATTCAGGTACGACGCATCTAATTTCTTAGATACGGCGTATACTGCTTTTAATCTGAATTAAAACCCTAAAAGTCATAGAGCGGATAAGCTTTTGCTTATACAACGTATCTATTTATTCTTCAAAAACATATCCGAGTTTTTAAATCCTAAAATACGGCGTATCGATTAACCTCGATATTACCTATTTATTTTCTAAATTAAAAAGCTTAGATTTTAAATCTAACAAGAGTACGACATATTAGCTTTCACGTGTACGGCGTATTTATCTTTTATAAGCAAATTAGAAAATCAACCATACGGCGCATTGATTCATGTCAATAAGGCGTACATTTTTATTTGATTAAAAGGCTGATTTGAATTTTTACTTCGAGCATACGGCGTACCCAGATAACTAGATACGGCGTATCGTCTGCAGATATCAACATATTTTATTTTTCCTATTCTGTTATGGTTTCTAGTTTTTTGTGCTATCTTACGACAGGGCCCGTCCTACTGACGTATTTATTTCTGTTCTAAAAAATCATTATGGACAACACCATGAAGGAGTACATGACTGAAACCGAGAAATACTATGGATCAAGTATTGCTAGGCTACAAATTTGCGAGGAGGAAAATTTTGAATTAAAAGGGCAACTTCTCAAGGAACTACGTAGTAATACTTTCAGTGGTTCTGAGAATAAAGACCCGTTGATACATCTTGAGAAAATCTACTTAATTGTTGAATTGTACATTCTTGTTCCCAATGACGTGGAGCGACTTATGCTTTGGGTGTAATGCCCCGTGAACGACACGACTTAAAATCATTGAAATTTAAACTTTTACGCGGAAACGATTTGACTTAAAACTGACCTGCTGTTACTAATCGTTGAACTGATAAAATTATGTAACAAACTGACCCTTGAAAGTATTTTTACATGAAACTAGGCTCAATTACCTTCGAAATGACGGGTGGCACGACCCGTGACGGCTTACGGTTAAAAAAATATGATTTTTCGAAAATTGACTTTGACTAGTTCTCCAAATTAGTTCTCCAAGTAGTTCTCCAAACTAGTTCTCCACTAGTTCTTAAACTAGTTCTCCACTAGTTCTCCAACTAATTCTCCAACTATTTTAGCCACTTTACAAGCACTTAACCATATACATTGTTTTTACAAACATTCTTGACCCGTTTGACCCAAAATGGGTTAAAATAGACCTTGTCCCAAACACCCCTTTTTCTGCATATCCCTTTTATATACTTTTGACCCATTTTCCGGAAAACGACTTCTATAACATGACATAACACCAAAACTTCCAGAAATCATTAGGTCATTATAAATATCAAATATATGCATAAACTTGGTCATAATAACCCACGGAAACGTGCTTTACAAAGTGACGGGTGTTATGCCAAACACCCGTTTTGACCCGTTTGCATACACCACTTTAACATAACTCTTTAACATGCTTTAAAACCTGTAAAATGACTCTTAAAACATTTCAAAGACTTGACACTATAAACATTAAACTTTTTATGACTCTCGGGGGACAACCTTGTCATGAGCTCGGTATCTACCTAAGCTTTACCTTCTTATCAATCTTCTAAACTTTCGCGTAATCCAACCTTAACGCTTAGTTCCAAGCATTTTCTTTCCTTCACGTTTAAACCTACAAAACATTAACATCTTAAACCGTAAGCACAAGGCTTAGTAAGTAAAGCGTTCATAACATGTTATCATAGACATTCATACATTATACATCATAACTCATTAACCATTTCAAATCATTAAACATTAACACGTACCTTGGTTCACTTAAGTAAAACATTTCCTATGGTTCAATATCAACATACCTTAGCCTAATCCACATTGCCTAATCTTCATGACTAGTTAAGCCAAACTAGTCTCAACCACACTTTACATAAACATATATTCAATTACCCCATTCCTTAGCATAACAAAATCACATAACATATAATGTGTAGAATCATATAACAACATATAATGACCGGTTTACTTACCTTAATTCCAAGATAGTAATATCAATGAGAATCATCATCATCAACACCATCATTAGCCTCTTCTTCACATCCTAGGTTAATTATCATAACACTTAATAATCATAATTAAATAATTATGAAAATGGTTTATATAACCATATCCCATTTCTTACACACCTCTAATCATCATATAATCATATCTTGATTATGTGATGATCAATCCATAAATTACTAACTTAATAAAACTTAACCCATCATCATCATAACATCTTTAATTAGCTTAAAACATCATTTACCCAATTTCCCCAAATAGGTATATGAACCCTAATTTATAATTCATCAATTAGCTTAGGGTAAAGGATTACTTACTTGTAAGGATGATTAGCACTAACTTATTTCTTAGTTTTGAGCATTAATCCTTCATCAATTTGACCATTGGAGAATCTTGTTCTTTTCCCTCCTTTTTCACTTCACGACACACACTTACACACCTAAATTATTCTGGAAATCTAATGATACAAGAAGAAGGATTCCAGACATATGTAGGTGGTATGTTTGCCTAATTGGCACATTAGGTCCTTCAAGTCTCATTCCTTCTATTTTGGCCACAACATACTTTATAACATGTTTAGCACTTGGCAACTTAGGTCCCTTAAGTTAATTTTCCTTATAAATGTGACACGTCATATTTTCCATAATCATTTACATAACATTTGTTGACTATTAGTTTGACTATCAGGTTGACTACAATATAACATTCGTTGACTAACCAATCACGTTAAACCTTGGTCAATTTCATCTAAGGTGGGGCCTATTTGTATCCGGGATACGGGTCTAACAATTCTACCCTCCTTATTTAGATTTCGTCCCCGAAATCTCTCGTCTATTAGTAACCATGACTTGGTCATTTCTTAACCCCATTCTTAGTACTAAGCACACTTTCATTCAAACATTTCATTGCAATGATCTAAGTGATCCTGCAACACAAATTGACACATTCCAAAAATCCTAAATTTGCTCTACTTCTTGTTGATTTATCTAAAAGCATACGGCTCTTACTAAGGTTATTATGTCAAACGAGATACATTTATTATAACCAAAATATCATTTGATCACTTTATCACTATTACACCACATTCTTACTTGCTTTACTCTAACTTTTAATCAAGGATTATATGTCACTTGAGAAAATTTGCGCCAATTTGACTTTATATAAGTCAAATATAAACTAATACAACCTAAGATTCTCATCTTTACCGTAATCATCTCAATACCCTTTTAACATTTTTTAACACCTTACTTTCTTTACTTCATTTTAAGGATTTCCGCTAAGTATTATAAGTCACTTAGGAAATCTTAGGTCGCATTTGACTTTCACAAGTCAACATTGACTAATACCTTCACATTCTACTATGGTCATTCCATTATTTCATTAACATTTTTATGATAAGGCCTTGTTTCCTTAACTTCTTTCTATAATTTCCTTGTCAAAGACTACAAGTCTCGTAGGAAATTTCAATATTTTGACTTCATAAGGTCAAACTTTAACTTACATCATCGCATTTACACATAAGGGTGCTAATAAAGGTTAGCATCCATTACTAACATTACTCGCATTTTGTACCACTCCTCAAGGTACATTATAACATCATTACAAATTCTTAATCTTTCCAAGTCATACTTAAGACACTTAAATGATTGGTTTCACTTAATGTCTCAATTTAAAGTCGCATTCTAATTATATCCCACCTATCTTAGTTCTTAAGACTTCTTACTAATTCTAGGCTTTCGTTTTCTACCCTTTTTACCTTACTCACGCCATGTCGAGAACACATAAGCCCACTCATTTATATTTTCTCATTTACATGGAAAGGCGTCCCAGTCTATGTAAATCAAGAAACATAAACTCATGGTTCGGAGATTCACAATTTCTTTAATTAAATGAAAAGGCGTCCCAATCCATTTAATCAAGGAAATCATAAATCGTCCTACTTATATACTTTCGACATAACATTCGTACTTATTACTAGTTTTCACTTTACTTTCTTTCTCTTAGTTCTTTTACACTTCACATTACTTTTAATTTTTAGACTTGGATCCATACCATTATCACATTTACTTTGGGGATTTTTATATGCCAAAGATATAGGCAACCCTTTGCCGGTGAAAGCAATACATTCCTTCATGAACATCATTAGCTTGGTCATCCCGAAGGATACCACCATTAACATTATTAACTTGGTCATCCCAAAGGATACCACTATTAACATTGGCTCGGCCATCCCAAAGGATGCCATCATTAACATTATTAGCTTGGTCATCCCAAAGGATACCATCATTAACATTAGCTCGGCCATCCCAAAGGATACCATCATTAACATTAGCTCGGCCATCCCAAAGGATACCACCATTAACATTAGCTCGGCCATCCCAAAGGATACCATCATTAACATTATTAGCTTTTCATCCAAAAAGGATACCATCATTAACTATCATTAATTCATTGGTTATATGATAGCTACCTTTAACCTTTCACATTTAATATTAGATCCAAGTCATTAACATTTTAACACACACACTTTTCCATTTTTTTAAGCAAGCATCATTGGTATATGAAACCCGCTTGTCGTATTTACACATTTTTATGTGTTTACACTTCTCATTACAACTTACATTCTTTAACTTAAGTTAACCATTTCCACATCTTTACCATTACCTCTTTTAGGCCACTTGATTCTTTTCTACTTCTAACCTTACATAAGTTAGATTAATAACACCTTTGTTAACATACGTTTATCCTTTACATTCATTTTAAACATCAACACGATCTCTTCGCGTTTTACTAAACAACATATTATTACGTTCTTACTTACATTCTTAACTCATCCCTTTTTAGTAATTAGCACATTGGCTATACGATTTTCATTTCATCATTACTTGTCATCATTTCTTAATCTTATTCATTACTTTTTCACATTAATAGACGCTTAACAATTAGCATGACAGTTCTTATCTTGCTATCACACATTATACTTTAGCACACTTATCATTTATTACGTTTCACACCTTAAGCGTCAAATACTTTAATTCACAATTATCTCATCTCTAATACCACTTATCATTTCTAATTACATTCCATATCGTTATTCCAATACACATTCATATCATCATAATACGATCACCGACACTAACCAAGGTGTACGACAATCTAATCATTTAGATACCTCAAGTCCTCTACGGACTTATATCACATAAAGATCAATACTATAGCACGAATTCATTATTATCAACTTAGGTTCATGTAAACTATCACATGATCTGATTCAAAACTTAAACATTTACTTTCTTGCTTTAACTTCTCTTACATTCAATGCATCTAATAGTGGTTTAAGTCTAGAAAACCTAAAGTGGAAACCTAATTCACTTAAACCGAAGCTCTGATACCAAGTTGTAACGCCCCGTGAACGACACGACTTAAAATCATTGAAATTTAAACTTTTACGCGGAAACGATTTGACTTAAAACTGACCTGCTGTTACTAATCATTGAACTGATAAAATTATGTAACAAACTGACCCTTAAAAGTATTTTTAAATGAAACTAGACTCAATTACCTTCGAAATGATGGGTGGCACGACCCGTGACGGCTTACGGTTAAAAAGATATGATAAATTTCGAAAATTGACTTTGACTAGTTCTCCAACTAGTTCTCCAAAATAGTTCTCTAAGTAGTTCTCCAAACTAGTTCTCCACTAGTTCTTCAAACTAGTTCTCCACTAGTTCTCCAACTAATTCTCCAACTATTTTAGCCACTTTACAAACACTTAACCATATACATTGTTTTTACAAACATTCTTGACCCGTTTGACCCAAAATGGGTTAAAATAGACCTTGTCCCGAACACCCATTTTTCTGCATATCCCTTTTATATACTTTTGACCCATTTTCCGGGAAATGACTTCTATAACATGACATAACACCAAAACTTCCAGAAATCATTAGGTCATTATAAATATCAAATATATGCATAAACTTGGTCATAATAACCCACGGAAATGTGCTTTACAAAGTGACGGGTGTTATGCCAAACACCCGTTTTGA
This sequence comes from Chrysanthemum makinoi, assembly GCA_910596185.1. NCBI lineage: Eukaryota > Viridiplantae > Streptophyta > Magnoliopsida > Asterales > Asteraceae > Chrysanthemum > Chrysanthemum makinoi. Next base: position 235,020,174 of record OU343217.1, on the reverse strand, counting down.
CCCGTTTGCATACACCACTTAAACATAACTCTTTAACATGCTTTAAAACCTGTAAAATGACTCTTAAAACATTTCAAAGACTTGACACTATAAACATTAAACCTTTTATGACTCTCGGGGGACAACCTTGTCATGAGCTCGATATCTACCTAAGCTTTACCTTCTTATCAATCTTCTAAACTTTCGCATAATCCAACCTTAACGCTTAGTTCCAAGCATTTCCTTTCCTTCACGTTTAAACCTACAAAACATTAACATCTTAAACCGTAAGCACAAGGCTTAGTAAGTAAAGCGTTCATAACATGTTATCATAGACATTCATACATTATACATCATAACTCATTAACCATTTCAAATCATTAAAAATTAACACGTACCTTGGTTCACTTAAGTAAAACATTTCCTATGGTTCAACATCAACATACCTTAGCCTAATCCACCTTGCCTAACCTTCATGACTAGTTAAGCCAAACTAGTCTCAACCACACTTTACATAAACATATATTCAATTACCCCATTCCTTAGCATAACAAAATCACATAACGTATAATGTGTAGAATTATATAACAACATATAATGACCGGCTTACTTACCTTAATTCCAAGATAGTGATATCAATTAGAATCATCATCATCAATACCATCATTAGCCTCTTCTTCACATCCTAGGTCAATTATCATAAAACTTAATAATCATAATTAAATAATTATGAAAATGGTTTATATAACCATATCCCATTTCTTACACACCTCTAATCATCATATAATCATATCTTGATTATGTGATGATCAATCCATAAATTACTAACTTAATAAAACTTAACCCATCATCATCATAACATCTTTAATTAGCATAAAAACATCATTTACCCAATTTCCCCAAATAGGTATATGAACCTTAATTTATAATTCATCAATTAGCTTAGGGTAAAGGATTACTTACTTGTAAGGATGATTAGCACTAACTTATTTCTTAGTTTGGAGCATTAATCCTTCATCAATTTGACCATTGGAGAATCTTGTTCTTTTCCCTCCTTTTTCACTTCACGACACACACATAAACACCTAAATTATTCTTGAAATCTAATGATACAAGGAGAAGGATTCCAGACATATGTAGGTGGTATGTTTGCCTAATTTTATTTCTGCACTTAAAACTTTCTGTCAGATGGTTTTGCACGTATCACATCTGACTCGAATTTTATTTTAGTTTTTATTCTAGGCTCGATACGGTGCATCCCATCCCATGGATGTGACGTATCGATTGAACTGATGATTTACAGTTTTTATTTTTATTTTTACTAACCATCAATTAATGGAGACGAACTAGCCGTGATTTTTATGCTAATTAACATAAGTTGTAAACATTGATTACAAAGGAAGCTAGAGTTCACATATACCCTGTATTTTCTATGTGACGTTCTAATCATGGCAACACAGAAGCCATTCCACACGACACAAAAAAATTTTTGCACAAACGCATCATGGAGGATTATACCGAGCGAATATAAGGGGAATTTTCCGTTCTAATTCTTTCTATTTCCTATTTTTAATTTTATATTTACACAACGAGGACGTTGTTTATCTTAAGTGGGGGTGGAGAATTAGAACGTTACTTTTCCTTATTTTTCAAAAATACGCTTTATATATGCTCAAAATTAAAAATTTCTAGCATGTTTTTGTAAAATCAAAGTTGCATAACCGCACACATAACCCTTATTTTCATATTGTGATAATTGAGCCTTATCCATTTCCATCATTTTACCCAAATTCCACAAAAATATGAGTGTACCGATGATTTGTAGAAGACTTTAGAACTTGGCTTGTATACTATTCGAGACCGGCATAATAAGTATTATTGATATAATTGGAGTGACTTGTCTAACTTGGTAAACTTCTAGGATTACACCCAAAAGCCTTTATATGTTATGTTATATTTACTAACTACACGGGTTAGTTAATCCCCTTATAAACCTTTTTGATACTCTCATTTTTAGTGTAAGATACCCCTAGAAAAACCCTCAGAGCCATTCCTTTCGTTTCTTACACCAATATTAAATTGTTTCGTTACACCTATACACCTTAGCCTACCCTGTAGATTTAAGTCCGTAGTTAGTTGCTTTCAGTAAAAGTGTGTATTCCCCGCGTTTCATGTGTTCGTGTGCATAATTATTATCTTTGGTTAGGTCGGGAATTGCACAATGCAATGGGAAGTGAAAGTAGATATTGTACTTTTATTTTTCGTGTGTTTACTACTTTCACTATTATTTTTATATCTGAATTTTGAAAAGTATGGAAACATTATCCAGATTAATTGTTATATTGAAATGGTGAAATTTTACACCATTAGTTATGTTTATGTTTGAAAAAAAATCAAAAAAATCAAAAAGAAAAAAAATAAAGAGAAAAATAGTAAGGATGTGAGATAATCGGTTTGTAAAAGCTTAACCAAATTTATATTATGAATTAATCAAATATTCAGTGGTACGTGTTATAAACCAACGATGTAAGTTATGTATCAAGTGGATATATAGCCACACAATTTGTTGTACTTTATTTATGGATTGCAAGAGAGTTGGCCATTATGGGAACGCCAACTAAGTTTTATTATTTGATTAAGACGTCATTGAGTCTAATTCATGTATTCTTGTTAAAGCTTGAGTCTACTTATTAAAGCGTGAGTTAGCTTATGATTTGTGTCTTTTCCATGTAAGGTTGGGAAGTAATTACCCACATTGTTTCATTTTTTTATTGACTTAATCTATTTGTTTTGTGAATTTTATTTAACAACAAAATTTCCCTTATCCTTACCCTTTCGTATGGCTTAGTGAGAATGTCAAATGCATAAATAAGGTAGTGACCATCCGAGTTCTTGAGGAATCAAATGACTCATCAGCGATCTGGTGTGTATTTTGGTGAAAATCCGTTATGTAAATAACGTGCCAACGAACCGAGATACAAACTAGTGACTATCCGTTGTTTGAGAAATCAAGGATTCGCGCCAACAATCTTTGAGTTTGTGTAGGAGATGTTTGAGTAAAAGCCAGGTACTAACCCTTATCACAAGTAACCCAATTTATCGTTTTAGACTTGTTACTCCTTAGCTTTAGTGGTAGAGATGTGTATCCTTGCCAAGCTTATGATAGAATATTCGTCATGACCGAGCAATTGAGCGAATTGCCTAAATGTTACCACATAGATTAGTTGAGTGATTTGAGTGATTTCATTTTCCTATTTCGTGAGGTGTTTGGTTGTGCAATCATGATTAAACGAATGAATTCTTAACTATAAAAAGATCCTAGATAATGTTTAGGATACATTTTCATAAGTTTAATCTAAGGTTTACTTGAGGACAAGTGAGTTCAAGTGGGGGATATTTAATGATATCAAATATCAACATATTATTAGCATCATTTACCCTATGAATATTGCTTGTTTTGTATTAATTTATATGAGAATTGATACTTAATCGCTTACTTTTGTAAATTCAGTTATAAACAAGCATTTGATGAAAGTTAGTTATTTTAGACATAAAATGGAGCAAAATGGATCGAGTTGGAAAAGTCTACTAAACTGACAATAGATATCATTCTATACAGATAGACCGTACACCAAGACTTAGACGAATATGAAGACCATTGCCTAACTTTGAAGCATACGCCGTGTGGATTTATCCCATACGCCATATATGAAACCTTCGTCAATGAAGAAGATCTGACTTATTTTACACCAGATATGCCGCATGACATCCCAGAGATGCGGCGTATCAATCTCAAGACTTCACCAGAAAATCCAAGTACTAAAGATAGCATACGCCGCATAAAGAATGAAGATGCACCGTGGCATATGGCGGTGCACGAATATTCTAGAATATAATAATCTTGTACCCCACATGAAGTTACCTAGATACGGCGTATCAGGTACACTGGATACGCCGTATCGTTTTCGTTTCCAGAATGTATAAATAGAGGATCGACTGCCCACTTTCAACTTAGAAGATACCACACAGAGGACGGTTGAACACCACATGACACAACCAGAAGGACAAAATCAGAGGCATAAGAAGGTCTTGCTAGTGCTTAATTCCATAGGAATATTGGCTCAATTGTATTAGTAATTCTTTAATCATTTGATTAGCATGCTTTTCATATTTGATCCTACTTAAATTACTTTTAAGCGATTACGGATTATATGATGTTTTATTGGATGCTTATGCGTATGTTTTGATTACATTATTAGTTTATCGTGCCTTGTCATTGGCTCGCACAGTTACTTCATTAACATTGTTTGAATGATTAATGTAAGCCCTAACGGGTTAATTAATACATAAACTAGTAATCATTAAGGTAGATTTAATGCAGATTTAATTAATTGTGACAGGATTAGTTTGTTGGAAGACTTAAAGAAAGAATCTAGGGATCTAGAGAATCTAGGCGTAGGTATGAGATACGTATACACGTAAAAAACTAAAGAGAGATAATAGATACAGTGCTCATCATATATAACTAAAACATTAGCCAGAATACACCTTCCTTACTATCGGCTTGACCTTTTAGTTGTTGATGCAGGATTTCCGACCAGGATTTAATATTTATATTTCTCGTCTACCTAAGGTCTACCTAATGCACTAACAAGCAGTGAACCCGATCGTGCGTAGTATAGAAGGTGGTAAAGTCGAGGTCGTTCCCAAGAGTTATGTAGATGAGGATCCTATTAAGTCTAAGTATCACTTGTTTTAACTGGTTTGAGGTAGAAATGATTAATTAAACTAAGAAATGAAATAAAATGCGCAAAGTCAATAGAGGTTGTGACCAATGAAGAGAAAGTGTGCTAACCTAATTTAATCATCCTATCATGTAATGTCTATGTTTTAATTACTTCCAATTGATCCAAGTAGGGGATAAAGTCGCTAGGAAAACATTTGGTCAATTCATCCTAACCTATAAACAAAGGCTCCTACCCGACGTCAAAGGTCTACCCCTTGGGGAGTCGAGGGTCTTAAGTCACCTAAGCCAAGTTATTAAGTAAGCCAAGTTATTAAGTACCTTACATGCAAGATTCGAAATAATGAGTGCCCGGGCGCTAGCATCTTAGACACTCATCCCTAACTTCTTAAGTTCATCCGTACGACCGGTGATCATTTGGTCAATTCGCACAAGAGAGGAAGGGTCTTCAGTTGGTCAGTTCTTACCCTTCTAAACTCTACCTACCTACTTAGGGTCAGTTGGTCAATTCTCCGAAGCAACTAGATACGACCGCATTTTAAAACTACCGAAGCTAGGGTAACTACCATCGAATTATGCATGCATACACTAGAAACTATTATAAGGAAGCATGAAAACAAAAGAAATACATTCAAGGAATCATAACTAGGCTAGCACCAAAGGTGGTTAGCCGATCATATTAAAAGAAACAATAATTTCAATGTTTAACATAATGAAAGACATGAATTAAAGTAAAAGATAGAGATGATCGCTAATGCTTATCGATATGGTGTGATTCCTCCCTTGGAGATGCCTCCGTATGCTCCGTATGATCTGACTTTAGAACCCTTTTCACGTTCTCTGCCTTTGAGTTGTGAGTGAATGCTGTGAAATGCATAATCTAGGGCTTGTATTATAGGCACGATAATAGTTACGGCGTAACTTGAGTTGAGAGTTACGCTGTAACTTAATTATCATCAAAATATAACTCTCGTTAAGTAGACTACGGCGTAACAATAGTGAAAGGTTACGCCGTAGTTAGCAGCTCTGCCATATAGTAGATGTGGATTACGCTGTAACTTAATTAACTCCAAAATAGAACTCTTGTTAAGTAGACTACGGCATAATGCTTGTGAGGAATTACGGCGTAGTTGATAGAGGCGTGAAATACTTTATGACCTACATGATTACGGCGTAACCTTAGTTGGGAGTTACGCCGTAACTGCTGTTGAGTAGGTAATCCGAGATAAAGTACTAGCTACGACGTAATGTGAGAGAATGAGTTACGCCGTATCTTCTTCATAAGTAGCATACTATCATAAACCGTTAGGAAAATCTCCAAATCGGCGTCTCTAAGCTCCAATGCTCATAATTTACCTGAAAATGAAATATAAAAGAATACAAGCGTAAATCCATATAATTGACATAAAATATGAGCATAATCGGGAAAACTTGACACTAAAAAGTCAGGACTATTTGATGTTATCACTTGTTATCTATTTTCTATCTGTGTACGTCTGTGTCATTCGCCTCATTACTTTTACTTATAGTTTTACTTAATATAAACATCGTGCCAGTCTCTCAGGCTGAAAAACCCCCTTGCATTAGATTATGCTTAATTAGACTAACTTTAGGATTACAATACTGATAGATATTTAAGTGTTAACGTTCCAATCTTAGTGATCGACACTCTACTTACCAACTAGGCTACATTGATCGGGTACACTGCTCGTTAGTGTTTGTTATATGTTAAGTCTGCTAAATCTCAATTTAAAAATTATATACGATAATCTATACCTACAACGATAGACACATCAGGTGTTGTGGTTTTCGCTCTTAGACTTTGGAGATACTACCTTTACGGTACAAAGTGTACGCTGTTTACGGATCACAAATGTCTCGAGCACATTCTAGACTAGAAGGAACTCAACATGAGACAATGACGATGGATCAAACTTCTCAATGATTACGATTGTGAGATTCGTTATCACCCAGGAAAGGCGAATGTCGTAGCTGATTCCTTAAGCCGAAAGGAAAGGATCAAACCTTTATGAGTTCGAGCCTTAGTCATGACTATCCATCCCAACCTTCCCGCTCAATAAAGCACTTAAAGAAGGAAACCTTGAGGACGAGAAACTATGAAACATGGAGAAGAAGAAGTTTGAGACACGTTCTGATAGAACCCTGTGTTTCAAGCATAGAAACTGGTTACCACGTTTTGGAGGTTTACGGGACTTGATTATGCATCAGTATCATTAGTTAAAGTACTCCGTTCACCCTGGATTAGATAAGATGTACCATGATCTTAAGCAACTATATTGGTGGCCGAATATGAAAGCCGAAATCGCCACTTATGTCAGCAAGTGTTTGACATATTTGAAAGTAAATGCCGAGTACTAGGAACCATTAGGTCTACTGCAGCAGCCAGAGATTCCTGTATGGAAATAGGAATGGATCACAATGGACTTCATCACTAAACTACCTAAGACGTCCGTTGGCTAGGATGCTATTTAGGTAAAAGTTGACCGTCTCACAAAATATGCTCACTTTTTACCAATCAAAGAGACCTATAATATGGAAAAACTAACTAGAATCTACATCAAAAAGTAGTTTCTAGACATGGCATACCAGTCTCGATTATTTCAGACAAAGATAGTCGATTTACTTCAAAGTTCGGGCAGTCGCTTCAGGACGCTTTTGGTACTCATCTAGATATGAGCACATCATATCACCCACAAACCGATGGTCAGAGTGAAAGGACCATATAGAATATGGAAGACATGATTTGAGCATGTGTGATAGATTTGGAAATGGTTGGGATTACCATTTGCCATTAGTCGAATTCTCCTACAATAATAGTTATCATGCAAGTATCAAGGCTGCACCTTTTGAGGCACTTTATGGCCGAAAGTGTCGATCACCCGTCTTATGGAGTGAGATTGGATATGTCTAACTCACAGCTCCATAGATTATCTATGAAACAACGGAGAAGATTGTTCAAATCAAAAAACCGTTTGCAAGCTGCTCGTGATGGCTAGAAGAGTTGCGTTGATGTGAGGCGTAAGCCAATGTAATTTAATGTTGGCGACAAGGTTATGTTAAAGGTCTCGCCATGGAAAGGCATGATCCACTTTGGGAAATGTGGTAAGCTAAGCCCACGATATATCGGGCCATTCAAGATCCTGGCAAGAATCGATCTGGTAGCATACAGACTTGAACTACCACAGGAACTCAGTAGAATCCATAACACCTTTCACGTTTCAAACCTGAAGAAATTCTTATCCAATGAAAACCTTGCTATTCCACGAGATGAAATCCAGCTTGACGAAAAACTTCATTTTGTTGAGGAACCAGTGGAGATTATGGACCGTGAGGTAAAACAGATGAGTTGTGCCGTATCCTTATTGTCAAAGTTTGTTGGAACTTTCAGCGAGGACCTGAATTCACGTGGGAAAGTGAAGACTAGGTTCGTCGCAAGTACCCCCATCTTTCGTAGACACACCGTCAACAGATAATACCAACATAATATCAAGACGGGATTCCTTTAACGGGGGAAGGCTGTCACAACTCGTACTTTCAAGTTATTATTTGACCTCATACTTTTACTAATTATTTTAATTTCACATAAATTGACTTTTACGGATAATCTGATAGGTTTACCCGCGTACGTCGTTAAATGTACATTTAACTTGAACACACCCTAGACTATGTTCAGTCAACATATTTATGCATTTTGATTTCTTTATATACATATTTTATATTTCATAATTTTACTTTTCTATTTTTACGTAAACTTTGCACATATTACGTTTTACGCGTTTACGATCTACGTCTTTAGTTTTAACGACGTTTAAATACCTCGATAAACTCGTGTCTCATCTAAAATAAAAAAATTAGTTATTTTTACAATTTAGGATATTTTTATAAGTTTTTGATTTTTATGTTACCCCCTATTGCAATTTTCGCGTCTTTAAGTCCTTACGTTTTAATATTTACACAAAATACATAGTATTAATTAATTTTACAAAAAAAAAAATAATAATAAAAAATAAAAAAACCTTGCTCCTTCCATGCTTGGTCGACCATCCTAACTCCCAAAACACCGCTTAGAGGTCATGCAATGCAATCATTGTTACTTTTTTTACCAAAACTACACACAACCCTACTTATAACTCCAATTCACTTCATTATGTTAATCCAACCCCAAAAACCCCATCATCATTTCATTTTTGCTAGTTCATTTCACCTAAGTTTGAAGGGTTTAGTTACTTGGTTATCATTCTTGATTATTTTCATCTCAAAACAACTTCAATCTCATCTTTATATTTTCTCTTGGGTTTATTTGGAAGTTTTTGGGAGAATTCTTGCAAGATATTCTTGGGTTAGTAGATCTAAGGGTTTAAAGATTAGGTTTAGTGTGTTCTTGTTCTTGGTCTTGTCATTTCTCACCACCAAACATTGTAAGGAAATAATTTTCACACCTATTTCTTTATATTTATATATTTTTATATGTTATATGCATTTATCTCATTTGATTATACCTTGTACTTGGTGAAAAACACTAGAAAAACTTGTTTTCATCATTATTTTAGGGATTGTTTTAGATGGTAGCAAAAACATGGTTATTGAGAAAACTCACTGGGTTTCTAGACTTAGAGAAAAATATGTAGTTTTAGGCCTATGTCTTATCTTCAATTCTCCAGGTGGATCATTCCGTAATGATGCTTGATGATTTAATTAGAAAATAAACGGTAAAAGTATCCTAGTTTTGCACACCAGATTTCAAATGGTAAAAACTCCAAATTTTTTTAAAGAACCAACTGTTTGGGTAAAAAGAGAAAATGTTTTTGATACTTTAACTTAAACGTGTCTTTTTGAACCGATTAAAAGGGAGTTTTAGATCAAAAGTTATGGCCGTTTTTGCGGGACTGTAATAAGCAGTTAATAAATAGCTTTGACACTTAAGGGTATTTTAGTAATTTCACACTAGTTATGTAATTTTTGGAACAGTGAAGCCTACAAATCTGATTAGTAGACTCGAATGCCTTTCCGTGGACATAAAAACCGAGTCATAACCATTTAGAGTTTAGGAGAAATAAGTTTGTCAAGTCGAGTAAATTATATAAAAACTAGGGGTGGAAATGAGTCGAGCCGCTCGTGAAAAGCTCTGGATCGGATCAGTAAAAAACTCGAACGAGCCGAGCCTAAGCGAGGTCGAGCCCGAGCTTGATCCTAACTTACAGATCGTTTGTTAATTGAGCTCGAGCCCGAGCTTTACATACAAAAGCTCGTTTAGGCGCGCGAGCCTAAACGAGACTGAACAATATTATGATATTTAAATTATATACGAGCCGAGTTTGAGCTTATTAACGAGCTCAATAAAGATATATTATGAGCCGAGCTCGAGCTCGAGCCAAGTTTTAACTTCATGGCTAAATCCTATAAACGAGCCGAGCCCGAGTCTATATATCATGTCACGAGCCGAGCTCGAGCTTAAAATTTAAGGCTCGAAATGAGCCGAGCTCGAGCTCGAGCCTTTTAAAACTTAAACGAGCTGAGCTCGAGCTCTGGCAAGCTCGCGCTCCGCTCAGCTCATTTCCACCCCTGATAAAAACTAATCAACACATAGGTTAGTGCTTGTAAAACCTTCCATACTTGTCAAATCTAGTCCTTTTTCTTTTAAAACCCTTATTATAACGCCCTAAAATTCGGATTAAGTTTTTAATTATCTACTTTAATTATACCATAAGTTAAATAAATAAATAGTAATATAAATGTAACATTGGGCCAATTGGTTTTAAGAAAATGTTTTGGGCTAAGTTTTCTTATTTAAACCCAAATACCCAAGCCCACTAGAATTTGATAAACCCATTAAACAAAAAAAAGAAACCGGTTTATCCCCTCCCTCCCATAATCGAAATAAAGATAAAAAGAGGAAAACCCTAGCCTCCATAATTGGTTGTCATCAAGAACTCAAGATCAAGATTCCTGGTAATTCCGCAAAGGTTGGTATGATTAATCACCTAATTTCTTTAACATCTTTTGTTTTTAATTTTTTTCATGTAACTATAATTGACGGATATGATTAGGGTTGATTAAAATCTCAATAATTAACCATTTCTTATCACTAAAACGTAATTAGGGATGTGTTAGAGGTTTTATCTTGCGTTGGTTAGAGTTAGGATTTTGTTTGTGATGTTGTGCAGAATTTGGGTTGCATTGATGAGTGTCTAAACTGAGGATGCCAATGTGTTTTTAAGTGATTTTTAGGTCTAAACATAAGTACTACTTCTCTACTTTCTGGAAATATAAGATTTGTGTCGATTGGAGGTCGGGAAGGTTGATTTTTCATTTTTACAAGTTAAGGTGTCGAATCTGGGAAAGCTGAGTAAAATTTTGGGCTGTAGTATTTTATTTACCATGAACAAACCATTGAGATTTTTGACATCTCCTTCTCCAGTCTTGATGTTTAGAACATAGGTGACTTTTGGGAATTTTGGTAGAATTTTTGGAGTTGTGAAAATGTGTGCTTCTGGTCTAAACTTTTAGGAGTTTTGTTTCTGGGTACTTTCCGGATAAGTCTGGAGGTTTGATTTTCTACCCACATTTCTGCCCTATAATAAAATCTACAAAAATTCTAGGAGTAACCTAAAACATGTGGGAACATCTGGGATTTTTGTTGAGCTTATTTGATGTGTCAAATGGGTCAAAAGGTAACCTTAAAAACGTTGGCAGATTTCTGAAAATGTTGAAAACCCTAATTATGTAACTTTGATGGCTATAATTAGTAAGAATTTAACTTGGACTCTTAAATTGGAATAAACACATTCTAAGCCCTAAACGTAACTTTTTATCATAAGTAAACCTAAAATTGGTTGATTCAGAATGTTACCCGGAAAGTTACTAATATTGGAAAGTTACTTAATTCGGAAAGCTATCTAATTCTGGAAAGTTACTAAATATGGAAACCTGCTAATTATGGAAAGTGGCTAAATTTGGAAAGCTTCTAAAAATGGAATGAAACCCTAAATATGAACAATTAAGAATATGAAATGGTTTCTAAAACTCGAACGATCATTATTCGTGTAGATCCGCGGAGGAAGGAGTAGTCTTTGATTACTTGTGTATGCTGGTGGTTGCTTTATGTTTGAGGTACAAATATTCTTTCCCTTTTTAGTAGGGATACTTTTGTACATTCTGATCCTTTGATATGATCCCTTGCTATGATTCCCCTCTGATGATCCTTTGTTTGCTTTCTAAATTGATTCGTACGCTATGATTCTTTGATATGATTTGATCATTATGACTTCGTTATGATATGTTATGATATGATTCAGTTGCCATGATTTGTATGATTATGATTTGGTATGATTTGGATATGATTACGATTTGTACTTTCTGCCCCTTGTGTTACGAGCCAACTAGTCATGGAGGTACTATGACTATGTCATTGATGGCACCAATGGCATGACACCATCTGGGGCGGTGTGATTAGTCCCCATTATGATTTTGTTTGATATGATATGATTTGTGATTTGTGGTGCTTTATTCGCATGTGTACACCTGCCTCGCGAACAGGGTACATATTGCCTTATGTATGTTTGGGGGGGGGGTATGGATGCATCCTAGGCTTATGATTTGATATGATTTGATATGATTTAATATGATTTGACATGATTTTTATGGATTTGGCGTTTGGGTTGTGCGTGCCTTGCACCTCTTGCACTTTGGTACTTGTGAGGTCTCCCCTCCCTGGACTCTTATGTACATAGTGTCCTTCATGTGGCATGTTGGACGAATAGGATTATTTGCTCATGGGCATCCTTCATTTGTGATTCATTATACTTCATTGGATTATGTATCCGTATGTCATTGTGTTCTTCATGTGGCATGTTGAACCCCTTTTGCTTTGGTACCTCATTATGCTCTCTTCATGACCTGATCCTTTATTGTTTATGATCTCTCATTCACTTTGATTTGTTATCTTTAGCTCATTTGATATGTATGCCTTCATTCAGTTACTTGTTTGACCTTTCGTTCACCCAGAATCCTGATCTAGTCCATCCAACAACTAGGTGGTGTTACAGTTATGTGATTTTACTATGCTTTCATTCCATGTGGTTACCAAACTTATGCTATCAGATTATCACTTCCTTTGTTAGGGTGCTATGGCATGAATATGACGTTCTACTATACCAGGTTGATATATGATTTCTTGATTTATCTATCTCCTATGCTAATAAGTGATTACCTGGCGTATCCGTTGCCATGATCATACTCTTGTTTGTATTTCCAGTTGCTTAGTAGTTGTTTGAGCATAATAATTAATATCTACCGGACTAATTAGTTTGCCATGCTTACATTCATTTCCATGATTCCTTACTGGCAGAAATTGATTTGACTTATGTGTGTACCTATTGAACTGTTTAATTGCCATGCTATAACTTTGTTTAGTATTACTACTGATGATGCTACTTGGTATGATGACTGTACAGCTTCTCGTTGTTATTTATCTGTCTGGAGTAATTGCTATGCTTGAGCTATATTATGTCGTTTCCTATCTGCTTATAGAGTATAGTTTAGTTATATGTATTTGATTTGCTGCCTTATGATGCGCGTATAACGCGTTCGGGGTCAAAGGAACTTCCTTTTCGTCGAGCAAGTTTTTCAACACCCTAGGCAGTGAACCTAATCGTTGTAGTGTAGTATTGGGTAAGCCTCGAGTATTGATATCGTTCTCTAGGGGAATAGGAATGCTAGTGAGAGATGTACTACGCTAAGGTTTGAGGTTGAGGAATATTATTTTTTATCTTTTTATATTTTTTTAGAAAGCTAAGGGTAAAATCTCGGGGTTTGGATTTGGGGGGTTGGTACTTCTACCGATTACTCTACTTATCTAATTATATAAATTAAGGGGTAGTCTATGTCTATTGATGTGTGTTCGTATGATGATTAAAAATGTGTTTACCTAGATACTATTACTCCATAGTTATCTTTTATTGGTGGTTGAATTGTCACGTCCTTATTCTTAACTCGTTGTGTCTTCTAAGGTCGTAGGGTATGCTTTTATCCCTAACTCTTTGAGAATACCTTAAGGTTATTGCCTACGAGATCTCTAGGATTCATAAACTAACACTAAGGTTATCTTTGGATATTTAGCCTACAATTACGCTAGGTAGTTATAAACTAAGGATCACAAAGATTACTCAAGCATTAAAAACACAACGATGACCTAGTGCAATCCTAAGCCAATTACAATTAAGATAAGAGACAACCAATCAATAATTAATAACTAGGTTTCATAGATCTAAGCAAACACACAAGAAATTTAGCAGGAGATGTTAAACATGCAAGCATACACACATACAATTGAAGACATAATGAAATCAATGAAGTAAATAACTTATCTTGATGTAAAATAGGGTATAAGAACCCTAAGATACTGTCCAAACCGGACCAAAGTCGTTTTAGGTTTTTACTCCACATTTCTACTTCTTTAAAAGTCTGAAAATTCGATTTCTATATATAATTTTACATATGCGACGGCGTCACCTTATAGTTGGGATGCCATCAGATCGCCGCCATTAGGGTTTCGTCTTGGCCAAGTCAGCATTGGGACGGCGTCACGTTGTGGTTGTGACGCCGTCAGTCTTCAGTAGTGACGTCGTCTGAATCTGGATCTAGGCCGTCTGAGAAGAAAAGTCTTCGTGACACCTTTACTCTTCAAAGCCTGACGCCGTCAGGTGTAAAATAGCAAATTCGCTCATGAGTTGTCACAAAATAGGGACGGCGTCGCCCTCTGTTTGGGACGCCGTCAGGTGTTATTCCAGCAGCTTGAGTGTCTTGATCATGACTTAGCCATTTTCTTCATATATTCACTCCTTTTCGTCCAAAAATGCATCATTCCAGCATTTTGCTTCCAAGAGACCTAAAAAGTGAAAAGGAACGAAATTAAGCAGTAACGGATATAAAAGTGGGCGATTAAGGGCTTAAATGACCCCTTAAAAGTATACATTTTAAATCCTTATCAAATATCCCTACACTTGGTATTTGCTTGACCTCAATCAAATGTGCTTTTGGCCAATCAATTTATAAGTTAGTAGGGGGCATAAAGTATTGGTTTAACATAATTCACAACAAGTAAAAGCACCGCAATAGTCATTACAAGCACGGAAATTATATACTAGCACCTCACAAGTGGTGTTTGGATTCTCTCATCTCTCGGGTGTATATAAAATATTTCAAATGGAAATGGAAGATAAACACTCATTAACCGGTCATAGTACATAGATTACCATAGGCTTGAGACTAGATCAAACCTCCACTGCTTTGGCGTAAGCACCTAGGAACAACTATCTAAGAGGTCTTTTAAAGGGTTGTAACGTTAGGCTTACGGTTAGAGAAACAAAGGGTTTGGTTGGATATGCGATTTAGTGGTGGCAAGTCAAAAATCTTTATGTTACAAGCATGAGAAGAATGGCGTTGCTAAGCCAAGACTCGACTTTCTAAACTCTAGATAACCTTGAAACAAACATACATAAATATAAAGATAGATGTAGGATGGTAACCCGTAAGTTTTTTTCATTTTTTTTTCGACACTCTCTCTTTTTTTTTTTTTTTTTTTTTCATTTTTTCGATTTTTTTTTTGTACATACACTTTTACTCTACCATCCTCTACGATAACATCAAAATATAAGGGATTTATAGGCACATCCCTACACTTGAGTTTTTATTACTCTAACACTAACTTGACCCGAATTGAAAAGATCAAAACACTTGAAGTACATTATTACGTAAATAAAGGGAATTTGAATTTAACGTTCTATCCCGTCACTCCATAAAATTTAACTTTACCCATGAGTCCCAATCGTCCCAAAACTGTGTACTTGTTAGGAATTAGAAAATTCCATAGTGAAGAGTCGGTCACCCCAAATGTTATCTAGCTTAATTTAGCTCGTAGACTTGTCGTTAGTCACGTTATTTAGTAGTTTATTTATTAGTTTGTAGCGTAGTATAGCTTAGTGCAACACCGTGGAGGAAGGACGGGTCTTTACCCACTGTATCCCTGATCCACAGGCCGATAGGAGGTCGTGTATTTGTAAGTATAAATACCCCTTCCATCCATGGAAGGGGTGGTGCTTCTAATCTAATCTTTCACTTTTTGTAAACCAACTCTCTACCAAGAACACCCCTCTCTCTACTAACTCTCTAACTATGGCAAACATGTATTTTGATCATCCAAGACCACCCGAATCATCAACACAATAATATTTAGATCCTACAATTGGTACCAGAGCCAAGGTTTTTGGTTGTGTTGATTTTGTGTGGTCTTTGATTCTTGTTAAAACTGTTCATGTATGTTTTATGGTCGGATTATTTTTATGGGTAAACAGTGTTTAACAGTTTTTCTTGTATATGTTGGTCAAAAAAATTGGTTACATGGTCCCTTTGCTAACTGTTTTTATATCAAGTTTTTGTCTATTACGGTCTTGTATATCATACTGTTTTGGTCATATGGTCATATCTGTCTTTGTCAATACCGGTCAGTTTCATGAGGTCAAAATAACTGCTTTATGTCAAGTTTATATTAAGTTCACCTTTACTGGTCAATATAGACATTTTTGTGGTCTTAATGGTTTTCTGGTATCTTTTCATGGTCAAAACAGTCAAAAAGTTTCATCTTTTATGCAACTTTTCTGGGTTTATTTGAAGATGAACGGAAAAGTAACCGAAAAACTCATCGGAAAACATAAAAATCTTGCTAGCGATTTGACACAAGACTGACCAGATGCATTGCACCTCTTATAGCGACTTGTCTTTACAAGTCGCTACGACTTGGCCTAGCGACTTGGTCGTGGCGAGTTAGCCTAGCGACTTGGCCGTGGCGAGTTAGCCTAGCGACTTGGCCGTGGCGAGTTAGCCTAGCGACTTGGCCGTGGCGAGTTAGCCTAGCGAGTTGGCCGTGGCGAGTTGGCCGTGGCGACTTGGCTGGCGACTTGACAGAAAGAAAGGTAGAAGAAGATATTGACCAAAACCTCAACAACAAATTACAAAACAAACATATACCAAATATAACTCATGACCTCAAGACTAAACCATCATCAAATTCGGGCAACAACAAATCTCATAGCCAAGTAAATCTCAGATTTTTGTTTCGAGGTCTAAACAAGTTATATCAAACCTCTAAGGGTCTTTATCTCAAAACAAACTCATCATTGTATCCTCTTGACTCGACTCTAAGATTAACGAGGATGGAATAATACTTTTAATGGATCTCAGATTTTTCGTGGTTTTAATAAAACTTTGAGACCTTTAACAGATCTAAAACACGAAAACAAAGGTCATCACAGATCCTAAGCCCTTTATGCATGTCTCGTACTTAATGTTTTGATCTCAGCCTATCATCTCGTGACTTTCAACAATTATTTCAAACGGTTAAGGTCACAAGACAACGTTTCATCATTGATCCAAGAGCTTTGATTATGTACGAATTTAAAGAATCAAGGATATAACACTTTCGTTAGTCCTTGTTTCTTTGTTTCGATTATTAATATAAACTACCAACAAATAAAGAATACCTACCCGAGACCGTTCCAAGATCTTGAAGCCGTGACCACATCTCATAGCCATCCCTGTGGCGAGCACATAGAAATATATCCGTTTCTAGGATATTTGAGTTTTGTTTTGATGATATTCTTTGATGTGACTTTGCAAGGTTTATGAAAGGAGATTAGGTGTTTGATAAGATCTGTGTTTGAGAGATATTAGGAGTGGAGGAATTCATTTTTCTGTGTTGGTAGGCGTTTGTTATCACAATGTGTTACTTAGGTTTAGGGTAAATGCTATTTATGTTATACCGAGTAGTTACATTGTTGTTGGATACAGGCTTTTGGATCAGGTATCATTTCATTAGGTTGGGCCTCACGTATTGAATTATTCAAACTTGGGCCATATGATTGCCGTAAGCCCATGCATAGGGAAAAGAGTTTAATTTGTCAAGTTCAACGTCTATGCCTTTTGAGGACATAATAAGCTACAGCTTATTAATCCAAAATTCGAAACCTTGTTCACCCCTTTCTAGACATTAATTATTCCCAACAACTAAATTTCTCAAAAGAGTGAATCTTCACATGCCATGTGTATGCAAGGCAATGGTAGCAGCTGTGGCAAATATGTTATGCGGCATAAACTAAGGAGGTCAAAACCGGAATATTGGTAACCCTACTCATGAACCTGTTTAAATGGACACATTTGAACGTATTCGGGTGGAATATCACTCCCAAATTTAATGATTTTTTTAGTCCGTATTTCATGAGCTGGACTTGAGTTGGACTATAAACGAATATTAGATTATGCTTGGGTTAATTATTTGTTACATTTAAATGATTGGGTTTACAAAGGGCTTATAATTTTGGACATTATGATTAATCGTTTGGTGAACCGGGCTTGATACTAAAGGTAGGAAGTTTGAATTTGGTTTATCATGGGCTTTGAATTGGATGATTGAATTGATTTTCATAGACCGAGCCTCTATTATTGCAAGTAACCAAGTTTAGGTCGTACACATGATTGGGTCGGAAGGGCTTCTCTAATTTATATCGTAGATGATGAGTTTTGATGATGTGATTTGAAGATGAGACTTAATGTGCTAGGAGGGTTGGTACTTTGGTGTCTACATTTTCACGAATGATTTTATGTCATGGCTTGAAGTGATGATTGAACGAAGTCGACTACGGGGTTGTTTGGACGATATTTCTTATTTGGATTTGAAGTGAGGTTTTTCAGGCGCGTTTACTTATTTCGTCTTCGTTCTTTCTATCCTTCCGAGAAGATGACTTGTTTGGGAATTTATAGAGTGTGATAAAGTCTTGGCTATTTTGTTGAGGATACGTCAAGAAGTTTTGTACATTCGGTACACCGTTTCTTCTTCACAAGGATTAGTACAAGTTTAAGTAACAAATCTGGAGAATTCTACTACATGTTCGAATTTTCTATATCGGGATTAATTCACCAAGGGGTCACTACAATTGCCGACATAAAATTTGTGAATGATGTGTTTACCAAAGTGTTTACTGGATGGTTGATGATGGTGGTGATGTTGATTAATGAACCGGTGATGAACCACTGCATGTTCCCCTAAAACAGATATTCATCGAAACCAAAGTTGTCATTACACATTCAAGCTGACATTGTTTACGGTTTTGTCTTGATTTTGTAAAATCCCGCGAAAGAATCTATTTCTCGGTTTAAATCATAGACTTGTAAAATCCCGTGACAATGGAAACATCCTGGTAATAGTAAAGTGCATTTCCGGATCTATCTTACGGTTTATTCTTGGTTTTGTAAAATCCCGCGAAAGAAACTATTTCTCGGTTTAAACCATAGAGTTGTAAAATCCCGTAATGATGGAACCATCTTGGAGAAGAGAAAGTGTAATTCTAGATCTTTTGATGCTGGTGCCACGGTTTTTGCTTCGAAGAAGGGATAAAAGGGAGTACTTCATGAATTGGATGTATGTTTGGATATTCGTCATGGCGGTTTGGTTACTTCAAAGTTTTACGGGGTTATGCTCATTATACCATGGTCGGGATGAAACCATTATCATAGTTCACTTAAAAAGTCAAAGGAGGCTAGATTTGAGCAGTTCAGAAGATGTGACAACGGCGTTAATTCAGTATTATTTATTTGAGGTTGAAGTGAATTATCACGGGCGAGTGTACTTAGTATCTGAAGGTATCGGGGATGGTTGGATGAAGATTCTTCATGATCCTTGTTCAAGCTTGTTATTTAAAACGAAGACTTGGAAATCTAGTTATTGTTGAGTGACTTTTACCTTTTCTTTTACCGCTTGGGGGAAGTGGGCTCTTATCATCTCAAAATAACTATCACTTTAAGGAGTTACGTTGTAGTGCTCAGTGTCACATTCAATTGTGGATTTTCAAGAGGTGACACACGTCTTATACTCGATGGTTGGTTGGTTGAAGAGTATAGAGTAATTAGAGATTCAATGGAGCATGAATTCTCGGCACCGCTCTTTGTTACATATGTGCAAGTTTAAGTCACGAGTTCGGGTTAGTTTACTTCAGGGTCAAATTCATCATATTGGGTCATCTCCATCAGCTGTCACTGCAAAGAGCCTACTGAATGATAATGGGGTTGATTACATGTTTTGCCAAGAGAGCAGAAAAGAGAGAGATTATGACGTCTGTTCACATCAGTTCAGGCCTCGTACTCCAAAGAAAAGAAATGTGTACGTTTCAGTGCGCATTATCTTCGAAAGAAGAGAAATCTTCTTATGACGTATGAACACAACAGTTCATGCCTCGTACTCCAAAGAAAAGAAAAGTGTACGTGTCAGAGCTCTGTATCTTCTGAAGAAGAGAAATCTTCTTATTATGACCATTCTCATCAACATGCTACATACTTTTTCCATGCGCTTCAGTCATCAAGTGAACCGGGCTACCACTGATTGTTTTCTCATTCCACTTGCTCGATTATAATGAAGATGGCGACATCATGTGCTTATTTTGCGGGAGAGAAGTGTGAATAGAACATTCGGATGATTTTCACTTACTTAATCAAGAATGGCAACTCCGTATGCAATTCTTGAGGGGGAGAAGAAGTGTGAAATTACTGCATGGTTGATTATTATTTGAGAATTTAAATGGTCATACGGCTCTAAACTCATGTAAGAACCGAGCTTCTTCTTATCGGGTAATCTTCACATGGAGTTTCTTTTTAAGAGCCGTTTGTTGACATCTTCACAAGCTGATATGAGTTTATTGACAAAGTGCTTCCGGTTAATGCTTCATGTGCACATCAACATGATGATTCCGAACAACCTTCTGTTCTTGTTTGATGTGATTGTTTGCTTGGTATTACCATTTCGTGTGTTCGTTGCGGCCTGATTGCTGATTTCCTTGATGAACATCTTTCTGTTCTTGTTTGATTGGGAGGGATTTTAGTTAAGGGGATTTGCAAGATGTAAGTTGATTGGGATGTTTTTTTGGTGATGTTCTTGTTTTTGGTGAGTTGAAGATGTTAACTTTCTATTCCCCAACTGGACAATCTTGAAGAAGGTCGTGTCTAATCGGTTCTACATTTTCTGCTACATGTTAGAAGACTAAAGACGAGTTGCATTTGATTATCCAAAGACTTCTTCTTAATCTGGGCATTTATCAAAAAGATTGTCGGTCTAGGGGAGAGCATTAATTGGGGGAATGTGATATGTCAAATTTAATCCCCAATTAGACTTGCTCACATTATTCAGCATGTTGATTCTCACAAAGACTTCAAGCGATCTTCTCAACAAATTTCAAGTACTTAGGCATTCAAAGAGTTCTTGATTCGAAGTATCAAAACCAGAAAGGGGGAAGGAGACAAGCATCTAAACGCGAGTAAACTTGATGTACTTAATACTTCTAAGAAATTGAAGATATCCCGGGAAGACAAATGTTATTACCGCAGAGAAACTCAAGGTTTGACTCATGGCGAGTAAACTTGATGAACTTAATTCTTCTAAGTGATTGAAGATATCCCGGGAAAACAAATGTCATGACCGCAGAGAAACTCAAGGTTTTACTCATCAAGGCGTTTAGTGTTAGTATTTCATCTACGTGGGGGAAGTGATGTTAGAAAAAGTTTCTGAAGATAAAAGAGGTACACTAGTGTGTGGTGATTTCGATGGTATCGCAATGATCAGGGGAGAGAGATTGTGTACATTGGGGATGCTCAACTGTTTCACTTGAGTGCTTAATCAGTGATTCAGAGATATAATCACTTATTCCGGTGTTGACATCCGCAGAGATTGTCACCCGCAGAGATAATCAGTGACTTGGCCTGCTTCTTCAATGTTATCAGTTATTCATTCCTTTTGTATTGGTATACTTCGGATACTTGAGCTTCATACACATTCATCAGGGACGAAAGATGTGAACATAGGGGAGGTGTTCTACATTACCCTCTTGATGTGTATTCGGGAGAGTTCTTGGATATTGGTGTACTTCGGGTTCTTGAGCTTCATACACGTTCATCAGGGAAGAAAAATGTGAACATGGGAAGGTGTTCTTCATTCCCCTCATGAAGTGTATTTGGGAGAGTTCTTGACATTATACAAAGAGGCTGACTGCATCAATTCAACTACTTGGGGGAATTGCTCTCTTGACACCTTTTGGAATGGATCGCTTCAGACGTCAGTTGAAAGGAAATTTGAGAAGATTAATTATACGTGGGATGATACGTTGTTGTTCTTGTTGATGATATAACCTCGAACGAAGAATCACGGTGATTATTCTTGAAAGGAGCAGCGGGATTTATGATAATGGTGTGCTTCTCTGTGCACCTGGCTAATGCAAGCTTGAAATAGAGCTTCGAATCTGCTCAGCTAAAGGATTTTCGGTTTGGGGGGAAGCTGCCAAAGTCTCACTTTCAGATGGCTCAATTTCTTTCTTCAATGCAAGAGCCTTGGAAGCTTTGGTGGTGGAAGTTTAAGAGATGACGAATTCTATCTTCTACGACGTGCTGTTCGATATCCTTATCTCGGTACTCGTATCATCATCCTCTTTAACTATATCATCTATTCTATCCTTGTAAATATTTATTCGAAAAACAAAATACAAAAATATAAAACCAACAAAAAGAAATAGAAAAATATAAAACCAACAAAAAGAAAATAGAAAATTATAAAACCTTCAAAAACCCATAAAAATCAGAAAATTTCAAAAAATACCAAAAATATGTTTTTCTATGACATGTCTTCTGGTATCGATAACATCTACGGTCTTAGAAATGTCATTCAATAATGGCACGGGACCATAGATGAAGTTCGAGTAGGAGGTGTAAATATTTCTTTCTAAACATGTCTAAAAATATGGCTTACAGTTATTTCAGACTGTAACCCGTGCTTAAAAAAAATGGCTTACAGTTATTTCAGACTGTAACCCGGGCTTCAAATAATGGCTTACAGTTATTTCAGACTGTAACCCGCGCTTAAACTATGGCTTGCTATCATTTCAGATAGCAACCCGTTCTTCATGAAAGGAAAGTGCTGCGCTAAACCAGTTTTCAAATATTTCGGGCACTTATCCTAAAACAAAACAAGGAAAGTATGTCGAAGGACTGCTGTTCCTACACAAATGTTTTTCCGTCTAAAATTCTTCAGAAAAATATTTGGTGTTTTCAAAAATGGTGGTAAATGAGTTGCTTTTAAAACAATCAGATTCAGAGTTTTTGTAAAATTGAAAACTCAACCAATGACTTCAGCGCTTTTAAACTTTTCATAAAATGAGTCATGGATTGAGGGGGATAATGTTTTTCAAATCTACATCATCTAACGGGCTTTCTTAAATTATCCTAATATGCTTAATTAAAAATGATGTTAACCTATGTTGAAGGACTAGGTGCCTAGGATATGATTGCTAGGATTAGATGATTAGTGTTTGATGAACACATTTTTCCCATACATTTTTATGATCTGATTGTTATGTTGGATTGACTATTATTAGTCGATTGTTGTTTGGGTGATGTCGACCACCATATATTCGTATGTGTGTTCACTAACGTATGCAGGTATATTGGTATATAAGAATGTTCCCGATCCGGATCCCACAATTGAAGATGATTGGATGCCGAAAGGAAAGGGTAACGATATCTTGGGTTGACAAATGAAGAAACGGAGCTTAATTGGACTTCCATGGAGAGTTGGCATAAATGCAACGTAAGAGGTCTCACTGCATCAGCAGATGGTTTTCTTCTAAGTGATTGAAGAAACGGAGCTTAATTTGACCTTAGTTGGCATTCAAAATGCAACGTAAGAAGAAGTCTCACTGCATCAGCAGATGGTTTTTCTTCCAAGCCCTACAGCAACAACAGAAGCTTCTCAACCACCTAACGTATCTTTGTGCAGGATACCATTTTTAAACAATTTTGAATAAGTTGATTAAATTGTTTTTGAAAATGGAAAATATTGTTTTGAAAATATATTGGACTAATTTTTGAAAATCACCGGACTTCATTTTATCAAAATTTAAGTCACTCAATTATCGACTTCGGTCATCGATTGAGGGGGAGAGTGATTTAATTTAAAATATTTTCAAACAATATATCTTCAAAAGAGTCCGTTTGTACAACAATAAGTGGTGATCTAAAGATTTAATGTTATGTCATGGTTTGATTTTCTTTAAAAATCATGGTCTTTTAAAATGAAATTTTTTCTGTTCTTGTTTGATTGTGAAATTGTTTTATTTTACCTAAAAGATCTCTTAAAACAATCATACCTGACACTAACAATCTTTAATGTTTAAATCTGTTCCTATCTGTCATCTTTCAGAATTAAATCTTGCCACGTCTTTCCCCTAAAATTTTCTAAATAATTTAAATCTTTTGGGATTACAAATCTCAAATGGTTTGAAATTTTTGATCGCGGGAGAGATCGTGATTTAAATCTCAAATTTGTTTTAATGGAATCGGTTTTAGTCCTTTAAAGGCACTCCTGCCTCCATGTGCCAAACGATTTCAAATACACGATGCACATGTTGAGGAGGAGGATTTATCCAAAAACATGATGAGTATTTAAACTTGGCCACATATTCTCCCATGTTTTATAAACCTTATTAAATCACTTGGGATCCAAAATCTCAAAGGGTTTGATATTTTTGATCGGGGGAGAATTTGTGATTTAATAATGAAATTTGATAAAAGTTGATCGTTTTGATTCAATTGTGCAGGCTGCTCTCTCGTATGTGCTAAACGCTTTCGAATCTCGAAGCATATATTGAGGGGGAGCATTTTAAAAGAAAATAAACTATCGAGGTACAAAAGCTTTTATGTTTTAACATAATGTAGTAATGTACCTTGATTGAGTTTTCAAATGGTTTCTTAAATGGCTTTTGTAATCATGGATGTGCTTCAAAGAACTCTTGCCTCTATGTGATAAAATGATTTCAAATATCCTATGCACATATTGAAGGGGAGAATTTTACCATGAAAATCAAATGGCTTTTTCATATGAAAATTGTGATCAAAGAAAATATTTCAAAGTCCTCTTGCCTCCTTGTGCTAAACAATTTCTAATCATACGCACATGTTGAGGGGGAGGTTTTCTAAATGATCAAAACTATTAAGGTACAAAATGCTTTGATCTCGTATCACAAGTACCTTGATTGGTTTTCCAAATGATTTTTCAATTGGTTTCGAGAAGGAATGAACAATACCAAAAGACCGACCAAATTCACTTTATGCATGGTGTTACAAGGATGGTTAGGTTAGGTATTTGTTCCCACGATCCAGCCAGAACCGGAGGGATCTACCCAGGGACAATCCACTAGTTAGTGTAGAGTCCGTAGGTATATTGAAAAAAAAAGGAGAAAAAGTGAGATATGGGAAGAGTGCCGACTGAGATAGAGCTAGAACTGGAATAAACCCAACAAGGTTTTAGTTATGAAGTCTCGGTAAGCACTGAAGGGGTTGAAGAATGAAAAAGAAATAAATGAGAAAAGGGTGAAAAGAAATAGCCCTCCAATAATTCAACCTTAGGGCAGTAACCGGGTTCAATACATATGCTACTAAGTGGTTACTAAGGTAACACTGGTATTGAAGACAAGACGTCATGGACCCAGTGACGCACTGCACTAAACTTCCCAAACTACTCAAGTTCCTCTTAAAAGGGCTTGTTTCATTCTCACGGGGAACCGACATTATCTATCGACTTTCTCTTAGAGATTGTTGATATTGAAGAAGGAGACCCTCTCCCTAGTCTCCGGCATAGGAACCAAATGTGCACTGATTGAGTCTAGAGCCAAGAGATCATCCACAATATCTCATTAGGACACAAAATTAATGAAGACTTGCTGTTTCACACAATGTGGAAAGTAAGTATATATTTAGAGTCCTACGCATTATCCCTGTGGTATTGCCAGAACATCCGAGTGATATGTAAACATATTCACAATGAAGATGGAAAGCCTTCTGGAGCCAACATCAAACAAGCTCCTGGTAGGTGGCATGTGAGATCTATTCTATAGATCAACCATGTCACAACTGGATAGAAACGATGGGGCGATTCACTCGTGAATCAACCTTGGTCCAGGAATGGAATTGACGAATACTTTTGGAAAAACCGTTCGATGTGCAAACCTTCTTTTCTCTAGCACGTCGAATGTGTACTTATGTTTTCAAATTCAAAAAGTATCTCTGATTGAAAAATACTTTTAGAAAAACCGTTCGATGTGCGAATCTCTTCTTTTCGCTAGCACGTCGAATGTGTACTCATTCTCTAATACAAAAAGTATTTTGATTGAAAATTGATCTTTCTCATAAAACCTTCGTCGTATTGCAAAACTCTTTCTTCAAGCAATACGCGATTGTTTTTCAAATCATTTTTCATCAATCAGTGAATCTCAATTTGCTGGTTCACTCACTCCGTGTTGTCTTCTTTGAGACGTTCGGTTTGAGAACAGCTAGAACATTGCGAAACCCTGTCAAGGAGATTCTTAGGAATCCTACGATCACAGGCAGTATTTATCTTGATCAACGGGAACCGTGGGACGTGTACCTCAATTCAACGAAAGTGATCAAAGACACTTTTGTGTGTTTTATTGCTAACTGTTGTTTGCAGGTAAATTTGGACGGTTGCATGATCGAATTGAGGAGTCAATCCAAAGCCGCATGCTCACAGCATCCACACTTAATTTGAAGAAATCATGACTGGTGCATATCTACATAACATGGCTCTGATATTTCATACTATGCTTATGCTTCGCTGCTGCAAATATCATGAACCAGTAAGGCTTCCGCTACTCTGATGGAAAGATGTCATGATTCAAAAGTGTGAGCATGTCGGTCCGAAAGTCACAACTTCACATGATGACAACACAATAAAGGGTGATCCAGAGATTTACTGTGGCTGATGATCTCAATGAAAGCTCGAAGATCATCAAAGATGTGGATCAGTTAAAGGCCTCCACTAAAAGGACAAATCAATGCGGACTTTGAAGAATCGCTACAAAAGCACAAAGATTGTTGAAATGAAGAATTGAAGTCTACGAGCTCAAGAACAATGACAAGAATAGAATGCTAGGATTTGAAATGTAAAACATGGGGTGACCTCCCTTAGGGGGAGATTGTTAGGAATTAGAAAATTCCATAGTGAAGAGTCGGTCACCCCAAATGTTATCTAGCTTAATTTAGCTCGTAGACTTGTCGTTAGTCACGTTATTTAGTAGTTTATTTATTAGTTTGTAGCGTAGTATAGCTTAGTGCAACACCGTGGAGGAAGGACGGGTCTTTACCCACTGTATCCCTGATCCACAGGCCGATAGGAGGTCGTGTATTTGTAAGTATAAATACCCCTTCCATCCATGGAAGGGGTGGTGCTTCTAATCTAATCTTTCACTTTTTGTAAACCAACTCTCTACCAAGAACACCCCTCTCTCTACTAACTCTCTAACTATGGCAAACATGTATTTTGATCATCCAAGACCACCCGAATCATCAACACAATAATATTTAGATCCTACACAAAGATATGACTTGACTTAGCAACCATGCAAGTAACTAGATAATTGAACTAAGGGTTTAGTATGGTAACAACAATGCACTAAAAGTGAGTGCATACAAGGTAGGGTAAGGCGATTTGGGTGTACATTTGGGGGTGGATTGTAAACAATACTCTTCATTGATATTCCAGAAAACCGAAACATCACAAGAACCGTGAAAAGGATAGGCTCTGAGGGGTTAACTAGGGGTATCGTGTACTAAAGATGAGTACAACGCAAGGGTGTGGGGGAATTACTCAACCGATGTGGAAGAAGTAATTATAATACGGGTATCAAACAAGGGTTATCCTAATGCCTTTTATCATTTAGTTATTCCTAACTACACAAGTGTAGTCTCACTAGCGATCTCGAAATGCATCGCAAAACAAGTTCTAGAATCTATTATACTACCGGTACACTCTCGAAGCATTAAATGTGAATGCTTTAATTCCCATAGATCTAGGGGCGAACCTCACATTTTTGGGGAGGAATTTGAGTGGCAAAGGGTTTTTTTGCTAGTCATATAACTCCTATCCATGAGACGATTTATTAAGACTAAAGACCCACCCGTACAAGTCATGAAAAATTTTAAATTTAGCGCTAAAATTGCCCTAACAAATATCTCTCATGGTTTATTACACAAATGAAATAGGACAAGACAAATGATCAAGGATAAGCATAGTTTCAAAGTTCCCGTTTTATTCTCCTTCCCTACACTTAAACTGAACATTGTCCCCAATGTTCCCCGAAAGTATCAAAGTTATGATAATGGAAGGCAATTAAAAGAGAAAGAAACTAATACTCACCTGATTAGCTCGGTAGGATCCGTGTGAAGTAGTGGTTAAATTCTTTCCAAGAAGAATGTATGCGTGAAAAGCTCCATCCAATCTTATGTTTCTTCTTCTTGAAAAATAAAACATGCGCACTTTAAGAAAATAGACGAAACCTTTGCGTAAAATCGGCGATACAATTATATATGACTCTACTAAACTAGGATATAATGCTTGTGTAATGGATGTTTGCAGATTTTCTAGAAAATTAAGACATGAGAATTTCTAAAAATTTATAAGTAGCACAGAAAACGAGAGAAAGTAATAAGCTGTTTCTACTCCTCCTGACGTCGTGAGGTTGCAATCCTGACGCCGTCAGGTTATCCTGATAGAAACTGGTCTGCTGCGTTTTTCTGGAAAAATTACACCTTTAAAATCTGGAAAAATTCCTGCAAAACATCCATTATGACTCGATACAAGCATTTGACTCAAAAAAACACACATATATATCATTTTCAATAATCGTAGTTCTCATGTTCACGTTCTTTTAAAAACGTGTGCAATCCTCCCTACACTTATCCTTTTTTTTGTAAAATACCTTTATATGTAATTAAGACGAGGTTAAAGACAAAATAAATCATTTTCACAAATTTAAACATGAGAACAAACAATAATGAAAAGATATATGACACACAAACAAGCAAACAATTAAGCATGGGTTGCCTCCCACAAAGCGCTTTTATTTATTTATGAGTCTTGTAGCTAGACTCGAAGTCGTGCCCCTACGTACCTATGTAAGTAAGTTTATCCTCAAGAATGTCATAAGGATCAAACTTATCTTTTAAGTTCCTAGTGGTACGCTTAGTCCGGTATGCCTTTTCAAACTTTTCTCCATCGGGGTCATAGATTGTCATCCTAATGTGCCATTCTCCATTTTTGTTAGGTCACCATAAGTTAACACAAGATCAATATATAAGAAATATAGATGAAGAGAGATCGGTTGAACACATAACACAAACACACGAATGAATGAAGAAACGTTATGCGTAGGATATAAGTGAAAGTGAACAACCAACCTTCCAAGGAAGGTTTACAAGTGTTTATATAGGGAAGGGAATTAGGGCAACATGTCTAGTCTCTTCCTTCCTTATTGAGCTTGGGCCAAGGCCTATGGGCTTTCTACATAAGCCTTGCCATTAATAACTAACATAAAAGCCTAGTTTAAGCAACCTATTACATATTAAACACTAACACTTGAAATATAAGTTAGGACTGATTCCAACAATCTCCCCCTAAGTGTTGGTAATTAATAAATGACTCCAGAAATCTTGGAAAAGTTGTTGGTGTTGATGTAATAGTTGCCTTGATGTCTTCTGACATTCCTCTTTCTTGTGAGAAGAAGTGCCTTGATTCCAACAATCTCCCCAGTGTAAGGATCTTGTTTTTTTTTAAAGTTTTCAGCTTTGACGTCTTCATAATATTAGTTCTTTGTTCTTTGTTCAGGTGTGGATATGATGATGTTATGTTGTTTGTTGTCTGCATCAGTTCCGCTTCATTGCTCAGTTGTCTCCACGTCCTTCTCCAAAATGCTCATACGCTCTTTGACGTTGAATTTCAGTTTTGATGTAGTTCTCTAAGTCTTTAAACTTTGTAGATTCTTTGGCTTTGAGGAAGAATCATTCTGACTTTTGTGTTACCTTTCGAGAGAACTTCAAATTGTGTTGTTGTTGGTATGAGCATGTGGAGAATCAACACGATCATCTCCTAGGAGCATCCATAAGAAGAAAACATAAGAATGGGTTAGTGATAAACACCAATCGATCACTGTGGTCGTTTCTTAGAGAATTGACCACTACGATTGTTCTTCTGATGAATGTCTTGATTCCATTCACCTTGGTCGGGCGAATCAGCCGTCCGAATCCCATAAGGTACAGTTGGCAGTACACTGAACAAGTTTAAGTAATGACCCACATCTTCAGGACTTGATTCTTGAAAGGAATCTCCTTAGCGGGATTTCCAGCACTTACAAGTTCGAACTTCGAGCGTGTTAACAGCATAGTGTGAAAACACATCTCTAATTCTAAAAAAGGTTGTTCTTGAACTGGAGTCCCTCAAGTAGGATAACATGATGTACCGAAGTACACTTACAGTTCAGGTGAGTCGCTGAGGTACACCGAAGCATCACCTCACGGCTGTAGACCGTTTGAGACAACACTAAGCGTAACCCACGAGGAGTTACCGAAGCGAGCTGCTGTCAGGGCTGTTTGGTGTTGACCTTGGCAGGAGTTTCCATTCAATCACTGAGGATCACAATTGTGAACCCCTCATAAATGTTCTTGACAGATTGCTAAGATCTGTGTAGGACTCTAGAATTGTATCACTTGCGTCCTTATTGTTGAACGACAAGTGATGAAATGTCAAGTGTTCCTAAGAGATCTTTTGATGAATCTCGTGGCTCTAGAACTCAATAGTGCGCTTTGGTTTTCCTGAGCGGAGACTAGGGAGAAGGTCTCCTTCTTCAATACCAGCAATCTCTAAGAGAAAGCCGATAGTTTACGTAGGGTTCCCTGTGAGAATGAAACAAGCTTCTGTTGGGAGAAACTTCAGTGGTTAAGAAGGTTTAGTGCATGCGTCACTGGGTCCATGATAACTTTTAATCTTCAATACCGGTGTCATCTAGTGACAACCAGTAGCATATGTATTGAACCCGGTGTCTACCCTAAGTTGAATAATTTGGAGGGCTATTTCTTTTCACCCTTTTCTTTACTTTTTTTTTAATTCTTCAACTCCTTCTTTCTCCGATTCTCATTTTCTCATTTTTATAATCATACCTAAGGACTTCTAGATTCTAACTATTGGTGGTGTCCTTGGGTAGATCCCTCCAGCTCTGGCGGATCATAGGACGGTTATTCCTAACCTTAGTCACCTTATAACACCATGGCTATCCTATGTTGCCATAAAACCATTTTCTCGAAAATCTCTCAAGTGTTTTGACAGAAATCTGCACAGTGATGGTTGAGCTTGCACTTTTGAATTGATCGACTCAAGATAGACAATTCCCCGCGAGACACGGTTACGTTGTATAGTTAAAGAGTTGCATTGTCAGCTTTTAGTTGACAACTAGCTCTAATAACTGCCTTGAAGGTGTGGACAAACCTCAAAAGGTTGTCAAACCCGTCAAAGTTCATGTCTATCAGGAGTTTCGCGAAAAGGTACAATTTACTTGGATAAGTCTTGGAAGACAAATCTTTTCGATGTATGACAATTCAGATCTTGTCAATTCATGGGTTAAGTCTTAGCACACGAAGATTCCATCATATTTACAACATATTTGTATCACACAATTTTTCTCCCCCTCAAAAATGGCATATATATATTATTTTTGATGAAATTTTGATATCGAATATGTCCATTTCGAGATTTGTGGGAAGATTTCCACGAAGAATGTTTTGTGAACAAAGATTTGTTAGAAAATACTCCCCCTCAACAAGTAATATTAACTTTTGAGGTTTTGAAAAAACATAAGGGGAAGTACTTGTTCTGTTGAGCAAAACATTGAAAAAATGAAAGTTTTGATAAGTTTTACTCAAAAGTAAGAAGCTTTCGCTCCTTTTATAAGGATTGTGGCACTGAAGCGTACCACAGGGTCCTTTCATTATAAGTACGGGTTGTACACTGGTATGTGTGCACAAGCCATTGTCAAATGTACAAATCAGATCATCCAAATATCAATCAAAGAAATAATTTAAGGAGTACCAGGCAATCCTTCAATAAGACCAGGAGTTCTCTCTTGACGTTGATAACCCGTAAGAGGGAAACTCTGTCTTCCACCCACAAAGCTCTCCAAATTCCGCATCTAATCATGATGAAACAACCTTTCATCTATCCCTGTGATAATCTTCTTAACATCCCTCTTTTCTCTAGAATTCCACCGCTTCTTCGACCCAATACCTTCGTGAATCTCCTTCAACCGATACGCTAACCCATCACGAACCTTCTTTAAAGTATGATCACAAAACTTGTGAAGCTCGTTGCACGCCATGAGACAGTTGTGGTGAAGTTCACTGCGGTAAACAACTCTAAACTTTGGTTTCTTCACAATGGTGTACTGAGAGAGTTGGTTGATATCGGGAAAGTGTAGCAACGGTTTAGTGAGATTGACTTGTTTCTGGTATGATTCCACGGCAAGTTGAAGATCTTCAACAAGTTCCTGGATCACTCTGCTTTGAATGAATATCAACAAGGTAGTGATATACTGGAGCTGGATGTTGGTGGAGAATTGTCTCATTCAACCTTGTACCTTAGCCAGATACATGTCTTCAATGTCGTTGAGCGACAATCTTGGAAAATCAGATTCAGTAAAATCATATTCTTGTTCGTCTTGGCGTTTGACGGTGATTTTCTTCAGGAATGAGTAATCCCACTTTGTTGCCAGACTGACATTCATGATAGCAACGATCCGTTTGTCATTGAACACCTATTTGTTTGATTTCTGAACTTGGCAGCTTCGGTAGTATAGTTTTCTTCTTTCAGGCCAATGATGAATGTCATATTGGGCATCGAGATCATAATTCACCACATTTTCAACGAACATTCTTGTGGCTTCTTCCTCGACGGCAACATTGTTGGAGAAGACCGCTGCTAGGATGTTAAAGGTGAGTGACGTAGCATACTTCTTGCTGACTTTGCTACCGTGTTGCAGAAATTCTAGGTCGTTGTTGAAGAAGTATTGGTAGGGAATTTTAGGTTGATTTGGTCGACCAATGGTTGGTAGTGGTTTGGTCCAGTCAGTGTAGTATGGAGTCTTATCCTGTCTTGTGAAGTCAATGTTCGATTCGGGGTTGAGCCAGTCAATGTTGTTAGACATAGCTCATGCAATGTTTTCGAGATGATATTCAACTTCAACAGCACTGCCGGATCTGTCCTTTAGCAAATGGAAAGCATCGTTCTTGATCCGGCGTAATTCCCTCTTCGTCATCTTTTTGATTTTGAATTCATCCTGGATAAGCTTAACCTACTCCATAGTACGACCATCTATCGGTTCTTGGCCTTCCGGTAATCGAGGAGTAGCATCAACGAGCTTGCTGAACCAGTAATATTCTTCATTGTCATCTTCATCAAACCAAGAAACAACAGAGTTGGATCTCTTCTTCTTCTTAGGTGTGAATGATGGTCCTGGTTGTTGCTCAGTTGATGTTTTAGATGAGGGCTGTTGTTGGGGCTCAGGAATCTCTTCGTCGTCACCACCGGTGTATTGGAAATGATCACCAGTTTTCTTCGATGGTGGTGTAGACTCAGAGTCCTGAGGTTTATCAGAAGCAGTAGATCGTTGAGAAGATCTCTCTGTGGTGGTGGTCTTTGGGGGTGGTGGAGGCATAGATGAGGATTCGCCTGTTTTCTTCTGACGTTTAGGCTCTGAATCCTTGTCCGCATCATCATCGTCTCTTGGTCGCTTTTCTTGACCAGCTCCTTGCTTGCAAGTTGTCTTAAGTTGATATGCAAGCAATGCCTCAAAAAGTTTTGATTCATCAGAAGTGAAAGTTGCAGATCGTGGAGACATTTGCATAATCAGTTTTGAAATCAAATCAGCATAAGTGACAATAGGAGGCGGAACTGGTAGGATTTGCATCACCGCTGGTGTAGTTGAAAGTGTTTGCTTGACCAGTGACATTAGATATGGATAGAGTTGTCTTGCGAACATTTCTTTTGTGACTCTAGGGACGGTGTCGAGAAGGAACTGATGAGTGTAGTCCCTAATCGTCTTGTCCATTTCACCCTGAATATCCCTGTTGAGGAATTGCTTAATCTGGTCTCTTTTCTATGAGAACTCGTTCATCCCATCTCCAAGTAAATTAACCCTGTCAGCAAGCTGATTTAACTTCTTGTTAACCACATTTCGTTTCCTTGCTTGCCTGACAGCCTTAACAATTTTGGTTTTGGCACGTGATGCCCAAGTGTCAGTGGGTTTCTTGATTGATATGGATGATGATCTGGTGGTAGCATCTTTGGATGGTGGTGGTGATGAATGAGATGATGAATCAGATGAAGATGAGTCATGAGATAGCTCTGGGTCTTTAGGTGGCTCAGAAGTTTGTTCAGGGTTATGTTCAGGATTGTCTTGAATGAAACTGTTAGCCTCAATTCGAATCCTTTCTTCCTTAGCTTTAGCATGAGCTTCTTCTTCAGCCTTTTCCCTAGCCGCTTCCTCTACGTCTTCATGTGTTATCTTCTCATTCTTTTCTTGTTCCTCTTCTTCTTCAAAGTCGAACTTGATTTCGGACTCTTATTGCTGTTGCTCTGTTGATTCCTTAGTAGTGGTACCAGTTCCCTTATAGGGTTGATTAACCACATTAAGAACTGGTGTGGTTAGTGCACAACCACTGGAACCTCCAGGGCCTCTGGTTTGTTGAAGGTTGAATTCAGTAGCAACATGCTGCAACCTCAGCTGCTTGAGAGTCTTGTGGTATTGCTGTTGTTCATCCTTTTGTTCTGTATCATCATCAGAACTTTCTTCTTCTTCCTCAGCAACGGGTGTCTTCCCTTTGTCTGATTTGGGACTTGGTGGTTTATCTTATAACGTTGTTGAGGTAGTATCATCTGTAGCAGTTTCGGAGTGATAAACCATTTCTTCAGACTCAGTATCTTCAGAATCGATTTCCTTGTCCTCCGGAGTGGGATCAGTTTTGAAATTTGGACGAGCGATCTGAGAAGGAACTCGTTTCTTGCGAGGTGGGTTCCTTTTAGGATACTTGAGGGCACTCCCAGTGCTTTCAATGATTCCAGCGCTGCATGACCTTCTTGTCTTCTTGACTGGAACAACTGAAGTCTTTTCATCCATGAACCCGACTTTGCCTTTGCTCACTGCTTCTTGGTATCGATGATACGATGGAAGACTTTTGATTGCGTCAGTGATAAGGCAATCAAGTAGTACTGCACCTTGTTTCTTTGTTGATGATTCTTTAAATCTGACAATGTTCAATGTAGCCTCATACAACGCAGAGTGATTCTTGGGGTCATTGATTCTCAAGGGGATGTCTCGATTTTTCCCGAGAATATTCTGGATCAACAGCTTCGTGTATCTGATGAAGGGAAACCTTTGTCCAAGGCTTCTTGAGGTGGGACATCATGTTTTCCCATATCAGACTTGCATAGTCGATGTGCGTTTTGTTGACCATGCCCCAGAAGATTTGTAAGTGCATGAGTTTAGGATGCTCATGACCGCTGTCTCTTCCAGAAACAGACTTGGCGATCATGATGTACAAAGTCCTCCACGGTTGAAGAATGTTCTTTAAATCGACCGTGGAGTGCTTGGTAATTACTCCAGCAGCTTCATCATAGCCAATATCGACCATGAATTGTAATGTAGCCTCTTTACTTGGAATTGCTACATAGTCGGAAGGTTGGATAGCAGGCAGAAGAAGAATTGTTCGCAGATCTGCTACAGTGTCGGTGACTTCCTTATCATTGAGAGTGACTGTGACAGCATCTTGACCATCAACCTTTTTCATCGTGTTCCAGAATTGATGAATGTAAATTTCTGGCACAGTTGCTGAGTTGGTGAGCATATTGTTGTAAGGATGAGTTTTGAGTATGTCCACAGCAATCCTGCATGAAGACTCTGAGCACGTGAAGTTCTCAAAATCGACCTTGAGGTTGTTCTTTCCAATCGTCTTGCTGTAATCAGTTGGGAAGATATCATTCATTGTGAGCTCATTTGGTGCGTTGAAATTTTCCATTATGACGTCCATTTCGTGATCTGAAAGGTATTGAAACAAAAGAACCAACATATCGAAAGACATTACGTTAGTTAAAAATTGATTTTATTGTCCAATTATTGAATTCATTATGTTAATGAATGTTACGAGTCCAAAGTCACATATTGTCCAATAGTCCAAAGTTGACGTGATAAGTTACGTGAGTATGTTAAATTTGAATGTTTAATGTCCAAAGTTTACTTAATCACACAACGTTTTAACTTTTGTAGCTTATTAGTGACATTTTGGTTTTGTGACATTATGAGTAACTTATTACAGGTTTGAACGCGTAACATTTCAAAAGTTTAGTTACGAATTGGCTTAAGCATAGATTTGTAAGCTTATGCGTAAACAGTGTAACCATACGCGTAGGATTAAGCTTATGCGTAGGAGTCACTCATAGGCGTAAGAAAGCTTACGCGTAGGAATGGACTCTTAGCACAAAGCTTACGCGTAAGCGTAGGTTAGGGACTTACGCGTAAGGTTTACTCGTAAGAGCAAGCCTTATGCTTAGAAATCCAAGTTTACGCATATCCTTCACAAGATACGCGTAGTTCCATTGTAGAACCTTATGCGTATGAGTTACGCGTAAGATTGCTCTTATGCGTAACATCTACGCATAAGGTGATCCTTAAATGTAAGATCCATGTACCCTTGATTCTGAAACTTGTACGCGTAGAAGCCTGTAATAGATCAATCATAACACTTATATTAACATGTAATTTCAATCACTTTCAACATCACATGGTATCACAAGTTAAGTCCAGTTACGCGTAGGATAATGTTATGCGTAAACTTAAACCCTAGAAATTCAAATCCTACTCGTAAGAGATTCAACCATGGGAAATTCACCAAATGATTTCTGGGGTGACTTAGAAGCTATATGAGTTATTTACAACAAGTTTTAACATCAAATTCACCATGAGTCAAGAATACCCAATTCTTCGTGTACATAAACCCTAGAGTTTGATTTTTCAAATTTCATGTTTCTGGGTATGATTCAAAGATGTTAGAGGTTAATTAAACATGTATCAAACACTTCTGAAGCATCTATTTAGACAGAAAGACTCATAATGTAAAACCCCTAAATTCACGCATAAGCCCTAACTTTTGAATGTGATTAAAAAATGATTTATGGGTTGAAAATTTTGAGGGAAATGATTATAAGACATGATTTAACTATTTTAACACTGTCCATTTCATCATAACATCATTTGCCAAGAACTTGTTTATACGCGTAAGCGTATGAACAAAAAATCACTTGTTTGAAAAATCTAACCGTTGAAATCGTTTAAGATTAAAAACCTATGTTTGTAATCACACAAGGAAACGTTTTTCACTTACAAATTTGAAGATTGAAGCATGGATTTGAGGTTTAATCTTAGGCGTGGATAATGGTTCGTAGGGAATTAAATGCAGAAGTAAATGTTTGAAAAAAATTAGGTGTAGGTTTTGTAAAAAAATTAGTTTTAACATTTGACAAGTATAGCCCCTTCACCTCAATCATTTACAAATGTTAGGTTCCCATTTTAGTAACACAAGCATCAATAGAAGAAATAGAGAAGAAGGGTGATCGGTTGAACACGTTATCACACACACGAATATAAATGGTGAAGAGTTATGCGTAGAGTGAAAGATAAAATGAACAACCAACCCTCAAGTGAGGGTTATACAAGAGTATTTATAGGGCAAGGAGCTAGGGCAACACTTCTAGACTCCTTCCCTTCTTATGGGCTTGGGCCAAGGCTTATGGGCCTTCTACACAAGACCTAGCTTAATAACAAACATAAAGGCCATATTAAGCTAACTATTACATATGAATCACTAACACTTGAATTAATGTTTAGGAGTGATTCCAACAATCTCCCCCTAAGTGTTAGTGATGAATGAAAGAGTGATAAACGTTGTAGGTGCTTATGTAATAGTAGCTTTGACGTCTTCTGACATTCTTCTTTCTTGTGAGAGGAAGTGTCTTGATTCGAACAATCTCCCCAGTGTAGAGAAATTGTTTCTTTTGAAGTGTTCTGCTTTGACGTCATCATTTTCTTTGTTCTTTGATCTTTGTTCTTTGTGATGGTAGTGATAATATGTTGTTGTTGTCATCAGTGCGCTTCGTTGCTCCAGTGTCTCCACGTCTTTCTTTAACATGCTCATGCGCTCTTTGACGTTGGATTTCAGTACTGATGAAGTTCTCTTAGTATTTAAACTTTGTAGATTCTTTGACTTGACAAAGAATCATTCTGAATTTTGTGTTGCCTTTAGAGAGAACTTCCATTAGTGATGTTGTTGGTATGAGCATGTGAAGAATCTGCACGATCAGTCCGCTCCAGAGCTTCCATAAGAAGAAAACATAAGAAAGGTTAGTAATAAGCGGATTCCGGCACTTACAAGTTTGAACTTCGAGAGTGTTAACAACATAGTGTGAAAACACAACTCTAATTCTTACAAAGGCCGTTCCTGAACTGGAGTCCCACAAGTGAGATAACACGATGTACCGAAGTACATCTACAGTTTAGATGAGTCGCTGAGGTACACCGAAGTATCACCTCACGACTTTAGACCGTTTGAGACACACTAAGCGTAATCCACGGAGAGTTACCGAAGTGACCTGCTGTCAGGGCTGTTAGATGTTGACCCTGGCAGGAGTTTCCATTCAATCACTGAGGATCACATATGTGAACCTCTCATAAATGTTCTCGACAGATTGCTAAGATCTGTGAAGGACTCGATAACGTATCACTTTCATTCTTATTGTTGAACAACAAGTGATGAAATGTAAAGTGTACCTAAGAGATCTTTAATGAATCTCGTGGCTTTGGTTTTCCTGAGCGGAGACTAGGAAGAGGTTCTCCTTCTTCAATACCAGCGATCTCTAAGAGAAGGCCGATAGTGTACGTAGGGTTCCCTGTGAGAATGAAACAAGATTCTTTTGAGAGAAACTTGAGTGGCTAAGAAGGTTTAGTGTATGCATCACTAGGTCCATGACGGCTTTTAATCTTCAATACCGGCGTCATCAAGTGACAACCAGTAGCATATGAATTGAACCCGGTGTCTGCCCTAAGTTGAATAATCTGGAGGGCTATTTCTGTAAAACCCAAAAATTTCAAAACATGCAAAAAGACTATTTTGCCCCTATAAGTTTAATTTTGATTTATAAGTAATTAGAAATTCCAAATTATGCCTAAATCATCAAAAATAAATAAATAATGCTATGTAATATTTTTGTTTTAGCATATTATTTATATTATGACAAAAAAATAATTAAAACTTTATATTAAATTATTTTTGGGCCGATTGACATATGTTATGCACATTTAAATTAATAAAATTATTTATACTAAGTTTTTATTTAAAAACCCATCAAGATCAATCCAAATATTTTGTGATATCTTTCCTTATTATTATCCCATGATTTTAGCCATCCCATTTAATATACACGCTCCTCTAAATTTTAAAACAAAAACACGGTTCATTCTTGTCCTTCACAAACCCTAGACGCCACAAGAAGAAAAATTCGTGCAGCCCTATTTCGTGCACCAAAAAAATTCCAAGTAATTTTTCTAAGATCAAACACAAGCCAAAAAAGAGGAGAAAATTGTTGGAAGATTTTTGAAGGCTGTTTTGAATGCGTGTGGAAATTGTTTTCGTTTTTATCCTAGCCGAATAGGATAATTGTTGTCCTTGTTACTTTCTTGTCCAGATCGTCCAAGAGGTATTTCTATCATCTATAAACATCATATACATCATACCATACGAATTAGACCTAACCATACACGTTAAATAATCTGTTATGAATTATTATTCTAAAAATGAATTAAATTGATATAATCGGTAAAATGAATTTTCATGGCTTCATATATATTTTATTCTAGTTCTATATACATCCTAAAACATCATAAAAATGCTGGAAATAAATTTTGAAGCTTAGATTATTTGTTATTGAATTTATATTCAAATCGGGTGTAAAATGGAAAAATAATTAGAAAAATTATGAATAAATAGTATAACCTAAAGTTTTGGTCTTAGTTAATTTATTTGATGAAATTAAAGTGTGTCTAATGTATTTTTTACTGTTTATAATGTTTAATTCGAATTTTGTTTAAGAATTCCTAATTTTGTTAATTACCGAATAGAATTAATAAATTTTTGGGGAAGTTTTGTGAAATAATAAAATAGAGGGTTACTTTTATAAAGTAGTTTGGACCTGTGGTAATTCGTAAAAATTATAAAAGGAGGGGTTAATGTGTGAATTTTGTAACTTGAAGGTTTAAATGGTATTTTGATAAATATAATAATCCGAATTGTAATTATTTAAATTAGAGGGGCTATTTTGTAAACTATGATAAATTGAAGGTGTTTCATATAAATATGTATAATTATTGGGCTAATGTGTAATTTTGTATAATTAATGGACTATTCTGTATTTTGGATAATAAAAAGGGCTAAATTGTAATTTAATTAAGTAGAGGGACTAAATTGTAAGTTGTGAATAATAAGGGGATTAAAATAGTAATTAAGAGTAACTTATGGATATAATGAGCAATTTTGATATTTACACTTTGAACCCTCATCTTTGGCATAATTACACTTTGAACCCTAAATATGGAAAGTTGTCATATTTGACCCTGAACTACTTTAACTTGTTAAAATGAACCTTAATACCATGAGAAGGATTTATTTGATAACTTAACCTAATTTATGATGTGTAAACCTTTCTGAATATGGAAACCTTCTATATTTGGAAACTTACTAATTTTGGAAACCTGCTAAAAATGGAAAGTCACTTAAGTGAGTAAAGTTATTAAAAGAGGAAAGCTACTTAAAAAGGACTATGTTGTGATTAGTTGTCCTTTCCTTTAGGTTCCGTGAAGCGGGATTGATCCGTGTCTTGTGTTTCATCTGTTCTGGTTTGTTTTGCTTCGCTTAAAGGTACAGATATTCTATCCCTTTTCAGTAGGGATTTCTCATAACTGTTCGATCCTTGACTTCGCTTCACATATGATATTCCTTTGCTATGATTTCCTTATGCTATGATCCTTTTGATATGATTCCGACATAATCCTTTGATATGATTCTGTTCGCTATGATATTCGTTTGTTATGATTATGAACCTTATGATTATGAACCATCTGATTTCGAACCTCTGACTATGAACTTATGTTATGGAAATCTGATATGAACCTTTGACTTCTGAATCTTTGATATGAACTTGGATATGAATCTTTGATATGAACCTTTGATATGAACTTTGATATGAACTTTGATATGAACCCTTATGATATGATATGATTATGCTTTGACCCGTCAGTTTGATACCCGAGCCAAATATGTGTTCCTAGTCATGAAGGTAACATGACCATGTCATTGATGCACCAATGGCATGACTCCAGTGTGTACGAGTGATGTTACACACCGTCCCCATTATGATATGATATGATTATGAGCTCACTATATGTATATGATTTGGCCACCATGATATGTTCCGGGGGGCGTATGGATGCATCCTAGATATGATATGTTTTAGTGGATTTAACATGATATGATATGATATGATATGATTTATATGGTGAATGATGTCGTGTGCAATACGCGTCTTCCCATTCCGGGAGCTAGCTACTCCATTTGTTACTGAGGTATCCCCTCCTATTATGTATGGTATTCCGAGGTCACCCCTCCGAATACAATGGTTACTTATGATATGATATGATACGATATGTTCCAGGCTCGTGGTAGATTTCTGACAACCCTTACACTTTTGATAGACCTATATTGTACCTTCTGTTTTTCCCCAACGCACCATATTCTGTATAAATTGTTCATTACTCAGTACCCTTATATGACGCACTCTACTACCAAAATATATATATTCCATTGCTTTGATCTGTCACACTCTCATTCCGTTACTTCAGACTATCGTTCCATTCACGTACCGGGTTATTATATGTTATTGGATTTGATTATGCTTTTCATGTGTTATGTGACTACTGATTTCTCTGCTGCGATATGATTAATATACGGTTATCTGAGTTACTTGTTTTCATCTGATGATATGTGATCTCACTGTTATGTGACCCTCTGAATTGTCTGGTGACCATGCTAATGTGTAATCAATAGCTTTGTCTGTTTATTATGTGTACTTCGTTCAGATTAATCTCGTGGACTATGACTATCCGTTGTATCCTTGTCTGCTTATTGTTGACCTGCCATGTTTACATTTGGCTATGCTACGGGCTGATTTGGGTAAATGGTTCAACTTATGACGTCTGACTTGTTAACTTGTTTAATTGCCCTGCTATGTCCCTAGTTCATTTAATTATAATGTTCATACTGTATTTCCTACTTTTTACGTGTGACTGCCATGTGTTGACTACTGTTGGTACTTCTGTTGATTATGATGCTGATTATGTTTGCAAATAAGGGTTTTGACCTGTGTGAATTGCCATGCTCACTTACTAATTAATTGCTTCCGCTTGCTTTTATATTTCTGTTTGACTTGTATGTCTTCTGAGTTCCTGAACTGATTGCATGCCATATATATGTTGTGTGGATACGACACCTGCTATGCTTGCTTATGTTTCAGTACTTGTACGCTTGGTTTGTATGTACTTGTATATATGTCATCGATGCTTTGCTTTGCTTCGTTCTCCTTGTTATCTGTTCCTTTTGGATATCTGTATAACTGTGTTCTGCAGGATCCTCCTTGACTCATTGGTTCCCTTTCGTTGTGACTTTGTTATCAGCTTCCTTATTTCATTTTTATATTTCAGATTTTGTTTAGCTTTCATTTTCTTATATCTGTTCACTGGGCTTTTTAAGCTCAGCCGCATTTCTTTTCCTGCGGCAGGTTTTAGGTTGGAAGATGGGCTTCGATGGGCTGAGAGTTAGAATATCTGAGTGGACCAACCCTAGCACCTTATCACTTTGGGACTTATTTTGAAGAGCTTTTGTTTTGAGTTTTTCTTTTCATTTTGGATAGTGTATTTCCTTGTCAGTCAA
The DNA here is from genome assembly GCA_910596185.1 of Chrysanthemum makinoi. Classification (NCBI taxonomy): domain Eukaryota; kingdom Viridiplantae; phylum Streptophyta; class Magnoliopsida; order Asterales; family Asteraceae; genus Chrysanthemum; species Chrysanthemum makinoi. The sequence continues at coordinate 234,977,420 of OU343217.1, read as the reverse complement.
CTGTTCATATGATTTGATACCTCATTTTTAAAGTTTCCGTTTGTAAAGATTTTATTTGTATGTTCTGATATGACACCAGAATGTGACACTTCTACCCTTGCCGGGTTGGGGTGTTACAATTTCTTTTCACCCTTTTCTTTGCTTTTCTTTTTAATTCTTCAACTCCTTCTTTCTCTGATTCTCATTTTCTCCTTTTTATAATCATACCTAAAGACTTCTAATTCTAACTATTGGTAGTGTCCTTGGGTAGATCCCTCCGGCTCTAGCGGATCATAAGACGATTATTCCTAACCTTAATCACCTTATAACTCCATTGCCATAAAACCATTTTCATGAAAATCTCTAGAAGTGTTTGTAAATGAAAACCATGTTTGAACACATCAAGAGTTTTGGATTTTCAGAAATACTCCCCCTCCACATGTCCTTAAGAATTTTGACAGAAATCTGCACGGTGAGGAAAGAGCACGCACTTTTTGAATTGATCAACTCAGGATAGACAATTCCTTGCGAGACACGATTACGTTGCATAGTTAAAGAGATACATTGTTAGCTTTTAGGTGACAACTAGCTCTAATAACTACCTTGAAGATGTGGACAACCCCGAGAGGTTGTCAAACCCGTCAAAGTTCATGTCTATCAAGAGCTTCTCGAATGGGTACAATTTACTTGGATAAGTCTTGAAAGACAAATCTTTTCAATGTATGACGGTTCAGATCTCATCAATTCATGGGTTGAAGTCTTTTCACACGAGGATTCAATAGCAAGACACAACATATTTCTTATCACATAATATTTCTCCCCCTCAAAATGGCATATAAATATGTTATTTTTGAAGAAATGTTGAGAATAAATATGACCATTTTGAGTTTTGTGGGAAGATTACACGAAGAACAATTTGTGAACAAAGTTTTTGATCAAATACTCCCCCTCAACAAGTGATATAAACGGTTGAGGTTTTGAAAAATCATAAGGGGAAGTACTTGTCCTTTTGAGCAAAACCTTTGAAAAATGAAAGGTTTGATAAGTTTTACTCAAAAGTAAGAAGCTTTCGCTCCTTTTATAAGGATTGTGGCACTGAAGCGTACCACAGGGTCCTTTCAATACAAGAAAGGGTTGTACACTGTTATATGTGCACAAGCCATAGTCATTATAGAATCACACATCCAAATTAATATGAAATTGAAACAATTTAAGGGGTACCAGGTAGTCCATCAATCTTTCCAGGAATGCGAACAGGCGTTGATAGCCGTGAGAGTAATCCGGATCGACCACCTACGAAGCTCTCTAGAGTTCTGAACGGTCCCTTCGTACAACCTTTCATCGATCCTAGTGATGATCCTCTTAACATCCCGTCTATCCTGAGAATTCCATCGCTTTGGAGACCCAATGCGTTCATGTATCTCCTTTAACCTATAAGCCGCCCCCGACCTTCTTCAATGTGTGATCCCCAAATTTGTGAAGATCTCTACACGCCATCAAGCAATTGCGTTGTAGTTCACTACGGTAAACTACTCCGAATGGTTTGCTGATGAGAGTGTATTGTGGAAGCTGGTTGATGTCGGGAAGTTCTAGCTGAGGTCTGGTGAAGTTGACATGGGTCTGATATGATTCAAATCCAAGCTATAAATCTTCTACACGTTCCTGGATCACTATGCTTCTGATGAAGATGAGCAAGGACTTGATGTATTCACGTTGGATTTCAGTTGAGAATTGTCGATTCTTCCCTGTACTTGGCAAGATACAGATCGTCAATGTCGTTGAGAGACAAGTTTTGAAAGTCCGCTTCACAGAATTCATAGTCCTTTCGCCTTGTCTTTTGACCACGATAGTATTGAGGAAGGTGTAATCCCATTTAGACGAAAGGGTGACATGCTTAACAACAACGATCCCTTTATCCTTTGTACACTTTATGTTGAGATTTTCGAACCTCGGCCTTTTGTAGTAGATTCGTCGCGCCGGCCAATGGTGAATCTCGCATACATTGCATCAATGTCATACCGTTCCATGTTGTTTGAAAACATGTGGGTAGCCTTTTCTTCGATAGCTATGCAGTTTGAGTATATGGTCAGGGAATGGAAGTGTAAGTGATGTAGCATATTTCTTTGAACTATCGCTACCGCGTAGAAGAAATTCCAAGTCTTTGTTGAAGAAGTAGCGGAATGGAATCTTAGGTTGATCTGGTTGGCCAATCGTTGGTAGAGGTTTAGACCAGTAGTATGGAGGGTTGTCTCTTCTGGTGAAGTCGATGTTTGCTTCCGGGTTGAGCCAATCAATGTTGTTAGACATGGCTCGTGCTATATTTTCAAGGTGATATTCAACTTCAATAGCACTTTCCGAGCTGTCTTTGAGTAGTTGAAATGCTTCATTCTTGATTCGTTTCAACTCTGATTTCGTCATCTTCTTCACACGGAACTTTTCTTGCAGTAACTTAGCATGCTCCAATGTTCGACCTTCTACCAATTCTTGATCATCAGTTAGGGCGGGAGTAGCATCAACAAGTTTAGAGAACCAATCATACTCGGTGTCGTCTTCGTCAAGCCATGAGACGACATCAGCCTTAGACGTCTTCTTCTTTTTCTTTGGCCTTGATGAGGATGTTGGTTTCTTTGTTGAAGCGGGAGAGGTAGGTTGTTGTTGGGGCTCAGGTATCTCTTCATCGTTACCACCAGTGTACTCGAAGTGATCACCAGTTTTCTCTGTCTGAGGTGGTAACTCAGAGTCCTGAGGTTTGTCAGTAGAAGAGCGTGGAGGAGATCGTTGTTGAGATGGAGTCCTTTGGGGTGGTGGTGGCATAAAGGAGGGTTCTCCAGACTTATTTGGACGTTTAGGCTCGTCATCTTTATCCTTATCCTTATCTTCATCGTCTCTTGGACGTTTAGGCCTTTGAGCTTCTTCTCTGAATGCTGATTTGAGTTGGTATTCCAGCAATGCATCAAACAATTTACCTTCGGAAGAAGTAAATGTTGCAGATCGTTTAGACATTTGAGTTACCAGCCTGGAAACCAATTCAGCATCGGAGAATACTATAGGATCAGTCGGATTGATTGTTACGGTTATGGGTGTTGATCTTATAGTTTGCTTGGCCAAATGCATCAGATTCGGATAGATTTGTCTGTTGAACATTTCTCTTGTCACTCCAGGAACGGTGTCGAGAAGGAATTTGTGAGTGTATTCTCTTGCCGTCTTCTCCAATTCCTTTTGGAAATCTCTTTGGATAAACTTCTGGATTTGTTCCCTTTCTTTCAAAAACTCGTTTATCCCCTTTTGAAGAAAGTTGATTCTGTCAGCGAGTTGATTCAACTTTTTGTTAGTTACATCCTTCTTCCATACTTGCTTGACAACTTTGACAATCTTTGTTTTAGCTCAGGATATCCAAGAGTCTGTTGGTTTCTTCACAGATTTAGATGTGGATCTGGTTGATCTTTTGGATAGTGGTGGAGATGAATGAGAGGAAGAATCTGATGATGATGAGATATGAGGTGACTCAGGGTCCTATGCTGGTTCAGAAGTTTCTTCTTTTGAGCGTGCAGGACTATCAAGAAGAAAATCATCATATTCAACTTCGTCATCTTTTCCAGACTTGGCCAATTGTTCTACCTCAATCTTGGCTTCTTCATCAGCTTTTTCTTTCTCGGACTTCTCCTTTTCAGGTTCCTTAAATTCATAGGTGATGGTATCTTCCAATTGTTTTTGTTGTGGATCGTGGGTGGTGGTACCAGTTCCCTTATCGGGTTGATTAATCGCATCAGGAACTGGCATAGATAGTGCACCACCACTTGACCCTCCGGGGCCACGAGTTTGATCCTTTACAAATTGATCGGCAAGATGTTAGAGTCTGAGGTTCTTCAATTTCTTTTGATATTCTCTTTCCTCATCAACTGGTTCTTCTTGAGAACTTTCCTTATCATGCTCAAGCACAGGAGTTTTCCCTTTTCCTTTATCAGCTATTGGACTGGGAGGCTTAGCTACTGTTGGAGTGTCATCTATTGCCGTTTCAGAGTAGGTAACCTCTTCGTCGATTCCCTCGAGCTTTCATCCACTAGCTTTCTTTGCGGTTCAGACTTGGGAATTGGAATAGGAACAACTTCCTTAGAGGAGTCCCTTTTGAGTGGAGGTTTCCTCTTAGGGAACTTTCTTTGACTCTCGCTTGTAACACTTCCTCGCACTTGCCTCTTCTAGTTTTCCTTGTAGGTGTACCAGAGGACTTGTCATCAAGAAAGCCTACTTTTCCTTCATCAACCGCTACCAGATACCTTTTGTATGAATAAAGTTGTTTGACTTCATCGGTTAGAAGGTGATCTGGCAACACTGCACCTTGTTTCTTTGTTTTCGATTCCTTAAATCGACTTGTGAGTGTAGGCTCGTACAACATGGAGTGATTGTTGGGGTCATTGAGTCTCAAGGGGATATCAGGATTATACCCTAGAGCTCTTTGGATCAACAGTTTTGTATATCTGATGTATGGGATTTTGGAGCCAAGCTTTTTGAGGAAAGACATCATGCCGTCCCATATCAGAGCTTCAACTTCAATGTGTTTCATGTTGACCAAAGCCCAAAATATCTGTAGTTCAACGAGCTTGGGATGCTCATAACCACTATCGCCCATAATGGATTTGGTGATGATAATGTAGAGGTTCTCCATGGTGAGGAATATTCTTAAGATCCACGTATGAATGCTTTATGATTACTCCTGAAGCTTCGTCATAACCAATGTTGATTATGAATTGCGAACAGCCTCTTCGATTGGTGTGGCAGTGTATTCGGTTGGCTCGATGACAAGAATGAGGAGAACAGCCCTTAAGTCTGCTGGTGTGATGGTGACTTTTTGTGGTTGGCGTCACCGTCACAGCATTTTGACCTTTGATCTTTTGCATTCTATGCCAGAACTGGTGAATATAGATCTCAGCATCGTAGCGAATTGGTGAGCATGTTCTGATAAGGATGATTCTTCAGAATATACACAGCAATTAAACACGAAGACTCTCGAGGGTGAGAGTATCAAAATCAACACGAAGGTTGTTCTTTCCAATCTTCATCGGATAGCCATTATGGAAGATATCAGCAACGGTGAGAACATTTGGTGCTTCCACATTCTGTATTTGAGCGTCCATGTCGTGATCTGAAAGATATTTAGCCAAAAGAACCAACATATCGAAAGACATTATGTTAGTCAACAGATGGTTTTATTGTCTAATTATTGAATGTGATATGTCGATGATTGTTACGAGTCCAATGTCACTTGTTTTTCCAATAGTCCAATGATGTCGTGATAAGTTTCGTGAGTTGATTAACTTTAAGTTTTAAAGTCCATGTTTTCACTTATTTTTCACAACATATTAAACGTTTAAGCTTATTAGTGACATTATTGGTTTCGTAGCGTTATGATTCATTTATTTACAAGTTTGCACGCGTAACAATTCATAATTAAGGTTAAAACTAGACTTAGGCGTAGAAATGGCAAGCTTATGCGTAAACAGGAGTGGTATACGTGTAAGCATAAGCTTATGCGTAGGTTCTTGACTTACGCGTAACAAATATTACGCGTAGGAAAAGGGGGCCTTATGCGTAAAGTTTACGCGTAAGCGTATATGGAACCTTACGCATAAGGCTTACTCGTAAGAGTCAACCTTAGGCGTAGAGATCACTGTTTACGCATATCCTTCACAGGATACGCGTAGTCCCCAATGTAGAACCTTACGCGTAAACGTTACGCGTAAGATTACTCTTACGCATAACATGCTACGCGTAAGGTGATCCTTATGCGTAGATTGCAATAAACCTTGATTCTGAATTTGAAGCGTAGAGAACCTGAAATAAATTCATTATAACATCAACATTAACATCTACATTCATTTTCTAACAGTTTTAAACACGAATACTCAATCAAACAGTTATGCGTAGATAATGTTTTACGCGTAGAAAGACTTATGCGTAAACCTAAACCCTAAGAATTACGACTAAGAATTCTAGCCATAGGAAATGCAACAAAGTTTTTCTGGGAGGTCTTAGAGGCCTAATGATTTGTTCTGTCCAAGTTTTAACATCAAATTCTAAACGAATCAAAAATACCCAAATATCAAGAACATAAACCCTAATTTCTAATTAACTAGTAATTAGTGTTTCTGGGTTGATTCTAAACATGGATATGGTCAATTCATCTTGTAAACAACATCACACAACAATCTTTTTAACCAATAACACTCAACATTGAAAATCCCCAAACTTTCGCATAAACCCTAAAATCAAAAATCAATCAATTCGTATTTTTGGGTGTGATTTAATGATGAAAATGGAATCCTTGATGTTATAGAAACGTTTTGACACAATCATTTTCACCACAAACACACAAACATGATTATGTGTTCTTACGCTTATACGTAGAACACAAAATCACTTCTAGATAAAAATCTAGCCGTTGGATTTCAAAACAATTTAAAACCAATGCTTAGATGTTTACAGAGAACATGTTTTCACTTACAAATTGATGATCAAAAGTCCGGATTTGTAAAATGAATATGGATCGTGGATGAGCTTTGGTGAGATATTAAATGTTATGAGTAAATGAGTTAAGAAAATTAGGTGGAGTGTTTTGTTAAGAATACTTTGAGGTTTTTGACACAATTAGTCCCTCCACCTTTACCATTTACATCCAATGCCAATAGCTTCCATTTTGGTTACCAAACGAAGAATATTTGGAAAGAATTTTGACGACACTCCCCCTCGGCTTAAGAAATAATGAAATTTTATAAATTTTAGTCCGAGGAGTGTCAGTAAACCAGAAATGTGACCACCATTATTAAAGAAACAACCGGAATAAGGTAACATGCAAGTACAAGGTTTTATGAAATTGAAAAATATTTACTTTCTCCCCCTCAACACTTGATCAAAAAAAAATATTGAATTTTGAAAGATTAGTGTGTTGACGGAAGATTTGTACTTGCCATGTTAAAAGAAAAATAGATAGAATAATATTTTTGATGTTTTTTCTGATTTAATAATTTTGTATTTTGTTTTTGGAAAATATTTACAAAAGAGGTTTTGGTGTTTGACTGGTTTTAAGAATGTTCTAAGAGTTCATCTAGTTCCTCTTGAGTCAAACACCGCATACCAATCCGGTGGACCAACTCATTAAACCTAGCAGGAGCTAAGGCTTTGGTGAGAAGATCAGCCAATTGGTATTCAGTACCCACAAAATATAATTCAACAGTACCCTGTTCCACATGGTCCTTGATGAAATGATATCGAAGATCGATGTGCTTTGATTTCGAATGTTGAACAGAGTTGCACGAGATGGCAATAGCACTCCGATTGTCGCAGTACATCGGGATTCTGTCAAATACATAACCATAGTCTTTGAGTTGTGTTCTCATCCAAATGACTTGAGCACAACACGCCGACATGTTTACGTATTTTGCTTCAGTTGAGGACAACGATGTACAATCCTGCTTCTTCGATTGCCATGACACTAGTTTATCACCAAGAAATTGTAATGCTCCTAAAGTACTTTTTCGTGAATCTAAGCACCCTGCGTGATCAGCGTCTAAAAAAGCTATTAGTTCAAAACCAGAATCCTTCGGATACCAGATCCCCAAGTTAATGCTTCCCTTGATGTATCGGAGGATTCTTTTGGCCTCAGAGGGTGGGTTTCATTGGTCTCGACCGATAACGGGAGCAGAGATATACTGGCGAAAACAATATCAGTCTGCTAGCTGTTAGATACATGAGAGACCCAATGATACTACGGTATTTGGTAGGGTCCACCAATTTCCCATGTAAATAAGCGTCTAGCTTCTTGGTATGAGCCATTGGTGTGGCATAGGTGTCACAGATTTGCATTCCAAATTTGTTAAGAATTTCAAGGGCATATTTGGGTGACTTAAGAAAATACCACAGGGTGATTAATGAACTTGCAGTCCTAGAAAGAACGTAAGTTCACCCATCATGGACATTTCAAAATGTTTCTTCATTAGTTTTGAAAAGCGATTGAGTACTTTTTATGTGTTGACCCAAAAATGATGTCATCCACATAAATTTGAACAATTAAGATATGTGCCCCGTGATATTGTATGAAAAGAGTTGGGTCGACTGAACCTTTGGTGAAATTATTGGCAATGAGGAAGGATGATAACTTATCGTACCACGCCCGAGGGGCTTGTTTGAGACCATACGAGCTTTGTTCGTTTGTAGACATGGTTCGGGAATGCGGGATCAACGAACCCTTACTGGCTGACATAAACCGTTTGTTTCATTGCCCATTCAGCAGCTTTTGACGTCCATCTGAAAGACCGTTATATTCATATGGGCGACGCCGAAAGATCCAAACAGCCTCAAGACGAGCAACCGGAGCGAATGATTCTTCAAATTCGATACCCTCTTCCTGTCTATAACCCTTAGCCATCAGACGTGACTTGTTTCTGATTACGTTCCCTTCACATCCAATTTGTTCTTCCAAATCCATTTGAGACCAATGACGTAGACCCTGTTGGTCTTTCAACCAGTTCCCATACTTCAAGACGTTTGAATTGGTTGAGTTCTTCTTGGATGGATTCAATCCAGTTGTCTTTTGTCATTGCGTCTTTAATGTTTTAGGCTCGATTGGCAGACGGTGAGCATAAATGCAATGTTCACCGTCTGTGAAGACGTTGTCTTGTTACGACGGTTAATTCGGTTGCCAATTATGTTTTCAAGAGGATGGTCTTTTGTCCAATGATGTGTAGAGGGTTGATGTTGGTATACATTGTGCAGATTTTGAGGATTCAAATGGCTTGTAGATGATTCCGCAACATCAAGTGCAGCAGTTTCATTGGCAAACGGGTTAAAGAACGCATTTGGATCAAAATCTGCAGGTGGGGGTACTTCATTAAGAACATCATTAGCTGGTTCAGCGTCGTTGGATGCAGTTTGTTCAACTGTTGTTGTAGAGTCAACTGGTGGTGCTTCTTCAACCGCAGTTGTTGTGGCAAGTGTATCAGGTATTTGAGTATGATCAGGTTGTGCAGCGGAAACATCGGATACACCTGGAGCACGTTCATCAATGTCATCACTAAACAGGGAGCAAATAGCTTTTCCATTTGTTGCCGAGTAAGTGGGGGCTTGGTTGGTGATGATGGGGTGTGAGGAAGTTTAAACGGTTATGACCGGGTTCCAAGTGTTATGCTCGAAGCCATTTCAGTAAGCTCATCAAAATTAGCATGAATCGTTTCCATAACCAGCTTTGTACGATGATTCCAATCCGATAACCTTTAGAGTTCTCACAGTATCCAATAAAGACTCCAATGTCAGCTTTGGCTTTGAGCTTTCCAAAGTCATCACGATCATTATTTGGGTAGCAAAGGGATCCAAATACATGAAAGTGTTTGAGGTTCGGTTTTCTGTTATGGATAAGCTCAAAAGGTGTTTTGTTATGGCGTTTTGTAATCATTGAACGGTTCTGAGTGTAGCATGCAGTTGAGACAGCTTCCGCCCACAAGTAATCTGGAAGTTTAGCATTGATTAACATCGTTCTGGCAGCTTCCACTAACGTACGGTTTCGTCTTTCAACAACTCCGTTTTGTTCTGGGGTACGTGCAATGGATGTTTGATGCTCAATTCCCACTTTCTCATAATATTCCCGAAGGGTTTGATTTACAAATTCCCCTTTGTCGTTCGGAATTTGTCTGACGGTGTTCCGGAGCTGAATTTGAATTTTCGTGAGAAAGGTGATGATCATCTGTGGAGCTTGATCTTAACTTCAAAGAAAATAAATCCAAGTCCATCTTGAGTAGTCATCAACAATTACTAATATGTAGCGTTTGCCATTAATCATCTGCACGCGCATCGGGCCACACAAATCCATGTGAAGAAGATGAAGCACATGCTGAGAGTTGTGTTCCACCTTTGAAGGAAAATGAGCACGAGTGCTTTTCCTTTGTTCACAAGCTGAGCATAGGTGATCTTTAGAATACCGGAATCTCGGGAGACCTTCAACAAGTTTTTGTCGAGCAAGGTTGGTGATGGTTTGAAAGTTTAAATGTGAGAGACGACGGTGCCATAGCCAAGATTTTGTAGATGTAGCCTTTGAGAGTAGACAGATGGGAGATGAAGCAACCATGTCTGGCATTGATATTGTGTACAGACTAGAATTGCGAGAGCCAAACATAAGATCGTTTCCTTGTAGATCACGAATGAAACAAGTTTTCTCCCGAAAAGCAACTTCCAAATCTTCATCACAGAATTGACCGACTGAAAAGAGATTGGGACCGAGGCCTTCCACATAATAAACCCTGCTAATTTCGATATTGCCATTGATATAATCTCCGTAGCCCATGATAGCTGTGAAGTGATCATTCCCGAATCTGACAGTGCCAATGAACTTTGCAATAAAGTTTGATAACAGTTTAAGATTGCCTGTCATGTGTCGGAACATCCGCTATCAACAATCCAAAGGATGATCTGTATCACCTGCATTACACACAGACGACACAGATGGAATAGAAGTAGATGTGGAACCCGAAGAGTTAGAGGGTTCCGAAGCAATTATGTTAGAAATACACACATCAATGATTTTAGGTATCCATTTAAATCCTAGTGTATTATGTATCCATTTCTGCCATCTCCAACTAGTCTTAGCTTTATTCTTAGTGAATGCACTAGGTGGTACTACAGTCCTTGGAGGTGATATGGAGCTACAGGGACCTCAATGCGTTTCTTAGAATCTAAAGAGGGCGGTTTTCCAAGCACAGCAACACATTTGTCATGACAATCAGAAAGCATACTTTTACGACAAATAACACAAGAAGCATCAGACTGAATATCAAAAGTACTTAAAGGTTTAGCATTCGTTACAACACTTTTTCCATTACATTTGTCAGACGCAATATCTAAAGTGGGTGCAACTGGAGTCTTATTCAAATTCTTAGGGTGTTCTTCTACTTCAGCATTCTTTATTGTTCTTTTCTTAGGTCGCAACTTCCTATTCTTCCTTGTATTGCTCCTAGGTTGTGAAGTGCGGACGTTTGGAAAAGAGGCAACTATTCCTGTTTCAGTAGAGGGAAGCACATTATTATCTTGTGGTTTATCAGTAGACATTCTGGGTTCACGTTTGCTAAGTGTTACAGGTGCAATTTTCTTAATGATGCTAGGCTGAACTTGTTCATACTTTCCTAACATCTCCCTTAACTTAATAATAGTGTGCACCAAATCTTGATTTTCAGAACGAAGATTTCCAGCAAAATTCATGACTTCTTTAGTGTGTGCAAGATAATGATCAAGTTCGTTTGATGCTTCATCACGAGTCTGTTTGAGTAAATCAAATATGACACCATATTCCTATTTAACTTTTGCAAGTTCATGTTCATATTTTGATATTTGACACTTAAAAGACACGTTTTGATCATCCAGTTGCTCAAGTTTTGGATTAAGAGTTTTTGCACGCAACTGGGCGATTTTGTTTTGAAAAGCAAGTTGTTGATCGTGAATATCTTTTTGACACCAATTAAGACGACGTTTTTCATTTGAAAGCTCGTTTAACAATCGTTTATTTTCAACTTTTAAAGACTCGATTTGAAGCACATTATCAATATTCTCAACAATTGCAACAGAATCAACAGTATCAGCAGAGATATAATCAGATGCATATGCAACAGATTGAAATAACACAATATTTTTGATATCAGCACAGATAACATCTTCCAAGAGTCGATCAACATCTTTTCTCAATAGTTTCTTTTTACGTTTAGTATTTGTAATCGATGTTTCGGTTTTCTCGAAAACAGTTTTCATGAGACCAAGTTCCTTGTGAAAATCCCTTTCCCAATATAATGCACAAGTTGTCAAATTTTTGACATGGGGTAAAATTCTTTTCTGAAGAATATCTCTTTGTTCTCGCGCCATTGGCAATTGAAAATGTTAAACTTTTATTTCAGAATGAAATTCATCTCACGTTCCAAAATTTTGAGGTCAAATAAGAAAGTGTCAAAATATTTGATAACGCGACAACGTCCGGATTTAGTTTTTACTTCACTAAGTGAGGGTAAAGGACCATTAATTTGTGCACCATTGTGTGGGGGACTAACTTCAAAAACTGGTGTGATAACCAAAGGTTTGTTAGAAGTATCTTGTTGTGTGACAAAAGTTACGGATTTTGAATAGTTAAATGGTTTGATATAAACGACATTTTCCATTTTTGACCGACTCTCGTCATCAGCATCTAATTCCTCCATGCGATTATATTCAACAAAAGTCATAATTGAATCATCAATTCTATGTTCTGCACTGTAAACTTCAGGATTTGGTTTGAATGCTCGGTTTGAAAACTTAGGTTTGTAATCAGCAAGAATCGGTCCATATCCATTTGGATTTGGTTTAAAAGTAAACTTTTGAATAGTTGTGATTGACTCACCATGTTTATAAACAACATTTCGAAACTCTTTGATTTTGTTTTGTAAGTCGACAATTTCTTCAAGATAGTTATCTATTCGTTTCGTGGAATGCTTTTTGTACTCAGAGAACTGTTTTTGACAAGTTAACAACTCAGCCTTGGCTTTTTGAGTTTCCAAGGTAAAAGTGTTAAGTTGTTGTTTATGTTCATGTTTCAGTTGTTCTATTTGAGACACCAAAGCATTCTTGGATGCGGCTAGATCACGTATCTGTCGTTCTAATGATTTTTCATTTTGATGAGATTTAGCAAAAGCGACTTCAAAACCTTGTTCCTGTTTTTCTTGATTTTTGAAAACGTTGATTTGCCTTATTAAGCATTCGTTATCCCTAGTTAACAGTGCATTTTTATCCATTAATTGCGTGCAAATTTCCAAACGAGATTTTTGGTCTTTAATTAAGGTCAGAAGCTCAATTTCTCTATTAGACAAAAGTTCATCTTGTTCAACGTGAGTCTCAACATGATCATTATTTAGATCCTCAAATATAACCACGGAATCAACTTGATTATCAATATTAACCATAAGGATATCTTGATCGTCAAATATAACTACGGGATCTATTTGATAATCATCGGAATGAGATGTAGATGGCTCATGTTGAACACTCTGATCCTTATCGGATGGAGAAATTGGCGGAGATATCAGATCATGAATGAGTGTATTTTGTTCTGGTACCTGAGACAAGCCGTTAGTGTCATGCACTGGGCCTGTGTAAAACCCTAAAAATATAAACGCATAATAAGACTATTTTACCCTTGAAATCAAACTTATTAAAATACGTTTATGATCATTTAACGAAATTTAAAAACTTAACTTATCTATAATTAAAACTTAACGAATATGTGTACGTGATTGATTTTGTACGACGAAGATTTAAACGTCTCACTAAAATATTGGGCCTTGTCTTTCGTTATTTGGGAAACAACTTGGGCCGAGTGTTTTGTTCGTTTGGATCAAGGAGCCGAGAGCCCAAGATGGGTGTTTGTTCGTTCGTTTGGACCAAGAGGCCGAAGCCCACACACCTTCTCAAAGCCCTAGAACCGAATTTTTCACCACCTATATATACAAACTCATAAACATAATTTGGAACCCTAGTTTTGCCTCTTCTTTCTTTTTCTTTCTATTCGGCCGAAACCCTAATTTCCCCTTGGTGTCGAGAGTTTGTTTCCAACGAGCTAAGGTATAACAATGTTCTATTCGTCTCACTTTGATACGCCTAATGTTATTATATATTGTATCGCGTTTTGTTTTGAATCGAATCTTGTGTTTTTGGTCGAGCCGTATGAAAACAAAAACAACAAATATGAATCGGATCTAATATAATTAGAGAGCATGTAATGTAATATGTAATGTATGAATTTGTACTAATTAGGTCGAGCAACTATAAAACCGAATCACATATATATAAATGTTATCATGCCTAACAAATTCGAAACCCTAATTGGAATGAAACCCTAAGTGTAATTAATGGTCTAAGCATGTAATTATAATGGTTTTAATAAACCCTAAAACTGGACAGCATCATATGTCGAACTTGTGCGTGTCATAGATCGAATTTTATAAGTACAATAATCTGGGTTTTGTGGGAAAAGTTTATTTTATGTCTTAGTTAAGTTTTCCAAGTGGTTTGGTCGAATTTGGAGTTGTCTAAGTCGTATTTTTGAATTTTACAAGATCAAGTGTCAAAGCTGAGAAAACGGGTCTGAAATTTAGTTGGATTGTTTGATTTTTCATTTGCAAACCATAATGAATTGGGAGCTCTCCTTTTACAGGATTGACATTTAGGATATAAATGAATTTCTGGGAGTTTTGGGAATTTTTCCAAGGTGTCTAAACAGGTCCAATAAGTGTAAACTTTTAAGGTGTATTTTCTGATTACTTTCTGGGCAGGTCTGGACTTATGATTTTCCATAGGCCATTTAGCATGGAAATAGAACCCACCAATTTTTGTAGAGTCTCTTAACTCATATGGGAACCCTTGGAATTTTTCTTGATTTCATTTGAGCTAAGTAAGTATTTTATAAAATCGCTAAAGTCTGGTCCGAATATGAGTTTAAGAAACTGAAAGATAAAATATGATATCAATAGGTAACACCCTTACAAATGCATAAGAAACTTATAAAATGAGAATATACTTATAACTCTAAGAATGTTAATGCGATGAATCCGTTATAACCTTAATGATGCTAATAAGTATTAAATAAATCATAATCCGTGTAGATTCGTTGAAGGAGACGCGACGTTATATCTTCGTGATTCACTCGTTCGTTTGCTTTTCTCTCATTGCTTTAAGGTACAGATATTCTGACCTTTTTAGTAAAGGTTCCTTATGATGTTCTTTTCGTTAGCTTTCCTATTTTACTTATTAGGGTTTCCGATGCCATTGCTATGAACCCTTTCCTGATTGTGTGACCTGTTGCTTATCTGAACTTATGTTTTATTGAATCATGCAATACCTGATTTGAACTTTATGATAGGAAGACTTTGATATGCATAATTGTTGAATCTTAGTATATTTGAGTATGAACCTTATGATATGAGTTATTGATATGTATTTGCTGAACCTTGTGTTTGATTAAGACTTGTGTCATAATTGAAATTCGGTTTGACCTAAGTTAGTTTGACACCCGAGCCAATTATTAACTAGTCATGGGGGTTCCATGTCCGTGTCAGTGATGCACCTCTGACATGACTCTAGGGCAGTAGAGTGAAGTTCTGCCACGTCCCTTATCTGTTATCTAGTATGAGCTCAAGTTATATTATATGACCAATATATGTTTGTGGGGCGTATGGATGCATCCTAGATCTGATCTGTTGTCTGATATAATTTGTTTAAGTGAATGATGTCGTGTGCAATACGCATCTTCATAAAACTCTGGGAGCTAGCTACTCCGAATTATTTTGAGATTGTTTCTATATAGTTATGATGTTTTTGATATGATATGTTCTGGGCTCGTGGTAGTTAACTAGATCTTTATCTGTTATTTCTATGTTAAGTATTCTGATTATGATTCGGTATGTTCAAGTGTTTATGATTATGTGCTGGGCTTATTATATGTTATTATATATGTGTATGCTTTTGTATGTTTATGTGATTACCGTTTACAATGCTAGGTTATGATTAATATGTTTAAATGGGATTCGCATGCTGTCATCTGATGTCATGTTAGTTTCTCGTTATGTGAAGTCGTTGATCTGTAAGATGAATGTGCTAGTGTGAAAGTGAGTATTCTATAAGTTTAGTATGCATAATTTGTTCAGTTAATTTTGTGAACCTTGCTTACGTTAGTGTTTTTATCTGTACATGTGACCTGCCATGTTTTAACTCTGCTGATGTTAGGGTTTGATTTGAGAACTGGTTTAGTTTATGATAGCTGTTTCGATAATTGTTAATGGTTATGCTATGTTTTGTCTGGTCTATTTAATTATAGTTTGTTTAATATGTTTTCTAATTGCTTGTGAGACTGCCATGATTTGAATGCTATTTCCGTTGCTGTGATATTGTTTGAGTGTGTTACGTGTAGATTAATTGATTTGTATGAATGCCATGATTATTTGCTGTTAACTGTTTCCGTTAGTCATTAGACTCTTCGTTTGGCTTATAAGTAATCTGTTATTCTTCATATGTTAAGTTTTGGCTGCTTCGATGTGGTTGTGTTTGTGTCATTAATGTGCTATGAGATGTTTTAAATTGTTACATGGTTGTTTGGATTTCTGTATATTTGTGCTTCCACAGAATCCTAAAAGATCCCTCATCATCTTTTCATTTTGATTTCGTTATTTGTATATTTGTTTTGTTTAGCTTTTGTTTCGTTATATCTGTTCACTGGGCTTTGTAAGCTCAGCCGCATTTTCTTTTCCTGCGGCAGGTTTTAAGCATTCAAGACGAGCTTATGGGATAGCTGATCTGGGTTGAGAGTAGAGACGAGAGCAAGATTCGACCATAGAGATCTTAGATTTATTTTGAAGTTTAGCTATTTATGTTTTCTTTTTGAATATTTTGTAAAGGCTTCCGCTATTGTATAGTACTTAAGGTTCTGATATGAAACCGTATTTGTTATATCTTTACCCTTGTCGGGTTGGGGTGTTACAATTATGGTATGAGCCGGTTTTAGGACCCTTAGAGCTTAGGCTATGACCGTGAGGTGGGTAGACATTAGGTTTCCGCCTGCTCAGATATCTTTCGATTCCTTTTGACTGTCGTTCAGATTTGACTTCGATATTATTTTGTCTTCACTGAGTTGGCCCTCCTCTCTTCGCATCGAATTTTGTTATTTTGTTTTCGCTCGTCCGTTTGTCGATCGTTAGATGGAGACTACCCGTGGAGCCGAAGAAGATGGTGCCGACCCTGCGTTGTTGCAACAGTTCCTGTGCTGGAGAGGTTCGTGAAGCAGAGGCCACACCCGACTGCCGTGCTGGTGGAGACATCAGGATGCTGCTGGAGGAAGCTGGACGAATCAACTAAAGACGTAACGATGAAGACATGATTCAACAGGTGGCTGGGAAGGTTCATCTACTTCATATGATTTGGGCGCGACGTGTGTTACTCTGATTCGTTTGTCACGCGTTTTGAGGCGGTTTGATATCTTGCTACGTGATTTTGATCGGCATTACTTTTCTTTGATTCGTTCAGAACTCGATTTGAATCGTGAAGTTTTATCATTTAGCATTTTGGTTATATCTTAACTTTTCCTTTGAATCGTCAGTAATGAGTCATGAGGAACCGTTGACGAAAAAGTAGTAGAGGAGTACGAAACTAAAGTCGTTGACAACCAAGGCCTCACTACTAGGTATCATGATAGATGTCCCAAGTTCTTGGAAGATGGAGGAGTAGTTTGGACTAGGAGTCGCGATTGTATGCTTTCGTGGACCGTGTGCCGTAAGAGGAAGAGAGGAATCGGAGAAGTGACTTTGTTAGCCGCATTATTACCGCATAAGCAAAGGAAATAAGAACGGATGGATAAGTGAGGAAGAAGAGGAAGAAGAAGAAGATGAGGAAGAATACGAGGTGGACTCGGATCTAGAATCTACGGCTTCTAGTAGGTTTAATCCGATACAAGAATAGAAATGTGCACTCCTGAGTAGTTGCCTCTTTATGAGAAATTTCGACATTGGATTTTGAGTTTAGGTCCTTTTGTTTTCATTTAGATGATTGAATCTTGGATTATTAAGTTTTATTTTGGGAGTTCATCTTATGACGATTTGCAGATTTTGTTTGATTAATGGAAATAAAACAAAATTTTGAAAGTATAGTTCTGTCTGTTGTTTTTCCGATAGATTCGCTAAGTTTCCGTTAGTCCTTATAAGTTTTGTCTACTATGTGTTTTCTTAATGATGTCGCTCTTTCACAGCTAGAAATGAAGTATGACCATCATGATAGTATACTTTTGTGGATCTGGTTTGTTATAGTAGGTTATTTGCAATTTGTATGTTATCTGTATGTGGTATGTTTTGTTATGATATTAGTTATGTGTTTTGTCATGACCCGAGACCGAATATAATGACAATAAGAACTTGTTATGTGATGCAAGTATTATGACGCCTGATCAACGTAATAATACCGAGATCATATAATCTGAACTTATTGAAGGTATACGACGTCTGGGAAATGCATGTGGTTGATATGTGAATGGAATTTGCCTTGTATCTATTATTTGTCACCCCTCATGTTTGATTGGAATTCTGTACCAACTTGTTATGATTTGTGTAAACTATGGATTGCTATGTTTGCTCTAAATGTGTACGTCTCCGTGTACCCTTATTATGGTCCTAGGATTTTCGTGAAGTGTTTGAGGAACATTAGATCCTTTTAGTTTGATTATCTGCGACTAATGAGACCATTAGGATTAGTTCCGTCTATGCATATGATTGATCTCATCATTAGATATCTGATTAGTTAGAATTGTCATTTGATTTTCTGCATCTCGTCCGATATCTGCCACTACTTGATGCATATAGGATAGTCTGTTGTAAGTATTTGATTATTGTTTTGATCCGTTTGTTCTCGATGCTCCGTGTTCGTTTTAATTCCTCGAAACTCTAAAATCCGCATTTGTTTTCGTCCGTTCCGTCTTGTTCAATTTCGAGGACGAAATTTTCTTTTTAGAAGGGGAGAGTTGTAAAACCCTAAAAATATAAACGCATAATAAGACTATTTTACCCTTGAAATCAAAATTATTAAAATACGTTTATGATCATTTAACGAAATTTAAAAACTTAACTTATCTATAATTAAAACTTAACGAATATGTGTACGTGATTGATTTTGTACGACGAAGATTTAAACGTCTCACTAAAATATTGGGCCTTGTCTTTCGTTATTTGGGAAACAACTTGGGCCGAGTGTTTTGTTCGTTTGGATCAAGGAGCCGAGAGCCCAAGATGGGTGTTTGTTCGTTCGTTTGGACCAAGAGGCCGAAGCCCACACACCTTCTCAAAGCCCTAGAACCGAATTTTTCACCACCTATATATACAAACTCATAAACATAATTTGGAACCCTAGTTTTGCCTCTTCTTTCTTTTTCTTTCTATTCGGCCGAAACCCTAATTTCCCCTTGGTGTCGAGAGTTTGTTTCCAACGAGCTAAGGTATAACAATGTTCTATTCGTCTCACTTTGATATGCCTAATGTTATTATATATTGTATCGTGTTTTGTTTTGAATCGAATCTTGTGTTTTGGTCGAGCCGTATGAAAACAAAAACAACAAATATGAATCGGATCTAATATAATTAGAGAGCATGTAATGTAATATGTAATGTATGAATTTGTACTAATTAGGTCGAGCAACTATAAAACCGAATCACATATATATAAATGTTATCATGCCTAACAAATTCGAAACCCTAATTGGAATGAAACCCTAAGTGTAATTAATGGTCTAAGCATGTAATTATAATGGTTTTAATAAACCCTAAAACTGGACAGCATCATATGTCGAACTTGTGCGTGTCATAGATCGAATTTTATAAGTACAATAATCTGGGTTTTGTGGGAAAAGTTTATTTTATGTCTTAGTTAAGTTTTCCAAGTGGTTTGGTCGAATTTGGAGTTGTCTAAGTCGTATTTTTGAATTTTACAAGATCAAGTGTCAAAGCTGAGAAAACGGGTCTGAAATTTAGTTGGATTGTTTGATTTTTCATTTGCAAACCATAATGAATTGGGAGCTCTCCTTTACAGGATTGACATTTAGGATATAAATGAATTTCTGGGAGTTTTGGGAATTTTTCCAAGGTGTCTAAACAGGTCCAATAAGTGTAAACTTTTAAGGTGTATTTTCTGATTACTTTCTGGGCAGGTCTGGACTTATGATTTTCCATAGGCCATTTAGCATGGAAATAGAACCCACCAATTTTTGTAGAGTCTCTTAACTCATATGGGAACCCTTGGAATTTTGCTTGATTTCATTTGAGCTAAGTAAGTATTTTATAAAATCGCTAAAGTCTGGTCCGAATATGAGTTTAAGAAACTGAAAGATAAAATATGATATCAATAGGTAACACCCTTACAAATGCATAAGAAACTTATAAAATGAGAATATACTTATAACTCTAAGAATGTTAATGCGATGAATCCGTTATAACCTTAATGATGCTAATAAGTATTAAATAAATCATAATCCGTGTAGATTCGTTGAAGGAGACGCGACGTTATATCTTCGTGATTCACTCGTTCGTTTGCTTTTTCTCTCAATTGCTTTAAGGTACAGATATTCTGACCTTCTTAGTAAAGGTTCCTTATGATGTTCTTTTCGTTAGCTTTCCTATTTTACTTATTAGGGTTTCCGATGCCATTGCTATGAACCCTTTCCTGATTGTGTGACCTGTTGCTTATCTGAACTTATGTTTTATTGAATCATGCGATACCTGATTTGAACTTTATGATAGGAAGACTTTGATATGCATAATTGTTGAATCTTAGTATATTTGAGTATGAACCTTATGATATGAGTTATTGATATGTATTTGCTGAACCTTGTGTTTGATTAAGACTTGTGTCATAATTGAAATTCGGTTTGACCTAAGTTAGTTTGACACCCGAGCCAATTATTAACTAGTCATGGGGTTTCCATGTCCGTGTCAGTGATGCACCTCTGACATGACTCTAGGGCAGTAGAGTGAAGTTCTGCCACGTCCCTTATCTGTTATCTAGTATGAGCTCAAGTTATATTATATGACCAATATATGTTTGTGGGGCGTATGGATGCATCCTAGATCTGATCTGTTGTCTGATATGATTTGTTTAAGTGAATGATGTCGTGTGCAATACGCATCTTCATAAAACTCTTGGAGCTAGCTACTCGAATTATTTTGAGATTGTTTCTATATAGTTATGATGTTTTTGATATGATATTTCGGGCTCGTAGTAGTTAACTAGATCTTTATCTGTTATTTCTATGTTAAGTATTCTGATTATGATTCGGTATGTTCAAGTGTTTATGATTATGTGCTGGGCTTATTATATGTTATTATATATGTGTATGCTTTTGTATGTTTATGTGATTACCGTTTACAATGCTAGGTTATGGTTAATATGTTTAAATGGGATTCGCGATGCTGTCATCCGATGTCATGTTAGTTTCTCGTTATGTGAAGTCGTTGATCTGTAAGATGAATGTGCTAGTGTGAAAGTGAGTATTCTATAAGTTTAGTATGCATAATTTGTTCAGTTAATTTTGTGAACCTTTACGTTAGTGTTTTTATCCTGTACATGTGACTGCCATGTTTTAACTCTGCTGATGTTAGGGTTTGATTTGAGAACTGGTTTAGTTTATGATAGATGTTTCGATAATTGTTAATGGTTATGCTATGTTTTGTCTGGTCTATTTAATTATAGTTTGTTTAATATGTTTTCTAATTGCTTGTGTGTCACACCCCCAATTTACCTGTTTTGCAGCGGAATGGAATTCCTGGGGGATTGACTGTCATAGCACCACATCACAGTTATATTGAACGACCTAAAGTGTCGTTTTAAAAACGCATCGTTGGATATTTCATAAAAACATTCAGAGTACAACATCGGTCCCAAAAGGTTTACAAAGTTTGCGGAAATACAAATATGTTACAAATCCAAACGATGTTTTGAAATAAAGTGCCATAATGTACATAATGTAAGTCGACGCCGCGACTCAAAATGTAGGTCCCTAAACCATGTCATGATGATAATGCCTCAGTTACCTGAAAATACATTGCTAAAAACGGTCAACAATAATGTTGGTGAGAAATCATAGGTTTATGTAAATGTTTTATACGACTACACAAGTATCTATCATGCATGACCATCAAGTCACGTAAAAATAATGTTACAATTGCTCTAAGCCCATGACCCGAAACTAGACTGTTCAATCATGTATGCCCCTGCAGAGTGTTTGCCCGACAACTCCGTAATGTGATCAAATGAAATGCATCCGTTTTCCTGGTTGGGATTCACCAACCCGGATGGAGGCGTCACCCTCGATAGATCTATCCACTCATCCTCGCTCCAAAGATTAACGGTTCATGTTCAAGAAATGGGGACTTTCAAATTGGCAAATGCCGTAACTTAAGCAATGTAATGAATTTAACATACTTGGTATCGTACAAAGAAAAATGTAGTGCAATGTATTCTCCCCGTGGGTTTGAAAATAATCGAAAGCATGTAAAACGGGGCTATGAAAACTCACTTGGATAAACTGGAATAATGGCAAAAGTGAGTACACCGAGGTTTAATGTGATGCGTTAACCGGGACCTATTATCAATGATATGATATGTCATGAGTTGCAATGTAATGTTATGCATGCACTTGATATGTTATTTATACCATTTACGAGTTTTGAAAATATTACTCGACGTCGAAAAATACTCTTTTGACGTCTTGACCCTTCAAAAATGACTTTACATGTTTTTACGTCAAAATGTCATCCTACAATGGTTTTATAATGATTTTTAGAGAAATTACCACTTTTCGTCGCAAAACAATGTCGTTGGAAAAATCATGAAATTACCAAAAATGGCTTTGGAAAACAAGTCGTAAAACAGTGTACGTCGATCGTTAGAGAACGAACTCGACGATTTTGGAAAGTTTGTATCGATATCTAAAAGTTTCAGTTCAGGAGTTTTCGTCCAAAAGGTCTCGAACATAAAGATAATAAGGGTTAAAGATGGTGGTTTTTGGCTAATTGTGTGCAGAAAATTAGTTACGGCAAGTTTATAAAAAAAAGTGCATATCTTTGTCGTTTCAAATCCGTTTTCTACGTTTTATATGTCCTTAGCTTCGTATCAAAGTAAACTAATATATTTTTGACAAGTCGAAATAATATGTGAAGCTTAAGGCTCATTTTTGACTCGGACAAAATAAATATAGTATGCTGAAATTTCTGAAAATAATATATTTCGTCGTCAAACTTCAAAAATCCATAACTTCTTCGTTATAAGTCCGTTTTTATCCGTTCAAGCGGCCACGGATTCGTTTTAAAGTATATTTTCTAAAAATCAAGGCCAAAATGTCGTGCCTACTGTCGGATTTTCCAGAAAAGCAAAACAAGGACAGAACATAAAATATACTTATCGAAAATAGTTTTTCTCGGACAAAACCTATTCTAATCCCTTCAAATCAACTCCAAAACTAATCTAATCCTACCATACACCTTCTTAGGGTGTCATGGGTTCCTAATCACCATCAAGACCAACCAAAACCAAGGGGATAATTATAGGATGACCATATATATATATATACTCTAAAATCATGAAATAAATGGTATAAATCACATATCATGCATATAAGCTCCAAAAATGAAAAGAAACATATGAAAATGAAAAGGAAACTTGAAAATGATAAGAATATGCTTACTAGTGAAAATGAAGAGGTGAAAGTAACAAGGATTAAACTTAAATACCCTTGGTTTTTATTTCAAAACCTTATAAAGGATATAACTAGATTGTAAATGACTTGATTTAGCAAAATTCTTGATCCCTTGGCCCTTGATGTTGTGACCGGTTCTTGAAGACCCAAAGAAAAGAGAGAACTTTTTATTTTACACTTTGATGAATGAAAGATGAATGAGAAAATAATAGAGTTAAGTAAACTTTATGTACTAGTAGGAAACATGAATTAAATGAACCATACTCAAGTAATATCCCCCTCCCCTTAATTGGTAGGGGGGTATGTAAGATATATATATTTTTTTTTTAAACATTTACTTGTATATATTTTTGTATAACTTGTATAAGTTGTAAAGAAAATGTAAGTTAAATAAATCTTGTAGGGTAAATGGAAATTTTTGGTGCAAGTAAGTTTTTAATAAGTCAAAATAGATTGTATTGAGATGATAAAAATTGTAAAAATACTTTCCTTGTGAAAATTGAGTGATAAAATAATTATCGTACCATTTTTTAAGAAAGCGACGTAATAATTAAACTTTAACGATTTAATTACCAAATAAATTTGAAACACTAGGAAAACTAAAAATATAGTTTTTATAAACTAAATGTAAGTTTAAAATACATCGGGATCATTTTTGAAAGTAATGGATTAAATATTCAAAATAATAACTCACGCGATAAAGATTATTAAATATAAAAATTACGCGTATAAAGTGAAATGAAATGTCATGAATGTACTAATGAGATGCAAATGATGTCAATGAAATGTAGACTAATCATAGTCCATATGAAATGTACGTGATGTCATGATCATGAATTCGCCGCTAAACCTCCAAGGTTACGCGAATTTGAAACAAGTAAACCAAGTTTACTAAAAATGTTGAAATAATGAGACATGAATCGTGTCGAGAAATGACCTGAAAGTACGGATTGTCACATTCGCCCATCCAAAAAGGAATTCAGTCCCTGAATTCAATCGTTGTTAGGTCTAACGGTGTCGGTGAAAAGATGAGGATACTTGTGTCGACTGGTCTTCCCGTTCCCAAGTAAACTCAGGACCTCGTCGAGAATTCCAACGAACTTTCACAATCGGAATACGACTCTGTTTCAACTGCTTGACCTCGCGGTCCATGATTTCTACAGGTTCTTCCACAAAATTGAGTTTGTCGTCAAGCTGAACTTCGTCCAATGGAATAACAAGCGATTCGTCCGAAAGACACTTCTTCAAGTTTGAAACGTGAAACGTGTTGTGCACATGACTGAGTTCTGGCGGAAGATCAAGTCGATAAGCTACGGACCAACTCGCTCAAAATCTTGAATGGTCCAATGTATCTCGGGTTTAACTTCCCACGCTTTCCAAATCGTACCACGCCCTTCCAAGGCGATACTTTCAACATAACTTTGTCACCTACTTGAAATTCCAAATCCTTGCGTCTAACATCCGCATAACTTTTCTGTCGACTCCTTGCAGTTCTGAGTCTATCACGAATTTGGACAATCTTTTCCGTGGTTTCCCGTACCATTTCCGGACCAGTAAGTTGTGCGTCTCCTACCTCGGCCCAACAAACAGGTGAACGGCACTTACGACCATACAGTGCCTCGAATGGTGCCATCTTGATATTGGTGTGATAACTATTGTTGTACGAGAATTCAATCAATGGCAAATGGTTAGCCCAACCATTTCCAAAATCAATAACACATGCCCTTAGCATGTCTTCTAACGTTTGAATGGTCCTTTCACTTTGACCGTCGGTTTGTGGGTGATATGCTGTGCTCATCTCTAATCTGGTTCTGAATGAATCTTGCAATGAATTCCCAAAGTTTGAAGTGAATCGACTATCTCTGTCGGAAATGATAGAAATTGGTGCTCCGTGCCTCGAGACTATTTCCTTGACATAAAGTCTAGTGAGTTGCTCCATGGAATAAGTCTCTCTAATAGGTATGAAATGGGCTGACTTGGTAAGGCGATCAACAATTACCCAAATAGCGTCGTAACCTCCCGATGTCTTAGGAAGTTTCGTAACAAAGTCCATTGTAATGCGTTCCCATTTCCATTGAGGAATTTCTGGTTGTTGGAGTAAACCTGAAGGCTTCTGGTATTCAACTTTTACCTTAGCGCAGGTAAGACATTTGCTAACGTACGTGGCAATTTCCGCTTTCATGTTCGGCCACCAATAAAGCTTCTTAAGATCTTGATACATCTTATCCGATCCTGGATGAATAGAATACTTTGACTTATGCGACTCATGCATAATCAATTCTCGTATTCCGCCATACAATGGAACCCACATTCTATCCTGGAAACATAATACTCCATGCTTCTTTACAAAACCATTTTGCGCTTTCGGGCATACCATAAAGCTTTTCACTTGGTCGGTTTTCCTCCTAAGTGCTTCGACTTGTGCTTCATGGATTTTCGATGGTAAAGGAGAAATAATCGTCATTCCCAATGATCGAACTCTTAAAGGTTTAGGCCTCTCTTTCCGACTAAGAGCATCAGCCACAACATTGGCTTTTTCCGGGTGATACTTGATTTCACAATCATAGTCGCTGAGTAACTCCAACCAACGACGTTGCCTCATATTAAGCTCCTTCCGATCAAGAATATATTGCAAACTCTTGTGGTCGGTAAACACTGTGCACTTTGTACCGTAGAGGTAGTGTCTCCAAATCTTGAGCGCAAAACTACGGCTCCTAACTCGAGATCATGAGTTGTGTAGTTCTTCTCATGAGTCTTAAGTTGTCGAGAAGCATACGCTATCACCTTCTCGTTTTGCATTAAAACAGCCCCAAGTCCTTTATGCGAAGCGTCGCAATATACAACAAAGTTCTCAATGCCTTCGGGGAGTGCCAAAATTGGCGACCGCAAAGTTTTGCTTCAACAACTGAAAAGCAACTTCTTGTTTCTTTCCCCACTCGTACTTCTTGTTTTTCTGTGTCAACTTGGTCAAAGGTCTCGCTATCTTCGAAAAACCTTCGATGAACCTTCGGTAATACCCGGCTAGTCCTAGAAATTGTCGAATTTCCGTAGGATTCGTTGGAGTAGCCCAATCTTTCACGGCTTCAATCTTTGCGGGATCAACTTGTAGTCCATGACTATCAATGACATGACCAAGAAATTGCACTTTACGATTCCAAAAATCACACTTCGAAAACTTGGCATACAACTTCTCATTCTTGAGTAGCCTTAAAATCATCCTTAAATGCTCTTCGTGCTCTTCTTTGCTCTTGGAGTAGATCAAGATGTCGTCAATGAACACTATAACAAACTTGTCCAAATACGGCTTACAAACTCTATTCATGAGATCCATGAATACCGCCGGTGCATTAGTCAATCCAAACGGCATCACTTGAAACTCGTAATGACCGTAACGTGTTCTAAACGCTGTTTTCGGAATATTCTCTTCCCGAACTCGAAGCTGATGATAACCCGATCGAAGATCAATCTTGGAATAAATACTAGAACCTTGCAACTGATCGAACAAGTCATCAATTATGGGGAGTGGGTAACGATTCTTCACCGTTAACTTGTTCAATTCTCGATAATCTATGCACATTCAGAAGGATCCATCCTTCTTCTTCACAAACAAGACCGGTGCTCCCCAAGGAGAGGAACTCGGCCTAATGAATCCTTTGTCTAGAAGCTCTTGCAATTGATTAGACAACTCTTGCATTTCGGATGGTGCTAAGCGGTACGGTGCTCGCGCAATCGGTGCAGCTCCGGGCACTAAGTCAATATGGAACTCTACTTGACGCGGTGGAAGTCCGTAAATCCTCGGAAATACTTCAGAAAATTCACGAACAATAGGAACATCTTCAAGTCGCTTCTCCTCCGACTTTTTCTCGGTTACATGAGCTAAGAAAGCAAGACAACCTTTCTTAATGTACTTCTCCGTTTTGATGCACGATATGATACTAATTCTAGTTCCACTTCGTTCCCCACGAATAATCAAAGTTTCGCCGTTGTAGGGAAGATGAACAACTTTCTCATCACAAATGATCTTTGCACGATGCTTAGATAACCAGTCCATGCCGATGACGACGTCAAAACTACCAAGCTCTACGGGCATGAGGTCTATGTTGAAGGGATGATTAAGAAAATTGAATGTGCAACCGCGGACAATGGTGTTTGTGTTAACTACGCTACCATTAGCTAATTCGACGTTGTATGATATGTCTAATGTAGTTGGTTTAATGTTGAGCAAAGGTGCAAATGCAGTGGACACAAAACTTTTATCGGCACCCGAATCAAATAAAACTGAAGCATAACGATTATTGAGAAGGAACGTACCCGTTATGACATTCGGGTCCTCCCTATCTTCTCCGCCTCCAACGACGTAAACCCTTCCTCGTGCCAAACCTCCTTGATTTGGATTTGCTTGATTATTTCCCTTCTTACAATCCTTCTTGTAGTGTCCAGTTTCCCCGCAACCAAAACATGTAACTTGTGGCCACTTGCAATCCCTAGTACGGTGACCAACTTTCTTGCAATTTTCACACGGATCAGGACATCGACCCGGATTGTGATGGCTAAAACACTTATTACACGGCAAAACCCCGTATATCCTTTTCCTTCCTTCGACCCCAACATAAGCCTTAGCAACCTCTTGCCTTTTGGGTGGTTGTTGAGTAGCATTCCTACCCCTAGTGTTGTCCCACTTGCGTTTGTTGTTGTTGCTATTGTTGTTGTAGTTGCCTCGGTTATTGTTGAAATTGTAGCGGTTGTTGGGGTTGTTGTTGTTGCTTCGGTTGGTGGTGGTGTACTTACCTCGCTTCACCACTTGTGCCATCAACTTCTGAGTCACTCGAATAGCTTCCTCAATTGTTTGTGGATCAAATGAAGTCACATCTCCTTGAATGACTTCGGGAAGTCCTCCAATAAAAGCCTCTAGCAACTTTTCATTATCCGATACCATTGACGGGCATAACGCGGCTAATTCCTGGAATCTCCGAATGTAAGTGTCGATATCATACCCAATGGTTACCAATTCATAGAACTCCGTCTCCAACTTTTTGATTTCCGTTCGAGGACAAAACTTCTTAGTCACCAAGCCCTTGAATTCCTCCCAAGTAAGCTTAAAAGCATTCTCCATTCCAATCGGTTGAGCGTATGAATTCCACCATGACAACGCTCCATCGAGTAATGTGCTCGTAGCAAATTTGACCTTACTGTCATCCGGACAGTTACAAAGCAAAAACACCGATTCCAATTTCTCAAACCATCGTACCATTGCAGTAGCTCCCTCGGTACCTCGAAACTTAGTGGGTTCACCACTCTTGAAATCCTTGTACGAACATTTCTTAACTCCAGATCCTCCGGCATTACCGAGTAGCAGTAGCTAGCCTAGCGGCTTCAGCAGCAGCCACTGTTTCCCTTTCGACCCTTAGTGCATTAGCAATGCTATCATTCACCAACTTTTGAATTTCTGCTTGGGTCATCTCCAATGTAGCTTTCTTAGGCCATAACTCTTCAAAATCACAAGATGAAACAATCATGAGAACTCGTAAGTAGAAACAACCATCATACAAATATATCCACAACCACATCATGCATAAAGATAAATGGAATCACAACGGAACAATAACGAAATATCACAATATAATCACAACACACGTGGATAATATACATGAAAATTTCGCCTACATGGACCGATATCATAGATAATAATAACCATTCCTACATAGTAGAGTCAATACTTGATACATTTGTTTGTACAACAACCAAAATACAACAAGTTCTTTAAACTACGTCACACACCTTGTGACTAGGATAATAATGGTCAAAACTATACAATGACAAAAGTCTACATATGGCACCTCATGGTGCTTATCCGAAGATCGCGAACCTGAGTAACCAAACTATCCACCAAACTCCTCAACTCATCAATCGACCTGCAAAGAAGCAATACTCTCCCGTCCTCTAGCGCCTATTGAATACTCGATGTGACAAATCAATGAAACCACTGCCTAACACTAAACCCTCGACCTCCTCGCAATGGGCTCAATCCTATCTACCAACAGTTCCTCCAAGCATCGCGACAACCTATCAATCTGGATCTGCGACATCAATACGGGCTCCTAAGCAGCGGTAGAAGGCTGTCGAGCAGCAGCTGCCCTAGAACTCTCACCTAACTCAAATCTAGCGGGTGGCTCGGGCTCAGTAGATGGTGGTGTCGGGATATCAAAACGAGCACGCTTTTTGGGCGGCAAGTCTGTCGTAGGTAAAGGATCTCTAATAAAGTATGATGAAGGTGGTGATGATGGTGGTGATGGTGCTAGTAGTGGTGCTGGTGGATCGTGAGCTGGGCTAACGTGAGGAGTGGGTGCAACCTCGCCCTCCTCGAAGGGTTCGGTCTCAGTGTCGGTCATGATAGGTGGAAAGACTGGAGTAGATCCAATGGAAGATACGATCTCGGTGGAATGTGATGCAACATCATCCATGATGGGGTTAGCTGGAACATCATCCGAGCTAGAGTCCGATGATATGGTGATGGGATGTGAATCCGAAGACATGTCTGTGACAACCGATGTGAAATAAAAGTAAATAATCTCGAATAAAGTGTAAGTGAATCCGCATGGTAAACATGAATATGTGTACTATGATGAAATGATGAGATGCTATGATAATGTAGCTATAGTCTAGGGTCAATGATGCTACCTAGTTCTCTATAAGCGTAGCTCGGTACCAATCATCACACCCCCAATTTACCTGTTTTGCAGCGGAATGGAATTCCTGGGGATTGACTGTCATAGCACCACATCACAGTTATATTGAAAGACCTAAAGTGTCGTTTTAAAAACACATCGTTGGATATTTCATAAAAACATTCAGTACAACATCGGTCCCAAAAGGTTTACAAAGTTTGCGGAAATACAAATATGTTACAAATCAAACGATGTTTTGAAATAAAGTGCCATAATGTACATAATGTAAGTCGACGCCGCGACTCAAAATGTAGGTCCCTAAACCATGTTATGATGATAATGCCTCGTTACACGAAAATACATTGCTAAAAGCGGTCAACAATAATGTTGGTGAGAAATCATAGGTTTATGTAAATGTTTTATACGACTACACAAGTATCTATCATGCATGACCATCAAGTCACGTAAAAATAATGTTACAATTGCTCTAAGCCCATGACCCGAAACTAGACTGTTCAATCATGTATGCCCCTGCAGAGTGTTTGTCAGACAACTCCGTAATGTGATCAAATGAAATGCATCCGTTTTCCTGGTTGGGATTCACCAACCGGATGGAGCGTCACCCTCGATAGATCTATCCACTCATCCTCGCTCCAAAGATTAACGGTTCATGTTCAAGAAATGGGGACTTTCAAATTGGCAAATGCGGTAACTTAAGCAATGTAATGAATTTAACATACTTGGTATCGTACAAAGAAAAATGTAGTGCAATGTATTCTCCCCGTGGGTTTGAAAATAATCGAAAGCATGTAAAACGGGCTATGAAAACTCACTTGGATAAACTGGAATAATGGCAAAAGTGAGTACACCGAGGTTTAATGTGATGCGTTAAACGGGACCTATTATCAATGATATGATATGTCATGAGTTGCAATGTAATGTTATGCATGCACTTGATATGTTATTTATACCATTTACGAGTTTTGAAAATATTACTCGACGTCGAAAAATACTCTTTTGGCGTCTTGACCCTTCAAAAATGACTTTACATGTTTTTACGTCAAAATGTCATCCTACAATGGTTTTATAATGATTTTTAGAGAAATTACCACTTTTCGTCGCAAAACAATGTCGTTGGAAAAATCATGAAATTACCAAAAATGGCTTTGGAAAACAAGTCGTAAAATGGTGTACGTCGATCGTTAGAGAACGAACTCGACGATTTTGGAAAGTTTGTATCGATATCTAAAAGTTTCAGTTCAGGAGTTTTCGTCCAAAAGGTCTCGAACATAAAGATAATAAGGGTTAAAGATGGTGGTTTTGGCTAATTGTGTGCAGAAAATTAGTTACGGCAAGTTTATGAAAAAGTGCATATCTTTGTCGTTTCAAATCCGTTTTCTACGTTTTATATGTCCTTAGCTTCGTATCAAAGTAAACTAATATATTTTTGACAAGTCGAAATAATATGTGAAGCTTAAGGCTCATTTTTGACTCGGACAAAATAAATATAGTATGCTGAAATTTCTGAAAATAATATATTTCGTCGTCAAACTTCAAAAATCCATAACTTCTTCGTTATAAGTCCGTTTTAATCCGTTCAAGCGGTCACGGATTCGTTTTAAAGTATATTTTCTAAAAATCAAGGCCAAAATGTCGTGCCTACTGTCGGATTTTCCAGAAAAGCAAAACAAGGACAGAACATAAAATATACTTATCGAAAATAGTTTTTCTCGGACAAAACCTATTCTAATCCCTTCAAATCAACTCCAAAACTAATCTAATCCTACCATACACCTTCTTAGGGTGTCATGGGTTCCTAATCACCATCAAGACCAACCAATACCAAGGGGATAATTATAGGATGACCATATATATATATATACTCTAAAATCATGAAATAAAATGGTATAAATCACATATCATGCATATAAGCTCCAAAAATGAAAAGAAACATATGAAAATGAAAAGGAAACATGAAAATGATAAAAACATGCTTACTAGTGATAGTGAAGAGGTGAAAGTAACAAGGATTAACTTAAATATCCTTGGTTTTTATTTCAAAACCATATAAAGGATATATACTAGGTTGTAAATGACTTGATTTAGCAAAATTCTTGATCCCTTGGCCCTTGATGTTGTGACCGGTTCTTGAAGACCCAAAGAAAAGAGAGAACTTTTTATTTTACACTTTGATGAATGAAAGATGAATGAGAAAATAATAGAGTTAAGTAAACTTTATGTACTAGTAGGAAACATGAATTAAATGAACCATACTCAAGTAATTACTCCCCCTTCCCCCTTGGTCGGCCAAGGGGGGGGTATGTAAGATATATATATTTTTTTTTTAAACATTTACTTGTATATATTTTTGTATAACTTGTATAAGTTGTAAAGAAAATGTAAGTTAAATAAATCTTGTAGGGTAAATGGAAATTTTTGGTGCAAGTAAGTTTTTAATAAGTCAAAATAGATTGTATTGAGATGATAAAAATTGTAAAAATACTTTCCTTGTGAAAATTGAGTGATAAAATAATTATCGTACCATTTTTTAAGAAAGCGACGTAATAATTAAACTTTAACGATTTAATTACCAAATAAATTTGAAACACTAGGAAAACTAAAAATATAGTTTTTATAAACTAAATGTAAGTTTAAAAATACATCGGGATCATTTTTGAAAGTAATGGATTAAATATTCAAAATAATAACTCACGCGATAAAGATTATTAAATATAAAAATTACGCGTATAAAGTGAAATGAAACGTCATGAATGTACTAATGAGATGCAAATGATGTCAATGAAATGTAGACTAATCATAGTCCATATGAAATGTACGTGATGTCATGATCATGAATTCGCCGCTAAACCTCCAAGGTTACGCGAATTTGAAACAAGTAAACCAAGTTTACTAAAATGTTGAAATAATGAGACATGAATCGTGTCGAGAAATGACCTGAAAGTACGGATTGTCACATTGTGAGACTGCCATGATTTGAATGCTATTTCCGTTGCTGTGATATTGTTTGAGTGTGTTACGTGTAGATTAATTGATTTGTATGAATGCCATGATTATTTCTTTGTTAACTGTTTCCGTTAGTCATTAGACTCTTCGTTTGGCTTATAAGTAATCTGTTATTCTTGATATGTTAAGTTTTGGCTGTTCTAATGTGGTTGTGTTTGTGTCATTAATGTGCTATGAGATGTTTTAAATTGTTACATGGTTGTTTGGATTTCTATATATTTGTGCTTCCGCAGAATCCTAAAAGATCCCTCATCATCTTTTCATTTTGATTTCGTTATTTGTATATTTGTTTTGTTTAGTTTTTGTTTCGTTATATCGTTCCTGGGCTTTGTAAGCTCGGCGCATTTTCTTTTTTTTCTGCTGGGGTTTTAAGCATTCAAGATGAGCTTATGGGATAGCTGATCTGGGTTGAGAGTAGAGACGAGAGCAAGATTCGACCATAGAGATCTTAGATTTATTTTGAAGTTTAGCTATTTATGTTTTCTTTTTGAATATTTTGTAAAGGCTTCCGCTATTGTATAGTACTTAAGGTTCTGATATGAAACCGTATTTGTTATATCTTTACCCTTGTCGGGTTGGGGTGTTACAGCCTGTGTCACTCATGTGTAGAGCTTGAATTTGTGCCATCAACATCACTGTTACATTAGCCTGCAAGTCCTCCATATAATCATCAGAATCTGCATCTGCCATAAAGCTCTGTTCCTTGTTGGTAAGAGTTCCACCAGCTTCATCCTTGAGAGCCAAGAGTAGCCTCTTTGTGATAAAGCACTCTTGTCCTCGGCTTAGGGCATGCATTAGCAGATGACCCTTCTCATTGATTATAACAACAAAGACCACTAACCCCATTCGAGCATTCCCTGTTCAACCACTTGATCCCTTTGTTGTTGAGGAGCACCCATGGTATTCCTTCCTATAGCATTAAACCCTTGACCACCTCCCATCGGCCGAACATTACCACGATTACTGAACTTCAACTTCGTCCATTGTTAACCACATCACGATTCCTTGTGTTTGATGAGGTACGAATGCGATTGTTGGATTTTTTGGAATATCGGCCGAAGGCTCTAGCAATCATGACAAATCCTTGCTGCAGGGCATCAAAAGCTTTAGTATCCTCATTTGATTCACTATAAAGTGCTTGATCAGTGTTGTTGTTGTATGGAACCAATTGAGTTTCTTGAGATTGTTCTTTGTGACGGATTATATGGTGTAATTGTTGCGTTGGTGAGGAGCGGGTTGAGGAGGAACATTAGTTTGAGCCCACAACGCAAGTTGTTGATTGTCCGGAAGTGGCGTGGTTTGGGAGTCCACGGATAGCCCTTTCTTTGTCAACTTCTTTTTGGTGAAGCTTTAAATAGTCGTACAACAATCCGTATGTAGCATGATGAAGATTCTTAGCTTGACGGATACAAATGACATACTTCTCTATTCGGACCAAGACTACTTAGGAACTTAGTGTTGGCAGACAATTCGTGGCATGATAATATTGTGTTTGTCCAAATCATTGATGATGTCTGAAAAGCGATGATGATATGACTCTAATGTCTCTCCTGGTTCAATCATGAAGTGTTCATAAGCCAAGTAGATTTTGGATTCCATGTCTTCATGAAGTGTTCCCACATTGCTTTCGCTATCTTTTGAGCATCAACACTTCGAAGGATCGGATTGGGTAATCCCAAAAGGATGTATTGCGTTGCAAGTTCATCGGCTTCAAAATGTAGAAGTTCATCACCAGTGAGGTCTGAGATAGTTGCAATGTTGGTGACACAATCTCTTGGTGGATTGGCATTAGGATCTGCGGGTGTGACAACAGTAGGCATCTAAAATGGACCTTCCATAATGACCTTCTTTAAGAACTTTCCATGTGGCTTCTTTAGATCACAAAACCTAAAGAACCTTATCACCCATTGATCATAATTTCTGGGAGTGAGCATTGG
Source organism: Chrysanthemum makinoi (assembly GCA_910596185.1). NCBI lineage: Eukaryota > Viridiplantae > Streptophyta > Magnoliopsida > Asterales > Asteraceae > Chrysanthemum > Chrysanthemum makinoi. The sequence goes on along the minus strand of OU343217.1, from coordinate 234,942,540 downwards.
AGGTCTATCAAGTGAGCCAGCTTCATGAATTGATTGTTGGCTACTTAAGGCTTCACACATCTTGCCAAACCATGTCGGTTCCTTCATAGTACTCCTAGAAGGATGTTGATTGTAGAAGTTTATGTAAGGTTGTACTTGAAGACTAGGTGGTGGTTGAACCATTTGTGGTTGTGGAATTGCTCCAAGTTGTGGAGTATGTTGTTGATTAAATTGTTGTTGATGATTAAATTGTTGATGTTGTGGACTTAGTTGTTGTTGTTGTTGTTGATTATAAGTGTAAGGAAAATAGCTAGAGTATGGTGGTTGTGACATGTTGAAAACTTGTGTTGTTAAATGGATCTTTGTAGTCGAATGAAACGTTGTTGATGAAGTATCCTTAGGCGTAGAAACCAAGTGTAGGCAAAGAAACACTTAAGCGTAAAAACACCAAACTTACGCGTAAAAATGATATTTACGCGTAGGATTAGCTTACGCGTAAGAAATGAGAAAACACTAAAGTTATGCATAAACAGAAAGTTAAGCGTAGAAAACTTAGGCGTAGGATTAACTTGTGAGTAAGACAGAGCTTAGGTGTAATAATAATCTTATGCGTAATGAGTTCTACGCATAAGTTTGAGCTTATGCGTAAGATTAGGGTTTTTCCCAAAAGATCTTTTACACTATCACAGTGCAAAAGATATCCAAAGTCGAAGTGTTTTCAGGCTTATCCAAGCAAGAAAAACACTGAGTAATCCACGAAACTGAAGATCAAACCAAGGATGAGTTACGTGTAAGATTAGGGTTTCCTTACGTTTAGAAAGTAGCCAAAACTGATTTCTACCAAATGATGTTTCTAAACCAGATTTTTTTTGATGAAATAGCTTCAATATCACCAAAATAACACAAAAGTGCGAAACTTGATGATCCAAAACTTCTAAACACCTTATGCGTAGAAAGTATCCCACGTATAAAACCAAGCTTAAAAACAATGATCTACACGTAAAGTTTGAAACTTTTTGCCAAAAACAGATATTTTAACACCTAAAACGTTGAAAGTTCAAGAATCTTGGATTGAAAAGTGTAAAAATTGAGTTTTTAAGCGTGACAAAGTATGAAACGTTATTACGCGTAAGACCAAAACTTCAAAAACAAAATATGTTCACCCAACTATTTGGCGAATGATACCACTGTTAGGTTCTCATTTTAGTAACACAAGCATCAATAGAAGAAATAGAGAAGAAGAGTGATCGGTTGAACACGTTATCACACACACGAATATAAATGGTGAAGAGTTATGCGTAGAGTGAAAGATAAAATGAACAACCAACCCTCAAGTGAGGGTTATACAAGAGTATTTATAGGGCAAGGAGCTAGGGCAACACTTCTAGACTCCTTCCCTTCTTATGGTCTTGGGTCAACGCTTATGGGCCTTCTACACAAGCCTTAGCTTAATAACAAACATAAAGGCCATATTAAGCTAACTATTACATATGAATCACTAACACTTGAATTAATGTTTAGGAGTGATTCCAACAACAAACAAGACCCATAACATCCACTTTGGTTAAGCAAAACGTGTTTGTTTGGAAAGAAACTTGACGACACTCCCCCTCGACTTTAGAAATAGTGAATTTAAACAAATTTAAGTCCGAGGAGAGTGTGAAACAAGAAGTGTATCCACCAATATCAAAGATATAACCAAATTAAGGTAACATGCAAGTACAAGGTTTTATGAGACTGAAAAATATTTACTTTCTCTCCCTCAACACTTGTTCGGGGAAAATACTGAAAGTTTTCATAGAACAAAGTGTTGACGGAAGATTTGTACTTGCAATGTTTGAGAATTTAAGATATAAGAATATTTTTGAAATTTATCAGATTTTATATTTTTCTATTTTTGTTTTTGAAGAGTTTATTTACAAAAGAGGTTTTGGTGTTTGACTGGTTTTAAGATTGTGTTAAAAATTCGTCCAGTTCCTCTGGAGTCAAATACCTCATGCCAATCCGGTGTATCAAATCATTAAACCTAGCAGGAGCCAAGGCTTTGGTGAGAAGATCCGTCAGTTGGTGTTCAGTACCTACAAAATATAATTCAACGGTACCCTCTTCCACATGCTCCTTTATGAAATGATATCGAAGATCGATGTGCTTGGATTTTGAATGTTGAACTGAGTTGCACGATATCGCAATTGCACTTCTGTTGTAGCAGTACATCGGAATTCTGTCAAATATGTAACCATAATCTTTGAGTTGTGTTCTCATCCAGATGACTTGAGCACAACACGCAGACATGGCTACATATTCATCTTCAGTCGATGACACTGACGTGCAATCTTGTTTCTTCGACTGCCATGACACGAATTTGTCACCAAGGAATTGTAGAGCCCCTAAAGTACTTTTTCGTGAATCTAGGCAACCTGCGTGATCAGCATCTGAAAAGGCTATTAGTTCAAAACCAGAATCCTTCGGATACCAGATCCCCAAGTTAATGGTTCCCTTGACGTATCGGAGGATTCTTTTAGCCTCAGAGAGGTGTTTCTCAGTTGGACGCGACTTATAACGGGAGCAAAGATACAACAAATACTATGTCATGTCTACTGGCTGTTAGATACATGAGAGACCCAATAATACTTCGGTATTTGGTAGGGTCAACCAATTTCCCATGTAAATCAGCATCCATTTTGTTAGTATGTGTCATTGGTGTTGCATAAGTGTCACTGGTCTGCATTCCATGTTTGTTTAAAATTTCAAGAGCATATTTGGACTGACTTAGGATAATACCACGGGGTGATTGATGAACTTGCAGTCCTAAGAAGAACGTAAGTTCACCCATCATGGACATTTCAAAATGTTTTTCATAAGTTTTGAAAAAGCGTTTGAGTACTTTTTGTGGGTAGACCCAAAAAAGATGTCATCCACATAAATTTGAACGATTAAAATGTGTGCCCCGTGATATTGAATGAAAAGTGTTGGGTCGACCGATCCTTTGATGAAATTATTGGAAATGAGAAAGGATGATAACTTATCATACCACGCCCGCGGGGCTTGTTTGAGACCGTAGATAGCCTTTTTCAGTTTGTAGACATGGTTAGGAAACTCTGGATCAACGAATCCTTCCGGCTGGCTAACATATACCGTTTCCTTCAGTTGACCATTCAGAAAAGCAGTTTTGACATCCATCTGATATACAGCGATGTTCATGTGAGCCGCAAATTCCAGAAAAATCCGTACAGCCTCAAGATGAGCAACCTGAGCGAATGATTCTTCGTAGTCAATCCCTTCTTCTTGTCTGTAACCCTTAGCCACCAGCCGTGATTTATTTCGGATAACCGTACCTTCAGCATCTAACTTATTTTTCCAAATCCATTTGAGACCAATGACATAGACCTCTGTTGGTCTTTCAACCAATTCCCATACTTCAAGACGTTTAAACTGGTTGAGTTCTTCCTGCATGGATTCAATGCAGTTGTCTTTGGTCATTGCGTCTTTAATGTTTTTAGGTTCGGTTGTGACGGTGTGCGGCATAAATGCAGTGTTCACCGTCTGTGTGAAGGCGTTGTTTGGTAACGACTGGTTGATTTGGGTTTCCAATAATATTCACAAGAGGATGGTCCTTAGTCCAACGATGTGTGGAGGGTTGATGTTGATATACATTATGCAGATTAGGTGGGTTCAGATGACTGGTTGAAGATTCCGCAACATCAAAGTTTGCAGTTTCATCAACGAAAGGGTTAAAGAACGCATTTACATCAAAATCTGCAGGTGTAGGTACATCTTGATTTAGAAGATCATCAGCTGGTTCATCATCATTAGAAGCGGTTTGTTCGACTGTTGTTGTAGAATCAATTGGAGATGCATCAGAAACATTTGTTATTGTATCAGGTGTATCAGGTGTAGGAATAGTATCAGATTGAGTAGCGGAAGCATCGGATACATCTAGAGCACGCTGATCAATATCATCACTAAACAGAGGAGCAAATAATGTTTCCATCTGACGACGAGTAAGCTGTAAGCTTGGTTCAGCTGATGATAGGGTTTGGGGGAAGTTTAGACGGTTGTCTCCAGGTTCCAAGTTGTTTTGCTCAGAAGCCATTTCTGTTAGTTCATCAAAATTGGCATGAATCGTTTCCATAATCTCCCTTGTACGACGATTCCAGATCTGGTATCCCTTGGAGTTTTCACAGTATCCGACAAATACACCAATGTCAGCTTTAGCCTTGAGCTTTCCAAAATCATCACGATCATTGTTTGGGTAACAGAGAGCACCGAAAACATGAAAGTGTTTGAGGTTTGGTTTTCTGTTATGAATAAGCTCATAAGGGGTTTTGTTGTGGTGTTTGGTAATCATAGAACGGTTTTGAGTATAGCATGCAGTTGAGACGGCTTCTGCCCATAAGTAATCTGGAAGTTTAGCATTAATTAACATCGTTCTTGCAGCTTCCACTAATGTACGGTTTCATCTTTCAACAACTCCATTTTGTTCAGGTGTCCACGCAATTGATGTTTGATGCTCAATTCCCACTTTCTCATAATATTCACGAAGAGTGTGATTCACAGATTCAGTTCCTTTGTCTGTTCTGATTTGTCTGACTGTGTTTCAGAGCTGAACTTGAATTTTCGTGAGAAAGGTGATGATCATTTGTGGGGCTTGATCCTTACTTCGAAGAAAGTAAACCCAAGTCCATCTTGAATAGTCATCGACAATTACAAGAATGTAGCGTTTGCCATTAATCGTCTGCACACGCATCGGGCTACACAAATCCATGTGAAGAAGATGAAGCACATGCAGAGAGTTGTGTTCCACCTTTGAAGAGAAATGAGCACGAGTGCTTTTTCCTTGTTCACAAGCTGAGCATAGATGATCTTTAGAATACCGAAACCTTGGAAGACCTTCAACTAGTTTGTATCATTTAAGATTGGTTATGGTTTGAAAGTTCAAGTATAAAATTCGACGGTGCCATAGCCAAGATTTTGTAGATGTTGCTTTAGAAAGTAGATAGATGGGAGATGAAGTAATCATGTCTTGCATTGAGATTGTGTAAAGGCTTGATGTGCGGTTTCCAGACATAAGATCGTTTCCTTGTAGGTCACGAATAAAACAAGTTTTCTCCCTAAAGGCAACTTCCAAATCTCCATCACAAAATTGACCGACTGAAAAGAGATTGTGACCGAGACCTTCCACATAATAAACCCTGCTAATTTTGATGTTCCCATTGATGTAATCTCTGTAGCCCATGATAGCTGCGAAGTGATCATTCCCGAACCTGACAGTGCCGATGAACTTTGAGACAAAGTTTGATAACAGTTTGAGATTGCCTGTCATGTGCCGGGAACATCCGCTATCAACAATACAGAGGATGATCTGTATCACCTGAGACAATCCATCAGTGTCATACACTGGGCCTGTGTCACTCATGTGGAGCTCTTGCATGTTTGCCATTAACATCACAGCTACATTAGCTTGCAAGTCCTCCATGTCATCATCAAAATCTGCATTAGCCATGAAGCTCTGTTCCTTGTTGGTAAGTGTTCCTCCAGCTTCATCCTTGAGAGCCAAGAGTAAAGCCTCTTTGTGATAAGCGCTACCTCTTGTTCTCGGCTTTGGACATGCATTATCCAGATGACCCTTCTCATTGCAGTTATAGCATATGAGACCATTAACCCCAGTCTGAGCATTTCCCTGATCAACCACTTGAACCCGTTGTTGTGGAGCACCAACATTTAGTTTTCTGCTCCGGCGAGTTTTTCTGACCAAAGATTCTGACCAGATTCGATAGATACCCAGAAAGGCAGACATAAAGAGGCATGATAATGACCCATTATGACCATAAGAATATGACCAGAAAAACTGTCACGAGTATTTCGACACAAAAAACAAGTAATAAAAGTTGTAACCATCAAAATTGTTTTTTGACCAAAAAAATACAATAAGCTTGTAAAGAATCAGTTTAAACCCAAAAAGTATGTTAAAAGTTGACAACTTTGTTTAAAAACAGATTTCTAAAACAAGATTTTGACAAGAAAAACATCACCAAAATCAACCAATGATAACAAACCGACCTGGCTCTGATACCACTGTTAGGTCACCATAAGTTAACACAAGATCAATATATAAGAAATATAGATGAAGAGAGATCGGTTGAATACAAAACACAAACACACGAATGAATGAAGAAACGTTATGCGTAGGATATAAGTGAAAGTGAACAACCAACCTTCCAAGGAAGGTTTACAAGTGTTTATATAGGGAAGGGAACTAGGGAAACATGTCTAGTCCCTTCCTTCCTTATTGGGCTTGGGCCAAGGCCTATGGGCTTTCTACATAAGCCTTGCCATTAAAAACTAACATAAAAGCCTAGTTTAAGCAACCTATTACATATTAAATACTAACAGTTGAAATATAAGTTAAGAGTGATTCCAACAATTTCCATCATTAGGTGGTCTATCCCAATTCCAATTATGCTTAGGCTTCGTACTCTCAACTTTCCACTTATTCATGTTAAGTTTAACGGGCAAGGTTCCTAGGAACTCATTCATCTTCCTAAACACTAAGGCATCCTCGAACGGGTTCACTTCCATGTCCCTAGCCAATTCTTGTTCGTGGAAAGTTGAATTACTAACAAAGGACTCTTCTAGATAGAAAGGTCGTTGAGGACCTATGAAGTCTTTATTAGTCCAAGGTCCATATCTAGATGGTGTTCTATCTAACATGATATCGTAGGGAATTTCTTCCTCTTTGTAGTAGACATGCTTTTTGACATTGTAAATTGACCTAGCACTCCCTTCTCCTACCACTATCTTAGACATCTTACAATCAATTATGGCACTAGCGGTAGCTAAGAATCCCCTTCCTACTAACAATGGGCATGTCGGGTCCTTATTCATGTCTAGCACATGGAAATCCGCCAAAAGAGTCAATTCACCTACATGTACTACCATGTCTTTTATTATCCCTACCGGATATGCCATACTACCGTCCGCTAGACCTAAGATGGTTTCCGTTGGTTCTATATTACCTAAGTTAAGGTTTCTATGGAGGGACAACGGAAGAAGATTAATGCTTGATCCTAAGTCGGCTAAAGTGTCGAAAGGTTTGGAATTTCCAAGCCTACACGGAAGAATGAAAAGCCCGGGATCATCTATTTTCTTAGGTAACTTATTTTGCACAAATGCGGACCCATGTACTCCTAACTTAAGTTCTTGCTCATATTTTTCTTTTAATGCATTATAATAAGGCGCATGAGTCAAGACTTCAAGAACCGGTTTTTCTTGGTAGAGTTCCTTGTACTCCTCTTCTAGATTAGGTTTGGGTTCTTGGTTGACGGGTTTCTCAAGATTTGGTTGGACCAATGGTTCGGGTCCTTGGTACTTCATGAGGGATCGCTTGGAACCCGTATTGATGCCGTTGACCGGGTGAAATTTTGAGTGTGAAGGGCATGGATATGCACTCTCCCAAGGTGAGCAAGAACATGAAGTCGATGAAATCGAATTCACTTTTGGGTTCTTTATAGTGTCACTTGGTAGTGCTCCAATTTCCCGGTCGTTGAATGCCTTTTAGAGGGTGTCGAGCTTGTTTGTCATCTCGCCTTGTCGTTGCTTGAAATTGTCTTCAAGCTTAGTCAATCGAGTTTCTTAAGATGACATGAATCTAGACACAATAGCCTCAAGACTAGTGGAGTTCACGGTATTTGGAGGGTTGGACCTATTGGGTGGACTAGATGAGCTTTGGGGTGGGTTTGAGTTTTGGCTCCACCTAAGGTTAGGGTGATTCCTCCATGAGAGGTTGTAGGAGTTTCCTAAGTTGTTTTGTTCGGGATTGAAAGTGTACCACTTCTCTCCCGCTCCGTCGGTACGCATGGAGGCGTAGTCCGAAAAAGCTTCTTCGGGGAGTCTTATGCAATCACGAGTGTCGTGGGGACCACTACATAACTCACAAGGTAGATTGATTTTGCTCACTTGGTGTGAAGACTTAGGATTTTCGTAGGAGCTCATTAGGAATTGGACTTGATCTTCAAGCTCGAGCATCCTACGATCAGAAGTTGGTGAGTCAATGGGAGGCAAGGAGATTGCCTTGACGGTTTTAGGCAACACACGGGGGTCATTCCAACTTTCGTTGTCATAGAGAGCAAGGTCCTCTATTGTACCCCACGATTCTTCCGCGGTGAGATCACTAAGTTTTTCACCGGCCGCTTGGTCGATGGATTTCTTAGTTAAGAAGTTGACATGATCGTAAAAGATTTGGACTTGAAGCTAAAGATCGATGCCGTGATGAGGGACTTTATGGAGCAAGTCCTTGAATCGATTCCATGCCTCGTAGAGAGATTCACTTTGACGTTGTTGGAACATCAAGATTTCATTCCTAAGTTTGGTAGTTCTCCCCGGTGGGAAAAATTGGGCAAGGAAACGAGTAGTGAGATCATCCCAACTTGAGATGGATCCGGCGGGAAGTCGCTCAAGCCAATTACTAGCTTGGTCTCATAGAGAGAATTGGAGAGCAGGCGTGGTCTCCCGAGTAGTAGCATCAAGGTCGATGGAATCGACTATTTTAAGGAAATCCTTGAGATGTTGATTAGGATCTTCGGGAAAAAGTCCATAGAATGCAAATCCGTTTTGCACCAACCGGATGGTGTCGGATCGCAGGGCCGTAGTTCGAGCTTGAGCGGGGAGCTCAATAGTGTTCCTATAGCCTTGGTGGCTTGGTCTAGAGTATTCACCAAGAGTACAGCCTCTTGGTGGGTCATTGATTGGTGGATCAATGAGTGGTGGCGGGTTATCACCTTCCATGATGAAAAGTGATGGGATTACTAACAAAGTCACGAAGAAGGGGGATAGACTACGAGGAAGCAAAAAATGAGAAAAAAAATCTTACTTGATAGGAATCAAGCAAGGGAACCTAAACGAGATAAAAATCTAACTAGCTATTCTACTCCCCGGCAGTGGCGCCAAATACTTGATGCGCGTATAACGCGTTCGGGGTCAAAGGAACTTCCTTTTCGTCGAGCAAGTTTTTCAACACCCTAGGCAGTGAACCTAATCGTTGTAGTGTAGTATTGGGTAAGCCTCGGGTATTGATATCGTTCTCTAGGGGAATAGGAATGCTAGTGAGAGATGTACTACGCTAAGGTTTGAGGTTGAGGAAGATTATTTTTTATCTTTTTATATTTTTTTAGAAAGCTAAGGGTAAAATCTCGGGGTTTGGATTTGGGAGTTTGGTACTTCTACCGATTACTCTACTTATCTAATTATCTAAACTAAGGGGTAGTCTATTTGTATTGATGTGTGTTCGTATGATGATTAAAAATGTGTTTACCTAGATACTATTACTCTTTAGTTATCTTTTATTGATGGTTGAATTGTCACGTCCTTATTCTTAACGCGTTGTGTCTTGTAAGCTCATAGGGTATGCTTCCATCCCTAACTCTTTGAGAATACCTTAAGGTTATTGCCTACGAGATATCTACGATTCATAAACTAACACTAAGGTTATCTTTGGAAATTTAGCCTACAATTACGCTAGGTGGTTATAAACTAAGGATCACAAAGATTACTCAAGCATTAAAAACACAACGATGACCTAGTGCAATCCTAAGCCAATTACAAGTAAGATAAGAGACAACCAATCAATAATTAATAACTAGGTTTCATAGATTTAAGCAAACACATAATAAATTTAACCGGACATGTTAAACATGCAAGCATACACACATACAATTGAAGACAAAATGAAATAAATGAAGTAAATAACTTATCTTGATGTAAAATAGGGTATGAGAACCCTAAGATACTGTCCAAATCAGACCAAAATAGTTTTAGGTTTTTACTCCACAAGTCTACCTCTTTAAAAGTCTGAAAATTTGATTTCTATATATAATTTTACATATGCGACGGAGTCACCTTATAGTTGGGATGCCGTCAGATCGCTGCCATTAGGGTTTCGTCTTGGCTAAGTCATTATTGGGACGGTGTCACGTTGTGGTTGTGACGCCGTCTGTCTTCAGTGACGTCGTCGAACTGATCTAGGCCTTCGAGAAGAAAAGTCTTCGTGACGCCTCTTCAAAGCTGGCCGTCGGTGTAAAATAGCAAACTCGCTCTGAGTCGTCATAAAATAGGGACGGCGTCGCCCTCTTTGGGACGCCGTCAGTGTTATTCCAGCTTGAGTGTCTTGATCTTGACTTAGCCATTTTCTTCATATATTCACTCCTTTTCGTCCAAAAATGCATCATTCTAGCATTTTGCTTCCAAGAGGCCTAAAAAGTAAAAAGAAACAAAATTAAGTAGTAACGGATATAAAAGTGGGCGATTAAGGGCTTAAATGACCCCTTAAAAGTGTACGTTTTAAATCCTTATCACTTTGCTTGTTTTGCCATAACATGTTGTTAGTCGTTCTGCTGCTTGATATGCTTTCACAATATTTGGTTACATGTTTAATTATGATGCCGCCTTTCATCTTTTATGTGATTCTTTGAATGCTTGAATATTTGTATGTGCTTGTATGTATTCGCAGATGTACTGTTTGCTATGGGGTTTCTTTGATTATGTTCTTGGTGGATATATGTTATGATGTTTTTTGCAGGTTTCTCATTGACTCATTCCATTTCGTTCATTCGTTATTTTTTCATTGTCACCTTTTGATTCATTTTGTACCTTTGTTATATTTAGATTTTGGCTTCTGTCATATCTGTTCACTGAGCTTTGTAAGCTCAGCCACCTTTTCTTTTTATGTGGCGGCAGGTACTAGCAGGGCTATGGGCAAGAGTGAGAGTTGGAACTTAGAAGACCTAACCTATTTTGATGTTTTACTTAATCATGAATTTATGTTTCAAATTTATATTTCTTTTTGTATTTCTATTTTGGATTTGTGGTTGTATTTATCATTTTGGAGTTATGATGTTCATGACTTTATTCTATTTGTATGATAAGACTTTCGCTTGCATTACTGTATGCTTTGTGTGACACCATAATGTGGCATTCTGACCCGTATCGTGTTGGGGTGTTAAAATTATGGTATCAGAGATAAGGTTTCGTCTTGTTGACCTTAGGACTGACCTGTGAGGACTTGGGTAGACATTAGGCTTCCATTTTTTTTATCTTTTCCGACTGTTTTGACTTTTCGTTTAGAATTGATTTCGATATTCTTTTGTCTTTGCTGATTAATCTTTTTCCTTTCGCATTTTATTCTAGTCTGTTTTGTTTTTGCGCATTCGTTTGTTGATCGTTTAGATGGTGACTGCTCTTAGAATCGAAGATGGTGGTGCCAACCCTGAGTTGCTGCAATAGATGCTGAGATGGAGAGGTTCGTGAAGCGGAAACCGCACCTGATTGCAATGTTGCGGGAAACATCAAGATGTTGTAGGAGGGAGCTAGACGGAAAAACAAGAGGAGTAAAGACGGAGACAAATCCAACTAGAGGATACTCGGAAGGCGTATTTGCAATGTGACTATGATCGACATACTTCAGACATGCGGAGAAACTACTACCAAGATTTGGGAGCATTGTAGTCGATAGTTTAACCGTCGAGATACTGAGAAGGTTCATCTGCTTCATATGGTTGGGCGCGATTCGTGTTATTCTCATTTGTTTCGTCACGCATTTTGAATTAGTTTGATATTTCGTTATGTGGTTTTGGACCAGTGGTGTTTTCTTCGATTTGTTTGAAGCTTAGCTTGGATGATGGAGTTTTATGGTTTGACTCTTCTGTGTTACGTCAACCTTGCATCCTATTTTATATTTCTTTGAGAGATTCCGATTATCATCCGTTATATTTATATGATTCGTATCAGTAAGGTTAGACTTTGCCGCACTTTGTCATTTTAGTGAGCCTGAGGCTATTTTTGATCATCAGTAATGAGTCATGAGTAACCTTCTTGAGCAAAGCAGTAGCCTTCTGCCCTTGATGGAATGGTAAGTTGATTTGATGTATTACGTGTTTCATGTATGTGAATCTGGTTTGATTTGGTATGTTACTTGCTACCTATATGTGTATCTGTTTTGACGTGATGTTGGTTATGTGGTTCGTCATGACCCGAGATAGAATATGATGGCAATAAGGACTTGTTATGTGATGAAAGTATTATGACGCCTGATCAACGTGATAATACCGATATCATATAATTTGAACTTATTGGAATCACACAACGTCCTGGTAAATGCTTGAGGTTGATATGTTGGATGGACTAGGACTCATATCGGTTATTTGTCAATTTTCATATTCGTTTAGAATTATGTGCCTCTTTACGAGATTCTCATTGGCATCTGTTGCGTATAAGTTCTGTACCCATTGGACCATAAATTTGTTATGATTTGTGCGAAACTATGGATTACTACGTTTGCCTTAAACTAGTACGTCTCCGTTTACTTCTGCGACTTCAATTTCGAGGACGAATTTTTTTTAGAGGGTAATAATTATAACGCCCTAAAATTCGGATTAACTTTTTAATTATCTACTTTAATTATACCATAAGTTAAATAAATAAATAGTAATATAAATGTAACATAGGGCAAATTGGTTTAAAAAAAATGTTTTGGGCTAAGTTTTCTTATTTAAACCCATATACCCAAGCCCAACTAGAATTTGATAAACCCATTAAACAAAAAAGAAAAAAGAAACCGGTTTCTCCCCTCCATCCCATAATCGAAATACAGAAAAAAAAGAGGAAAACCCTAGCCTCCATAATTGGTTGTCATCAAGAACTCAAGATCAAGATTCGTGGTAATTTTGCGAAGGTTGGTATGATTAATCGCCTATTTTCTTTAACATCTTTTGTTTTTAATTTTTTTTCATGTAACTATAATTGATGGATATGATTAGGGTTGATTAAAATCCCAGTAATTAAACATTTCTTATCACTAAAACATAATTAGGGATGTGTTAGAGGTTTTATCTTGCGTTGGTTAGAGTTAGGGTTTTGTTTGTGATGTTGTGCAGAATTTGGGTTGGATTGATGAGTGTTCAAACTGAGGATGTCAATGTGTTTTTAAGTTGTTTTTAGGTCTAAACATAAGTATTGCTTCTCTACTTTGTGGAAATATAAGATTTGTGTCGATTGGAGGTCGGGAAGGTTGATTTTTCATTTTTACAAGTTAAAGTGTCGAATCTGGGAAAGCTGAGTAAAATTTTGGGATGTAGTATTTTATTTCCCAAGACCAAACCATTGAGAGTTTTGACCTCTCCTTCTCCAGTCTTGATATTTAGGACATGGGTGACTTTTGGGAATTTTGGTGGAATTTTTAGAGTTGTGAAAATGTGTGTTTCTGGTCTAAACTTTTAGGGGTTTTGTTTCTAGGGTTTTCTCCGCTTCTCATCACGTATTTCACTTTCGATTATCACTTTGCTTAAGGTGGGTTCATAGCCCCACCTTTACTCGTTTAACTGTTTTATAAAATCTTTTGGGGAGATACATGCTACTTTTTACTATGGACACAAGTGATTGAAATTGTAAACTTGAACTGAATTTATTATTTCCTAACTACCACTATTGCCAAAAAGCCCCTATTACCATGAACCACTAATTACTATGTGTAAACGCGAATGTTGTGAATAGATCTATTGGGATTGACGAATCCCGTCTATGGTGGCCGGATAGACAACCAGACGCATTGTATTTGAGATGCTATGTAAATAGTAAATTACCTACTAGGGAAATTATTATTGTATCAATTTATTGATACTCTTGTTAACGTTTTCAATATCATGAGCTTAGTGCAATAATAAATGCTTTACAACTATTATATGTGTTACAAACTTACAATTTTCACCATAAACTTGAAATCTGGTGGTCCACCGCTTTAAATATAAACCTATGAATTTCACTCAACAATTTTGTTGATGTTTTTAGCATGTTTATCTCAGGTCCGTAAGGCGGTAGCTTGGTTTGAAACATTAGAGTCTTTTGGCATATTTTGAAGTGTTTATTGCACTCATGTTTACCATTCGATAACACTTTGAAAATATTTATGTAACGTTATACTTTGGGACCTCTTCTGTTGTAACTCTAATTTCATTTATCGAATGGAATCTTTTTTAAAACGTCTCATTTAGAGGCCGTTTTCTATTATTATCTCTTTGTATTATGAAGTAGCACCATCAGTTGCTTTTCGCTACTATCCCGATTTTGGGGTTGTTATAAGTATGGTGTTGATTGTGATGATACATTTAGTTTGGTTGTTAAGCCGGCCACTATTCGTACTATTCTAAGTCTTGCATTATCTCATAATTGGCCTATTCACCAGCTTGATGTTAAGAATGCATTTCTTAATAGGGATCTTTCCGAGACTGTTTATATGTACCAGCCACCCGGGTTTATGAATCTTATATTTCCACATCATGTTTGTCGACAACAATGATCTTTATATGGTTTGAAACAGGCACCTCGTGCTTGCTTTCAACGGTTTGAAGGATATGCACTATGAGTAGGGTTTTCTTTGAGTCGATGTGACTCGTCATTATGTATATATCGGCATGGTTCCGGTTGCATATTTGTTGACATACGTTGATGATATTATACTAATAGCTTCATCTATAGATTTGCTTCAGCGTATTATCTCTTCTCTGCATACGGAGTTTGATATGACTGATTTGGGAGCTCTTAATTTTTTTTCGGTATTTTGGTTACTCGTGACTCTATATGCATGTTTCTTTCTCAAAGGAAGTATGCAATGGAGCTTCTGGATCGGGCACATATGGCTTCCTGCAATCCTACTCGGAATCTGGTTGACAAGAAATCCAAGCTTGGTTCTGACGGGAATCCGATATATGATCCTACCTTATATCGCAGTCTTGCAGGTGGTTTACAATATCTGACGTTTACTCGTCCTGATATTTCTTATGTTTTACAATATATTTTTCTATATATGCATGATCCCAAGAGCCTCATTTTTTGGCTCTTAAATGTACTCGCCGATATGTTCGTGGTACGTTGAACTTGGGGCTTCAACTATATGCATCATCCACTGGCTCTCTTGTGGCTTATTCTGATGTAGATTAGGCGGGTTGCTCTACTACTAGGCGTTATACTTCAAGTTATTGTGTCTTCTTACAGGATAATCTATTCTCATGGTAATCTAAGCGGCAACACACTCTCTCTAGATCTAGCACCGAGGCTGAGTAACGGAGTGTTTGCTAATGCAGTGGCTGAAAGTGCATGCCTTCGCAATCTTCTTTGTGAACTTCATATGCCAGTGTCATCTACTACTCTTGTTTATTGTGACAACGTCATTGCTATTTATTTGACCTCAACATCAGCAAACCAAACACATTGAGATTGACATACATTTTTTTTCGTGACATGGTTGCTCGTGGTCATGTCCGTTTTCTTTATGTGCCATCGTGTTACCAATATGCTGATATATTTACTAAAGGGTTTCCGTCTGCTTTATTTGAAGATTTTTGTTCCAGTTTGAGTGTTCGTTCATTTCCCGTTGCAACTGCGGGGGAGTGTTAGACATTAGATTTATTAGCGATTATGGGGTATTTTGTTAAGTTTGTTAGGCCTAGCCCACTAATGTGATATCTAGAATAATATACAAGAGATAATATATTGTAATGGCTTGTTAATGAATAAGCAAGTCAAAATTATACTTCTAATAGAAGTAGGTTCTAAACTTCAATTCCCCCTCCACATAAGGGTGTCAGTAGGGTCAGGTTGACCAGAACCGAACCCGATAAAGTTTATTGGGTCGGGTTAAATCGGGTTGAAAAATATTTTCGGTTTGTTTTGACCCGAACCCGATAACCTAATAGTGTTATCTGGTCGAGTTAGGGTTAGATAAATAATGTTATCGGGTTATCGGGTCAACCCGCCAAGACCCGAAAATCAATGTTTAAGTTTTTCTCCTAAAATTTTTAAAAGCTTTAATACTAGTTACCAGAAATAGTATATATATTATTTTGTGATGAATCGTTACTTAAAATGTATTCATGTAAGTTTAATTCGTTACTTAAAATGTTTTAGTTGCAAATGAATGGAACAACAACAACAATACAAGGCAACAACTTAAGTGTAATTAGTTGCAAATTGTTAGGAATTAGAAATTCCATAAGTGAAGAGTCGGTCACCCCAAATATTATCTTGCATAAGTTAGCTCGTAGACATATCGTTTGTTACGTTATTTAGTAGTTAGTTTGTAGCGTAGAATAGTTTAGTGTAACACCGTGGAGGAAGGACGGGTCTTTACCCACTGTATCCCTGATCCACATGCCGTCAGGAGGTCGTTTAGTTTGTAACCTATAAATACCCTCTACCTCCCAAGGTAGAGGGTTGGATGTTCATTTGGAATCTAACCTTCCATGAGTTTCTCTTTCTAGAATATCCTACTTTCTCTCTCTAAAACCGTCTAATCATACGCCTTATTTGTGATTGATTGTGTGTTTGTGAAATCCAATATGTTACAAATGGTATCAAGAGCCATGGTTTGATCATCTCTCTCACATATCCTTGGATTTCTAGTGGTTTTAGATGGTTTTTGAGTTTGAAAAAGTTTAGTGGTTTTTGCATCATTTGGATCATAACTTGTGTTAAAGTTTGAATTTTGGGTGTACTTCTGTGTTTAGAATCATTGTAAGTGCTTGGGTTTTGATTTGGAAAGCTTGAATCACTGTGGTTGGGCTTGTTTTGGATTGAAAAGTGTGTTTTTGAAGTTTTTCTTGCTAGCGACTTGTCTCTCGTAGTGTTTTTCTTCGTAGCGACTTGCTTCTGTAATTGTTAGCGAGTTGTAGTGTTAATTGTTAGCGACTTGAGCCTAGCGACTTGTCTATTGAGTCAAGCCGAAAAATAGTACAAGTTAGTGGATTCTCCACTACGGCTAGCGACTTGGTTAGGTTAGCGACTTGCTTTCAATTTTGTTAGCGACTTGCACTTTGTATTCTCAGCGACTTGATATCAGCGACTTGGATCTTAGCGAGTTGTTCTTTAGCAACTTGACTGTGTCTTAGCGACTTGGCATTATAGCGAATTGTGTCTAGCGACTTGGTGCTTAGCGACTTGATTTCATAATTCTTAGCGACTTGGTTCTTAGCGACTTGTCTTCATAATTCCTAGCGACTTGGTGTTATGGTTCTTGGCGAGTTGTTTTGTTAGCGACTTGTCTTTATAACAATTTGGTGAATTGATGCAAGTTACTCATATCTAATATCCATCAACACAATGTCTTACATCACTGACCCTTTAATCTCCAAAGTGCTTGAACTTTATGATACCTCATAGAACAATGAAACTGGTTGCTATTCTGAATGTTCTACCTTGATTGATTCAGTAATTTATGATCATAACACTTCACAATTTGAGTCAAAATCTAATGAGTCACACTTGGTATTGACAAATGATGCAAGGCAAATGGAATGTAAAATTGAGCCCTTCCAACTACTTCATCAGCACCTCAAACTACTGTTATCCACAGCTATGGATCGAACAAGTTGTGCTCTCCTTCGTCAGGATCTACCCACTTTGACAAGAACCGTGCTACTGAATTTAGAACAACTGAGGTTTCAAATTACAAAAAAGAAGGTATCAACCGATGATTCTAATGCAGCTCTTCAAGTAATCTTCAATCAATTTCAACCATTTATCAAGGGGGAATATTCCTCAGATTTTGATCATGACTTGACTGGAATTTCATTCAAGAAACATACTAGAATGGAAATTCATGAGTTCATAAACACATTTATTCAACTTATGGGTAATATGGAAATATACATTAAGGAAGCTGCTCAAGAGAATGATAGTTTGAATGAGTTGAATGGGTGTGAATTTAACTTAAGTGAAGGTTGTGATATGTTGGGCAATGGATTAGTTGAAAGAATGGATGATGCCTAATGCAGAATTTCAGTTGCAACAAAGGATGATGAAACCAACTGTACTGAACTCAAAGGCTCTGAGTCAGAAAAGCTTGAATCAGCTTTCATGACAACTCCTGGTATGCATGTGGTGAATACTGATGACATATCTGCAGATGAACAGGTTTCATGCGATGAGGTACCTTTAACTGAACAACATAATGCATGTGCTAATGTATCTGATCAATTTGATCCAAACTCTGAACATATCTGTTAATTATGTCTGGGTTGAGGCTGAATCTAAAACTTTTAAAACTAATGACATGATTGAAAAAGGGGTTTATGATGAACTTTCAAACAAATACTCAATTCTTGAAAAACATTGCATTTCCTTGGAAATTGCAATACAACAAAAGGAAGAAAGCTTTCTTGCTAAAAAATCTTGCATTAATCATGAATTTCTAGAATTTTGAGAATTTTTTGAAATTAACCACTTAAAAACCCAGATTCAGGACAAAGATTCAACCATATGCAATCTGAAATTACAACTCTCAGATGTGCATAAGAGTGATTATCATGAGATGAGTAGCACGCTTAAATCTAGGAATGATGAACTGGCTTTATGTGTGTCTAATCTATTAAGGGAAAATGAGTCCTTAAGAAAGAACTTAGTAGAGACCAATTCCAAGTTGATTGATCAAACTAACTCCTTGTTGACAGACATCGATGCCCTCAAAGCCCAAATTCAGGATAAAAGCTTCACTATTGTTGCATTAAAAAATGAGCTTAGGAAATCTATTGGAAATAGGATGAACACTAAGTTTGCAAAACCATCAACCTTGGGAAAGCCAATTGTTCAGAACAACTCTAAACATACTGTAGTTAGGCAGCCCAATGCTTTTAGAACTGAAAGATTTAAATCATCGAAATCTAAGCTTGCCTCCCAAGTTGATGAGAATACTGTTTTGTCAAAACCAGTCACTTCATTATTTCATTCCGATAAGATGAATAACAAACCCCAGGTTAATGTTCAAAGTCCTAAGATCTTGAATACTAGGAGTTCATCTAGTTCTCATAAGAAGCATCAAATGGCTGATCAATCCCCTAAGAAACAAACTAATCATAGAAGGACCATTATTCAAAACAGGGAAGTGCCCACATCCAAATCTACTAGCAGTTGTTTCAAATG
Organism: Chrysanthemum makinoi; assembly: GCA_910596185.1. Lineage (NCBI taxonomy): Eukaryota > Viridiplantae > Streptophyta > Magnoliopsida > Asterales > Asteraceae > Chrysanthemum > Chrysanthemum makinoi. The sequence goes on along the minus strand of OU343217.1, from coordinate 234,923,601 downwards.
GATTCCCACTGGTAGATTATTTAAGTTTTCAGGATCCAAACGGACTTACATACCTAGATCTTACCTTAAGTGGATACCCACAGGAAAACTCCTCATGAATATTGAACCTAAAGGGATTGCTAGTAATGACATTCCTAGATCACACTTTGCAACATCCAATAGTGAGGTCACTCAGTTTACTAACTCGTCTATCTGCAATACTACATGTGCCTCTAGTGCAAAGTGTTCTCAGTCTTTTTCAGGTACAATGCTCAATTCAATCAGGAACATCATGACTTGGTTTCCATCAGAAATGAATATTGCTCACTCGGGAATTGTTGCTTATCAGAATTGATGTACCCCGTACTTTGACTCCTATTCAACTTGAATCAGGACTCGCACTTATAAATCTGTGTACAAACTAGTTTTTTTTTTTTAAATCACTTTTCATTTTTTTAATTTATCTCTTGATTACAAACAAGTTTTTAAATTCAAAAATCAAAATCATTTTTTTAAATTCATAATTTAATTGTTTCCCACAATCTGATAAAAGATATATCTCTTGTTATCGGTAACATCTACGGTACTAGAAATGTCATTCAATAATGACACGGGATCATAGATGAAGTTCGAACAAAAGATATACTCTTGTTTTATAACGGGTGGGTTGAATTCAATCAATGTTCATTGGTAACATTGATTGAGGGGGAGAATTTTACAAGTTATCTCATTTATCTTTGTTTCACTCTGCACCATTGTTGGATATGTATTGTGTTCAGATGCATGTCTTTGTCTTGTCTTGTTTCGTGGTGTCTTCTGTGTTGATTGCTTATCTGTTTTTTGGTGTCCTCTGTGTTAGTTTGCTTATCTATGTTATGTCAATTTTGGTACTTCTCATATTATTTAACATGTGATTAAATATTGTATTTGCATGCAATCTAATAAGTTCATGGACTGGAAGTGTCAATAATACATAATATGATAGATAGCGACTTGCTTTTATCTGCGTTAGCAACTTAAGACATAGCGACTTGCTATTCATCTTAGGTAGCGACTTGACAAGTGCAGGGACTGAATATGTAAACTTTGCATACTTGTAAAATACCCTTCATCGCCCCCTAGCGACTTGACACATTTTCATTATATTCCTAAACTTAAAAAGAATTTTTTCTTTCTTTCTCTCTCTCTCGTGTATAATTCATCCTAGCGACTTAACTGTGGTATGTTTAGTATCAATCATTCTCCGTTTTTCAAACATACGATTTAGATGCTATCCTAACTCTGTTCCCTTTACAGATTCCCTTCGTGCATTTGATCCTCATCACTTGATCCCCTCACTTAGGTTTGTAAATGGATTCGCTTTAATGGGATCATTTGACTTATATTTGATGGATGTGTTGGCGTTATAGGATAGATTTGTTGGTAAATGTGTTGAGTTAAAAAGTTGTCGTGGCGCATAATATTGTATTTGTGATTAATGTATTGCGATAGGGTATTGTGTATTTGTTTGTGTTTGTGGTTGTTTGCAACTGTTCTATGTAGCGATTTGATTGAGTTAGCGTAATGGTGATAGATGATTGATTGGATTGTGGTGTTTTGCGCATGGTTTGTTAAGTTTCTTGATAGCGACTTACAAGTGTTCTTCGTAGCGAGTTGGTTTGTTAGATACAACTTGTTCTTGGTAGCGACTTACCAGTGCTCTTCGTAGCGAGTTGGTTAGTTAATTGATGTGTAGCGACTTAGCCTTATTACTTTTGATAGCGACTTGTCTTTACAAGTTAGCAACTTAGTGATTTATTAACGCAGCGACTTGGTCTTGTTTCTATTGGCGACTCTTGTTTTGACAAGGTAGCGACTTGCTTGTTCAATTTTCAAGTGGCGACTTGTTTTATTAAATTATTTAAGGAGACTTGCTATAATAATCTCATGCTAGCGACTTGATTCAGGATTTCCTGTAGCAATTTGTATTGACAAATTGCTCTTAGCGACTTGCTATAACATTATTTGTTTAAGCAATTTGTATCTGGTTTCTCTTGTAGCAACTTGATATGACAACTTGTCTTAGCAACCTGTTATAACATTTCAATAATAGCAACTTGTCTCATGAAATTATCTCATAGCAACTTTGTTTTTAACTAATTTGATTCAAAAACAACTTGTCTCTCGATAACTTTCACAAAAGGAGTTGTTATTTTTTGAAAATGTACTAATGCTACTTAATCTTATTTCTGATCATCTCAATCTGTTTATGGGAACTCTGTCAAATTTGCTAATTGTTGTGTCTTTGTCATGAGGCTATATTCAATGTTGTTCAACTAACCATGTCTAATCTAACATGCTCTCGAATACTGGTGTTGTATGTGTGTGTCTACAGAATCTCAATGGCAAACCCAACTTCATCCGAGAACCTTGCTACCTCTTCTCCATCCACAGTTCTTACGGACAACGAAATTCTTCCAAAAGATAAATGGGTAGAGATAGGAAAAAGCAACTGCTATGTGGACATGAAAAAATTGCAACAAAATCCAATCTTCAAAGTGGCAATTGATATTCTTAAGAACACAAACTTCTTTAGTACCCTAACCAAACAATGCACGATCCCTTCCATTTACCTACAACAATTTTGGAACACCATCACATGAGACAAGATCACTGCCACTTATTCCTGCAAGCTTGATGATAAGGAATTTGAAATCACTTCGACATTCTCCAAGGCCCTAGGAATCACACCCTGTGACCCCACCATACGATCCGCCTCCACCTAGTGCGGAAGAGCTAATAGTGTTTCTGATTGGTTTGGGTTATCAAGTTGGCATATCAAGGGCTTTAAATATCATCACTGGACACATGTATCAACCCTGGAGAGCCATAACTACCATTCTCAACTTATGCTTATCTGGAAAAACCTCAGGGTTCGATAAAGTAAGGATACCTATTCTGCAAATCCTATGGGGTTTCGTCAATAGGGTGAACATTAATGTCTCGGAACGTATTTGGGAAGAATTCTCACTGTCAATGCACACATTCATCACCGACAGAACAAATGTTTAGAATCTAGCTCAAGGAAGAAAGAAAGTTCACAAACTTGTGATTCCTAGCATCAGATTCTCGAAGCTTGTCATCCAGTACTTGCAACAGACTTATAACTTCAATCCTAGGAGTGAATCAGTCCTTCATAATGCTAAGGATGAATTTGTACTTGTTAGGTCACTAAGTTTACAACACAAGCATCAATAGAAAGAGTATAGAGGATAAGAGATCGGTTGAACAACTCACACAAACACTATGCGTAGAAAACTATAGAAAGGTTAGGCGTAGCACATGTGAAAGAGAATGAATTGAACAACCAACCCTCAAGTGAGGGTTATTACAAGGTATTTATAGGAGGGAAGCTAGGGCAACACTCCTAGTTCCCATACTTTTCCTCATTGGACTAGGCCTAGGCTTATGGGCCTTCTACATAAGCCTAAGGCTAATTACTAACATAAAGGCCATATTAAGCTAACTATTACATATGAATCACTAACACTTGATTTAGGTCTAGGAGTGATTCCAACAATCTCCCCCTAAGTGTTGGTGATGAATGAATATGAACGGTTAAGGTACTTATGTAATAGTAGCTTTTGACGTCTTCTGACATTCTTCTTTCTTGTGAGAAGAATTGCCTTGATTTGAAAAATCTCCCCAGTGTAGAGAAATTGTTTTCTTTAAACAGTTCTGCTTTGACGTCATCTTAATCTTTGTTCTTTGATCATTGTTCTTTGTGATGATAGTGATAGTATGTTGTTGTAGTATGCATCAAATCTGCCTCAGGTCTGCTTCGCTGCTCCAGTGTCTCCACGTCATTCTTCAACATGCTCACACGCTATTTGATGTTGGATATCAGTACTGATGAAGTTCTTTAAGTCTTAAAACTTTGTAGATTCTTTGATTTGACGTAGAATCATTCTGACTTTTGTGTTGCTTTTTAAGAGAACTTCCATTAGTGATGATGTTGGTATGAGCATGTGAAGAATCAGACGATCAGTCTCCATAGCTTCCATAAGAAGAAAACATAAGAAAGGTTAGTAATAAGCGGATTCCGGCACTTACAAGTTTGAACTTCGAGAGTGTTAACAGCATAGTGTGAAAACACAACTCTAATTCTCACAAAGGCCGTTCTGAACCGGAGTCCCACAAGTGAGATAACATGATGTACCGAAGTACATCTACGGTTCAGATGAGTCGCTGAGGTACACCGAAGCATCACCTCACGATTGTAGACCGTTTGAGACCACTAAGCGTAATCCACGGGGAGTTACCGAAGTGACCTGCTGTTAGGGCTGTTAGATGTTGACCCTGGCAGGAGTTTCTATTGAATCACTGAGGATCACAATTGTGAACCTCTCATAAATGTTCTCGACAGATTGCTAAGATCTGTGAAGGACTCGATAACGTACCACCGATGTTCTTATTGTTGAACAGCAAGTGATGAAATGTCAAGTGTACCTAAGAGATCTTTTGATGAATATCGTGGCTCTAGACTCAATAGTGCGTTTTGGTTTCCCTGAGCGGAGACTAGGGAGAGGGTCTCCTTCTTCAATATCAGCAATCTGTAAGAGAAAGCCGATAGATTATGTAGGTTTCCCTGTGAGAATGAAACAAGCTTCTGTTGAGAGAAACTTGAGTGGCTAAGAAGGTTTAGTGCATGCGTCACTGGGTCCATGACGACTTTTAATCTTCAATACCGGCGTCATCAAGCGACAACCAAGAGCATATGAATTGAACCCAGTGTCTGCCCTAAGTTGAATAATCTGGAGGGCTATTTCTTTTCACCCTTTTCTTTGCATTTCTTTTTAATTCTTCAACTCCTTCTTTCTCCGATTCTCATTTTCTCCTTTTTTTATGATCAAACCTAAGGACTTCTAATTCTAACTATTGGTAGTGTCCTTGGGTAGATTCCTCTGGCTCTGGCGGATCATAGGACGGTTATTCCTAACCTTAATCTCCTTATAACTCCATTGCCATAAAACCATTTTCAAGAAAATCTCTCGTAGTGTTTGTGAATGAAAAACATTTTGTACCACTGTGAGAGTTTTATCTTTTAGCAGAAATACTCCCCCTCCACACGTGCTTAAGTGTTAAGACAGAAATCTGCACAGTGAGAGAAGAGCGCGCACTTTTGAATTGATCGACTCAAGATAGACAATCCCCCGCGAGACACGGTTACGTTGAATAGTTAAAGAGTTACATTGTCAGCTTTTAGGTGACAACTAGCTCTAATAACTATCTTGAAGGTGTGGACAAACCTCGAAAGGTTGTCAAACCCATCAAAGATCATGTCTACCAGGAGTTTCTCGAATGGTACATTCTACTCGGACAAGTCCTTTGCGAGACACGTTTACATCACTAGCGAACTAGCTTGAAATTATTACCCGTCCCGGACAAGTCTTTTCGAGTTACTACCAGTTAAGATCTCGTCAATTCGTTGGTTAAGTCTATAGCACAAAGATTCATTTACAGTTACACAACATATTTCTTGTCACATAAATTTTCTCACCCTCAAAAATGGCATATAAATGTTATTTTTGAAGAAATGTTGAGAATAAATATGTCCATTTTGATTTTTGTGGGAAGATAACACAAAGAACATTTTGTGAACAAAGTTTTTAAGTCAAATACTCCCCCTCAACTAGTGATATAAACGGTTGAGGTTTTGAAAATCATAAGGGGAAGTACTTGTTCTTTTGAGCAAAACCTTGAAAAGTGAAAGGTTTGATAGGTTTTACTCAAAAGTAAGAAGCTTTCACTCCTTTTATAAGGATTGTGGCACTGAAGCGTACCACAGGGTCCTTTATTTACAAGAACGGGTTGTACACTGAAATGTGTGCACAAGCCATCGTCATATATAATCACATATCCAAATTATATGAAATAGAAGTAGTTCAAGGGTAACCAGGAAGTCCATAATTATTACCAGGAATGCGAACAGGGCGTTGATAGCCAGCGAGAGCAATCCTGGTACGACCACCTACAAAGCTCTCCAGTGTTCTGAACTGATCCCTTCGATACAACCTTTCATCAATCTTGGTAATGATCCTCTGCACATCCCGTCTTTCCTTATAATTCCATCGCTTTTGTGACCCAATTCCTTCATGAATATCCTTCAACCTATAAGCCAATCCATCCCTAACCTTCTTCTATGTGTGATCCCCGAACTTGTGAAGATCTCTACACGCCATCAAGCAGTTTCTTAGTGTTTCACTAAGGTAAACCACTCCGAATGGTTGGCTGATGAGTGTGTATTGTGAAAGTTGGTTGATGTCGGGAAGATCTAGCTGAGGTGGAGTGAAGTTGACACGGGTCTGATATGATTCAACTGCAAGCTGGAGATCTTCTACACGTTCTTTGATAACTATGCTTCTAATGAAGATAAGCAAGGACTTGATGAATTCACGTTGCACTTCAGTCGAGAATTGTCTCATGCGACACTGTACTTTGGCAAGGTACATGTCTTCAATGTCGTTGATAGACAAATTCTCAAAGTCCGCTTCAGAGAATGCATAATCCCTTTCGTCTTGTCTTTTGACCACGATATTCTTGAGAAAAGTGTAGTCCCATTTAGACGAAAGATCAACATGTTTGATGGCAACGATATTCTTAGTACTGAACACTTCATGTTGAAATTTCTGAACCTGGCAGCCAGTAGATTCTTCGGCGTTCCGGCCAATGGTGAATCCCATACATTGCATCACGGTCATACTCTTCCACTTTGTTGGAGAACATGTGGTTAGCTGTTTCCTCGATGGCTATACAGCTTAGAGTATATGGTCGGAAACGGAAGTGTCGATGATGTAGCGTATTTCCTTGAACCATCGCCACCGTGTAGAAGGAATTCCAAATATTTGTTGAAGAAATATCGGAATGGAATCCTAGGTGTCCGGTTGGCCAATTGTTGGTAGAGGTTTAGACCAGTCGGTGTAATATGGAGGATTGTCCCGTTGAGTGAAGTCGATGTTTGCTTCTGGGTTGAGCCAATCCATATTGTTAGACATGGCTCGTGCTATATTATCAAGGTGATACTCGACATCAATAGCATTTTCCGAGCAGTCTTTTAGCAGTTGAAATGCTTCATTCCTGATTCGCTTCAACTTGGATTTCGTCATCTTTTTCACACGGAATTTTTCTTGCAAGAACTTAGCGTGCTCCAATGTACGACCTTCTACCGCATTTTGACCTTCAGGTGGGTAGGGTGTGGAATCAACAAGCTTCGAGAACAAGTCGAATTCAGTGTTATCCTCGTCCAGCCACAATAAGACGTCATTCATAGGCGCATTCTTCTTCTTTTTCTTTGGCCTAGAGGAGGATTCTGGTTTCTTGGCTGTGTCAGGAGAGATGGGTTGTTGTTGGGGCTCAGGGATTTCCTCATCGTCACCACCCGTATACTCAAAGTGATCACCGGTTTTCTGAGTCTGGGGTGGTGTCTCAGAATCCTGAGGTTTTTCAGTTGAAGAGCGAGGAGGGGATCTTTGTTGAGCTGGAGTCCTTTGGGGTGGAGGCTGCATTGAGTACTGAATTGAGGATGATTCACTAGACTTCTTTGGGCGTTTGGGCTCGTTATCCTTATCCTTATCTTTGTCTTCGTCGTCTCTTAGACGTTTAGGCCTTTCAGCTTCTTCTCTGTATGATGACCTGAGTTGGTATTCCAGCAATGCTTCAAACAATTTACCTTCGTAGGAGGCAAACGTTGCAGAGCGTTTTGACATTTGAGCTACCAGCCGGTTCACCAATTCATCATCTGAGAAGATTTTGGGTTCAATTGGATTGATGTTTACATTCATTGGAGTTGATTTCATGGTTTTCTTCGCCAGATGTAAGAGATTCGGATAAATTTGTCTGGTATACATCTCCTTTGTCAGTTTAGGAACGACGTCAAGAAGGAACTTGTGAGTGTATCCTTTGATCATCTCGTCTATTCTCCCTTGAAGATCATCTTTCATGAGCTTCTGGACATACTCCCTTTCAACTTGCATCTTGTTATTCTCATCATGAAGATATCGTATCCGTCAGCAAGAAAATCTAACTTCTTCTTTGTAATATCTTTTTCTCTCGACACTGCTTGGCTTTAACGATTCTTGTCTTAGCTTGAGAGATCCAAGATGCAGTTGGCTTCTTCACTGATTTGGATGTGGATCTTATTGTTCTTTTTGATGGTGGTGGTGAAGAGTGAGAAGATGAATCGGATGATGATGAAATATGAGGAGACTCCGGGTCCTTTGGTGGCTCAGAAGTTTCCTCCTTTGAGCATGCAGGACTATCTAGAAGAAACTTATCATATTCAATATCTTCTTCATTTCCAGACTTAGCTTTTTCATCAGCTTTATCTTTCTTGGACTTTTTAGTTTCTGGTTCTTCAATGTTGTAATCAATAGAATCTTCCACGCGCTTTTGTTGTTGCTCAAGAGTGGTGGCACCAGATCCCTTATCGGGTTGATTAACCTCATCAGGACCTGGTGAAGGTTGAACTCCACCACTCGATCCTCCGAGTCCACCCATTTGATCCTTAGCAAATTCTTTTGCAACGTGTTGGAGTCTAATGAATTTGAACTTCCTTCTGTACTTAGTGTCCAGAGGCTCTTCATCTGATTCTTCTTCTTGTTGCTCAATTACGGGAGTCTTTCCTTTTCCTTTATCTGCTTGTGGACTAGGAGGTTTAGGTACCGTTGGGGTTTCATCTTTAGCAGTTTCAGAGTCAATGATCTCTTCATCAAGTATCAGTACCTCAGAGTCCTCGATCTATTAGCTTTCTTTGGTTCAATCTTGGGAATAGGAATAGGAATAGCTTCCTTGGAAGGAACTCTCCTTTTGCTTCCGGGTTTCCTCTTGGGGAACTTCCTTTGACTCTCTGCTTGCAAAGACTTCTCTACTTCCTCTTACGGTTTTCCTTGTAGGCGTACCGAAGATTTTTCATCAAGAAATCCAACTTTGTTCTCTTACAAAGAACCAGATATCTTTTATAAGAGTAGAGCGTTTGAGTTCATCGAGAGAAGGTGATCCGGCAACACAAAGACCTTGTTTCTTGGTAATTGACTCCTTGAATCTGACAGTTAGGTGGGTTGCATAACATGTCGAGATTGTCGGGTCATTGATTCTTTTGGGATATCGGGTTATATCCAAGTGCTCTTTGAATCAACAATTTAGTATATCCGATATAAGGAATCTTTGAGCCAAGCTTTTTGAGGAATGTCATCATGTCATCCCATATCAGAGCTTCAACTTCGATGTGATTCATGTTGATTAGAGCTAGAAGATTTGCGTTCTACGAGCTTGGGATGCTCATAGCCGCTGTCACGACCAGAAACCGATTTTGTGATGATGATATAAAGGGTTCTCCAAGGCTGAGGTATGTTCTTTAGGTCTACGTGAGAGTGCTTATTGATTACTCCTCGAAGCTTCGTGTTACCCAATATCAATCAAAATTGCGAACGTCTCTTCAGGGTGCAGCAGAGAATTCAGTTGGTATGATGTCGGGAATGAGGAGAACACTCTTAAATCTGCGGAGTGATGGTGATTTGCTTGTGATTGAGCGTCACCGTCACAGCATATTGACCTTTGACCATTTGCATTGTATTCCGAATGCTGAATGTAGATCTCCGTGCGGTAGCGAATTGGTGAGCATGTTCGATAAGGATGGTTCTTTAGAATATCCACCTGCAATGAGGCAAGAAGATTCCGAAAGGTGAGAGTCTCAAAGTCAACACGAAGATTATTCTTTCCAATCTTCATCGGATAACCATGAGGGAAAATATCAGCAATGGTGAGAACATTTGGTGCATCCACATTCATTTGAGCTTCCATGTCGTGATCTGAAACACATTTAGCCAAAAGAACCAACATATCGAAAGACATAATGTTAGTCAACAGATGGTTTTATTGTCTAATTATAGAATGTGCAATGTCGATGATTGTTACGAGTCCAAAATCACTTGTTTGTCCAAAAGTCCAATGACGTCGAGAAACGTTTCGTGAGTTAGTTAACTTTAGGTTTTAAAGTTTATGTTATAACATATTTTTCCACAACACATTACACATTTAAACTTATTAGTGACATTATTAGATTCGTGACGTTATGATTTATTTATTTACAAGTTTGCACGTGTAACAATTCATAATGAAGGTTTGATCAAGGCTTCGGCGTAGAAATGGTAGCTTATGCGTAAACAGGAGTTATACGCGTAGACACAAGCTTATGCGTAGGATCCTGACTTACGCGTAAGAAATTTTACGCGTAGGAACAGGAGGACCTTATGCGTAGAGCTTATGCGTAATAGTATATAAAACCTTACGCGTAAGGCTTACTCGTAAGAGTAGACCTTATGCGTAGAGGTCACTGTTTACGCATATCCTTCACAGGATACGCGTAGTCCCTTTGTAGAACCTTACGCGTAAGATTTCTCTTACGCATAACATGCTACGCGTAAGGTGATCCTTATGCGTAGATGGTTAACAACCTTGATTTTGATTTTTACGAGTAGCAAACCTGAAATAAGATCATCAATATTTACACATTCATTCATTCTAAAACAGATCATGGCATGAAAACTTATCAAACAGTTTACGCGTAAAAAATCATACGCGTAAGACTAAACCCTAAAGTTCATGAATTACGCGTATGAAATCTAGCCATATGATTTGCTCCAAAGTTTTTCTGGTAAGTCTAGGAAGCCTATAGAGTTGTTTTATCCAAGTTTTAACATCAAACAAGTCATGAATCAAAAATACCCAAACCATATGAACATAAACCCTAAATTTCAATTCTTTCATTTTTAATGTTTCTGGGCAAGTTCTGGGCTTTAATATGATCAATTCAACTTTAGAACAAACTATTAAAACAATCTTTATTACCAAAAACGTTCACATATGAAAACACCCAAACCCACGCATAAACCCTAATTTCCAAAATCCATCAATTCGTGTATCCGGGTGCATTTTGAGGATAAAAATGATATCATTGATGTAATAGAAACGTTTTGACACTATCTTTTTAACCACAAACACACAATCTTAATCATGTGTTCATACGCATATGCGTAGAACACAAAATCAAGCATATACAGCATTTTGACCGTTGGATTTATGTAAAAATCAAAACCATTGTTTGAAATCATGTAAGAAACATTAAACCACTTACGAAATTATGATCCAAAACACAGATTTGTTGAACGATTCTTAGGTGTAGGATGAGTTTGGTTGTATAATAAATGTGATGAATTAAATGAGGTTGGTGGAGTGTTTTTATTAAAAATAACTTTAGGCTTTTGACACTTTCAGTCCCTCCACCTTTTTCATTTTCATTCAAAGCCTTTTAACTTCCATTTTGGTTACCAAACGAAGAATATTTGGAAATAACATTGACGACACTCCCCCTTGACTTAAGAAATAATGAAATTTTATAATTTTTAGTCCGAGGAGTGTCAGAAACCAGAAATGTGACCACCATTATTAAAGAAACAACAAGGATAAGGTAACATGCAAGTACACGGTTATTTTTGAAACAGTTAAGTATTAAATTTTCTCCCCCTCAACACTTGATCGGAAAAAATATTGAATTTTAAAAGATTAGAGTGTTGACGGAAGAAATGTACTTGCCATGTTAAGAGAAAAATAGATAGAAGAATATTTTTGTTGTTTTATCTGATTTTATATTTTTGTATTTTGTTTTTTGAAAAAATATTTACAAAAGAGATTTTGGTGTTTGACTGGTTTTTAAGAATGTTTTAAGAGTTCATCCAGTTCCTCTTGAGTCAAACACCTCATACCAATTCGGTGGACCAACTCATTAAACCTAGCAGGAGCTAAGGCTTTGGTGAGAGGATTTGCCAATTGGTATTCTCATAAAATATAATTCAACAGTGCCATGTTCCACGTGGTCCTTGTTGAAGTGATATCGAAGATCGATGTGCTTTGACTTTGAGTGTTGAACTGAGTTGCACGAGATCGCAATAGCACTCCGATTGTCACAGTACATCGGGATTCTGTCAAATACGTAACCATAGTCTTTGAGTTGTGTTCTCATCCAAATGACTTGAGCACAACACGCCGACATGGCTACATATACTGCTTCGGTTGATGACAAATATGTACAGTCGCTTCTTCGATTGACATGATACCAGTTTGTCACCAAGAAATTGTAGTGCTCCTTAAGTACTTTTCCGAGAGTCTAAGCGACTGCGTGATCACGCTTGAAAAGCTATTAGTTCAAAACCAGAATCCTTCGGATACCGGATCCCCAAATTAATGGTTCCCTTGATGTATCGGAGGATTCTTTTAGCCTCTGAGAGGTGGGTTTTAGTTGGTCTCGACTGATAACGGGAGCAAAGATAAACGGGAAAGACAATATCAGGTCTGCTGGCTGTTAGATAAATGAGAGACCCAATAATACTACGGTATTTTGTAGGGTCAACTAGTTTTCCATGCAAATCAGCGTCTAGCTTCTTGGTATGAGCCATTGGTGTGGCGTAGGTGTCACAGTTTTGTATTCCAAATTTGTGTAACAATTCAAGGGCATATTTGGACTGACTCAAGAAAATACCACGGGGTGATTGATAAACTTGCATTCCAAGGAAGAATGTGAGTTCACCCATCATTGACATTTCAAAATGTTTTGTCATAAGTTTTGCAAAAGCATTTGAGTACTTTTTATGTGTTCACCCAAAAATGATGTCATCCACGTAAATTTGAACAATTAAAATATGTTCCCCGTGATATTGTATGAAAAGAGTTGGGTCAACCGAACCTTCGGTAAAATTATTGGCAATGAGGAAAGATGATAGCTTATCATACCATGCCCGAGGAGCTTGTTTGAGACAATACAGAGCTTTGTTCAGTTTGTAGACATGGTTCGGAAGCGCGGGATCAACGAATCCTTCGGCTGGCCGACATAAACTTTTTCGCTTGACCATTCGAAGCAGCTTTTGACGTCCATCCGAAAGACCGTGATGTTCATATGAGCTGCGAACGCCGTAAATATCCGAACGACCTCAAGACGAGCAACCGGAGCAAATGATTCTTCAAAGTCAATACCCGCTTCCTGTCTATAACCCTTAGCCACCAGACGTGACTTGTTTCGATAACGTTCCCTTCAAAGATCCAATTTGTTTTTCCAAATCCATTTGAGACCAATGACGTAGACCCCTGTTGGTCTTTCAACCCGTTCCCATACTTCAAGACGTTTGAATTGGTTGAGTTCTTCTTGCATGGATTCAATCCAGTTATCTTTTGTCATTGCGTCTTTAATGTTTTAGGCTCGCATGACAGTGAGTGCATAAATGCAATGTTCACCATCCGAGTGAAGACATTGTCTCGTAACGACCGGTTGATTCGGGTTGCCAATAATATTTTCCAGAGGATGGTCTTTTGTCCATCGATGTGTAGAAGGTTGATGTTGGTATACGTTGTGCAGATTTTGAGGATTCAAATGGCTTGTTGAAGATTCCGCGACATCTGGTGTAGCAGTCTCTTTAGCAAACGGGTTAAAGAACGCATTTGGATCAAAATCTGCAGGTGGGGGTACTTCATTAAGAACATCATCAGCCGGTTCATCATTGTTGAATCGGTTTGTTCAACTGTTGTGTTGGAGTCAACTGGTGGTGCTTCTTCAACGTTAGTTGTTGTAGCAGTGTATCGGTATAAGAGTAGTATCAGGTTGAGCGTGAAACAAATGGATACACCGAGCACGCTCATCAATATCGCCATGAACAATGAGCAAAGAGTCTTTCCATTTGTTGATGAGTAAGCTGGGGGCTTTGTTCAGCTGATGATGGGGTTTGAGGGAAGTTTAAGCGGTTGTGACCGGGTTCCAAGCTGTTATACTCAGAAGCCATTATGAATAAAAACAGATATTGACGAATTTTCTCGAATCAGCTTCCCCCTGAAAACTGCCTTTAACAGATTTGAAACTTTGATGTAGTAGACATTTCTTCTAACTTTTGAAGTTTTCAAGATGCCGGAATTTGTAGAAGAGCATAAAACCACACAAGGTAAATCTGACTAATTGCGGAAAATCCGTTCGAGGGTAACATGCCAGAATTCAACAAGATGTTCTCACGTATGTAGACGCATCACACCAAACAAACCACGAAAGACGAAATGAAATGACTTTCCCCTGAATGTTGTGGTCTTTCGGAATACTAATCACTGTGAATATGCAATAACTCGATACCAAGACCGTGTGTGAGGCATCATAACATCATATTTGGGTAACTTCACACAAGATCACCCGTGAAATCGAGACGATAATACCAAAGTGAGACGTTTGAGCCACAAATCGTCTTATTTCTTCCCCCTAATTGAAGAAATTCAAGAAGGCATTGGGTTTTCGCAAGGAAGCAAATACCACCTACACTCTCTCCCCCTCGATGTTTTCAATGAATCAGAATCATACACCACGTATGTTGATGATGAATTGAAGACAGCGAGACCATGTATGAGGAGACAGCGAAACCATATATGTCCAAGCAATCGAACAAGTGTGAAGAACCATAAATATCTCGAGAGAAGCAATCACGATAAAAGTTCTCTGCTCATTATGTTGATCATCACCGTGACATTGTTGTAAGAAACACTCGTTCTTCAGTATTCAGAGATTCGATTGGAGGTGCAAATACAAAGAACGGTTGTTGTTGTAGATTCGGATGTATCGTAAATTAGAGTATTATCAGGTTGTGCGGAAACATTCGATACATCGAAGCACGACTTTAGACGTAATCTTTAACCGTGAGGAGCAAGCAATGTTTCCAATTATTGACGATTAAGTAAAATAGTGGAGCAGTTGATGGATCATTAAATTTTAACGGTGAGAAACGGGTCCTACGCTGTTTTGCAGTAGAAGCCATAGCTGTTTTACCTGCATAGAAAAAATAGGAGGGGACAAGAAAGAAGAAATATGGATCCCCCAAGTGTAACTGGGTTCCAGATGTTAGAGGCATAAAGATGTAGTGTCAATTATCTTCTTGACACCTGAACATGCTATTTTGATAAGTTCCTTTCCTACCTCAGGGATGGATGTTGTGGGTTTCACACTTGCGTTGATGCAACTACTTAGTATCTTACCTGTAGGAATCCACCTAAGACCAACAGTGTTGAAAACTCTACCCGTTGGAATCCATCTAAGGTTAGATCTAGGGGATGTTGAAACTTCTTTTGGGAAGAGTCTGTGTCCTATATTGATCCACCTATTAGGTTTCTGAAATTTTACGTTTAGATCAACGGGTTTATTTCTAACAATTTGTTGAGTAAACTTAGGTTTTGGTTTGTTACTACAAGCAGTGTTATGCAACACACTAAAAGGCATCACACTAGGTCGTGAACCTAAGATTCCATCCTTTTGGAGTAGTGCCCTTTTCCTAGCCTTTTCTAGATCATAGTTCTTGTGCAAGTCCTTTGTATCATACGAATTTTGAATTTTGATGCTCGGTTTAGACATTGTTTTCGAACTAATCCTAGACTAGCCAGAAGCAGCCACTTGTACAGGTATAACAGAAACAGGTTTAATAGAAACATGTTTAATAGAAACAGAAGCATTATTCTTAGGCCCGGAACACTCCTAGTTCCCATCCTTTTCCTTATTGGACTAGGCCTAGGCTTATGGGTCTTCTACATAAGCCTAAGGCTAATTACTAACATAAATGCCATATTAAGCTAACTATTACATATGAATCACTAACACTTGATTTAGGTCTAGGAGTGATTCCAACAGTTCTGGGTAACCTCAAATACATTGCTAGAGGGGTCAATAAAGAGATCTTTGGTTTGCCAATTCCTGATGTTCATCTCACTGACGATATTAAGAAGACTGACTACTTCAAATTATACAAGAAAAGGGCATCAAGATCCAATGTTGATGACACTCCCAATCCCTCACAACCCAAAAAGTCTACTTCAAGCACAAAGACCTCATATGCTGCCCTTCCCAAGAGGAGACGTGATAGATCTCAGTCTGCCGACGCTTCATCACAAAAGCAGAAAAAGAAAAAGAATGATGTCGAAAAAGAAAATGTTGGAGGAATTGAGACACCAAAGGGTGATCCAATTGGTTGATGAAGACGAGGCTAATTTGCAGCAAGGAATTCAACAAAGCCTGGAAAGCCTGAACATGAGACCACCAAGTGGAGGTGTCGTGTTAAGAGAACCTGAACCACAACCACGCCTTACAACTCCAATCACACAAGACAAAGGGAAAGGGATTGTTGGTGTTGATGCCGAACAAGCTGCTCACATGCTTCTGAAATTCTCCTCTTCACCATCAAGAACTACCACTCAATTTGAACTGAAGAAAAGAAGTGTTGAATCATCTTCATCTCAAGAACAATCTGGATTGGAAAAGGAGGTATCCGAAGCACAGGAAGATACACCTGTGTCAAGTGATACCAAATCAGATAAGAATGATGATGAAGAATTGCTGAAATACTCACAAGAAAACCTTGAGTCAAGATCTGATGAACACATGCACTTGGAAGAACCAAACCTATCTACTGGTTCTCTATCTTCATTGAAGAATCTAGATATTGATCTCTCATTTGGTGATCAGTTCTTAAATGACAAACCCTCAGATGACGAGCCGTTTAAGAAAAATGATGAGAAAGAGGAAGCTGAGTCCATGTATACCGTTGATATTCAGAAGACACATCAACCACTCCTCCAATGTCAGACCTATTCAAACAACAAAGACTTCCACCACCCAAACCCAATATTGATCCAAGACAAGTTGTCACTGTCATTTATGCAGTCACTCCACCTACCTCACCACCTCCTGCTTCACCTCCTCCAGTCAAAACGACTGAGCAAGTACTCAAAGAGGCTATGTCACGTATTGCAACTATTGAGAAGCATTTTTCTATCGCCGTCAATAATCTAGACAATGTGTCAAAAAGTGGAGAATCTTAATCTCAATGAGATTGTTACTAAGGCAATAGAAGCAGATATTAAAGATGCGGTTGAATGGGCAATGAAGGCTCCATTACTTCAGCGATTCAAAGACTTGCCGATCTCTGACATGAGATCAGCTCTCTTAGAAAGAATGTATGAAGCAGAGAGCATCCGACAATACGCATAAGAAATTATACGATGCACTCGAGGAATCGATGAGACTTGATAATTATCAGCAGTTTGTAGAAGATGTAAGAGAAAGGGAAGATAAGAAGAAAAGAAAGACTGTTCCGATGAAATCAAAGGATAAGTTTGGAGGCCCCAAGCCACCACCACCTCCTTTACCTCCAACTGGAGGAGCTGGAACTTCTGGGGTTGGTGGATCATCTGGCACAAACACTACACCTTCACTACAACCACCAACATCTCATCCAAAACCGACAAATCAATCCAGCTCATCCGGTGATTAGGGTACTCAAAAGAAGTCTGTCGCATGGACCACGGTTGATTCTAGGTTTACCCCCACCTTCTCCACTATCCCAGAAGATCAGGTGCTACATGAAGAGTCTCATGTCACGGCAGAGTCAGAATCTGATGACGATGATGCATCCACAAAACATATCCCTAAGCCATCTGATCATGATTGGTTTGATGCATATGTTTTGGGTGAACGCTCTAAGACCACGAGAGTTGCACCCTCAAAAGACATGACTCAAAGCTGGCTCACTGAAGAGAGACCTCAAACTCCAGAACCTTCATGGTTCATCCCAGAGTCTGACACGATGATTCCTGACAACAACTGGGCCTCAACAATCACTACCAACTATGAAGCCCCAGCTGAAGACTCACTTCTTCACATCACAGGAGATATGGGCAGCTTTATGAAGTGGTTTTGTGAACAGAAGGGAATCTTGTCCATCACTCCAAAGGATCTTGAAGGACAAGCATTCAAAATTGTCAAAGTCTTTCACTCAGATGCCAATCAGCTTCAATACCAGATGGAAGAATGCCATAAGATGCCGAGTGATCAAGTCGTGAGCGTGATTAGCCGTTTCAATGTGAACATGCCTCTTCCTCTCGGTGGTGAACCTGGACAAATGACCATTCAGTCTGAGTTCTTTTTCAACCATGACATGGACTATCTATGTGCTCGTACATCTGAAAAAAGACCAGCTTTGTCAATTTCAAAGATGAAAGTTGCTACCTACAGAGATCCAGGTCTTGAGCAGATGGTACCTGATCAATTCTGGTCTGAAAAAGAACATGTGTATGACATCGAGGCTTCATATGGTATTTCTCATTGGTGGTTCAAAAAGAAGAAATTCTACATTGAGAGACATGGAGCTGATAAAAGACGCAAAGCTGTTAGATCCAAGCTGCGAATTATAAGTGTTGTCAGTGTAGAGATCTTCCCAATCTATGGCTACGATTACCTTAAGAAGATAATTCTTCGAAGAGCAGACCAAAAAGATCATGTGATAGAAGAAAACGACTTCAAACATCTGCTGCCAAATGACTTTGAAGATCTCTATCTTTTGAACCTCCAAGGACATCTTGACCATCTACCTGTCCGTGAGAAGAAGGCTCTCTCTGCTGCTGTCAACCTTTGGATCAGGGGCTTAGTCATTCGAAAAAGGGTTGAGGATTTTCAGCTAGGAATGGAAAGCTACCAGACTCGGGTCAACCTTACAAGGCCGCAATAGGAAGCCTCAGGACATGAATTTCGTCATGACTATAGAATTCTTGACACCCCTAGAGCCATCCTCTTCACCGACAGATATGGGACACGCATGTTAATGAGACTGTGCGAGCTCTACAAATTCAGTGATGGAACTCTCCAGATGGTTGAAGAAGAATTGAACTCTAGAGTGAAAGAAATCAAAGTTGATCTGAAGCCGTGGAACAAAACAAAATTCTAGTCTGATGAGGATTTGAAGAGGTGTGAAGATTTCATTGCTGCGATCGGGCGAAGACTTAAGACTCGAATGATCTTCCACAGCCTTGAAAGTTTTGTGGGTGGTAGACTTCGTGAAGGTCATTACAAACTACTTCAACGAACTGAATGAAGACATCTTCCGGAAGTGGTTTCTGTCTTGAATTTTTTATGTGTAAAATGTGGTGTATGTACTATGAACAACTATAATATGTGTAATAGTGTTAGGTTTTGTATTGTGGTTTCCCTTTTTATCTAAAAAGGGAACTTTAGTGTTGTCTACTTCAGATCAATATAAAACCGGACACATTCTTCTCCGAAAAGTGTTGTTTCATATTTATTTAAATCACTTGAGATCCAAAATCTCAAAGGATTTGAAATTTTTGATCAGGGGAGAAAATGTGATATAAATATGCAATCTGATATAAGGTGACCAATTTGTCTCAAAGTGCATACTGCTCTCCCATATGTGCTAAACACTTTCGAATCTCGAAGCACATATTGAGGGGGAGCATTTCAAAAGAAAATAAACTATCAAGGTACAAAGGTTTCAATGTTTTATCATATGTACCTAGATTGAGTTTTAAAGGTTTTCTCTATGGCATATTGTGATCGTGGAAGTACTTTAAAGATCTCCTACCTCTATGTGATTAAATGATTTCAAACAACCAACGCACATATTGAGGGGGAGAATTTACCAAAGAAAATCAAATGGCTTTTTCATAAGAAATTGTGGTCAAAGAAATATTTCAAAGTACTCTTGCCTCCATGTGCTAAACAATTTCAAGATCATATGCACATGTTGAGGAGGAGCATTTCTAAATGATCAAAACTATTAAGGTACAAAATGCTTTGATCTTGTATCGCAAGTACCTTGATTGTTTTTTTCAAATGATTTTAATTGGTTTCGAGATGGAAAGAACTGTACCAAAAGACCGACCAAATTTACTTTACGAATGGTGATATAAGGATGATAAGGTTAGGTATTTGTTCCCATGATCCGCCAGAACCGGAGGGATCTACCCAGGGACAATCCACTAGATAAGTGTAGAAGTCCTTAGGTATGATGAAAAAAGGAGAAAAGTGAGATATGGGAAGAGTGCGGACTGAGACAGAGCGAGAACTAGAATAAACCCAACAAGGTTCTCGTAATGAAGTCTCGGTAGGCACTGAGGGGGTTGAAGAATGAAAAAGAAATGAAATGAGAAAAGGGTGAAAAGAAATAGCCATACATTAATTCAACCTTAGGGCAGAAACCGGGTTCAATACATATGCTACTGGTGGTTACCAAGGTAACGCCAGTATTGAAGACAAGACGTCATGGACCCAGTGACGCACTACACAGAACTTCCCAAGCTACTCAAGTTCCTCTTAAAAGGGCTTGTTTCATTCTCACGGGGAACCTACATAATCTATCGACTTTCTCTTAGAGATCGTTGATATTGAAGAAGGAGACCCTCTCCCTAGTCTCCGGAATAGGAACCAAATATGCACTATTGAGTCTAGAGCCACGAGATCATCAATAAATCTCATTAGGACACTGTCAATAAAGACTCTCTGTTTCACACAATGTGGAAAGAGAAATTATATCTTATGAGTCCTACGCATTATCCTTGTGGTATTGCCAGAACATCTGAGTGATATGCAAACATATTCACAATGAAGATGGAAAGCCTTCTGGAGCCAACATCAAACAAGCTCCTGGTGGGTGGCATGTGAGATCTATCCAATAGATCAACCATGTGACAACTGAACAGAAACAATGGGGCGATTCAATCTTTTAAATCAATACTGGTTCAGGTTATGGATTGACGGATACCTTTGAAAAGCCGGTCATTGTGCTTTAAAACTCTTTTCTTTAGCACATCGACTGTGTACTCATATTTCAAAATAAAAGGTGTTTATGATTGATAATTGATTTTCATTAAAACCTTCGTTGTATTGCAAAAACAATTTCTATTGAGCGATACACGATTGTTTTTCAAATCTATTTTCATCAATCAGTGAATCTCAACTCGCTGGTTCACTCACTCCGTGTTGTCTTCTTTGAGACGTTCCGGTTTGAGAACAGCTAGAGCAGCTACGAAACCCAGTCAAGGAAATTCTTCGAATTATACCGATCACGCAGTACTTGTATCGATCAACGGGAACCGTGGGCCGTGTACCTCAATTCAACGAAAGTGATCAAAGACACTTTCGCGCGCTTTATTGCTAACTGTTGTATGCGTACGCCCGACGTTAGCTGATCAGAATGAAGCGGTCAATCCATAGCCGCATGCTCACACATCACATTCATTTAAAAAGAAATCATGATTAGTGCATCAATGACTCTGATATTCTCATTCCATGCTTCTGCTACGCTGCTGCGAATATCATGAATCAACAAAAGCTTCCGCTACTCTGATAAGAAGAAATCATGATCCAGAATATGAGCATGCCGGTCCAAGTGTCACAATATCATATGCTGGCAACACAAAAATGGGTGATGCTGAGATTAACTGTGGCTGATGATCTCTATTAAAGCTCAAAGGTCATCAATGTGGATCAAAGAATATAACCTCCACAAAATATACATTGTAGTTGAACAATGATGAAATCACCACGGAAGCACAAAGTTTGAATATTTTGAAGATTTGATGTCTACGAGCTCAAGAACAAAGTCAAGAATAGAATGCTAGGATGCAAAATGTAAATCATGGGGTGACCTCCCTTAGGGGGAGATTGTTAGGAATTAGAAATTCCATAAGTGAAGAGTCGGTCACTCCAAATATTATCTTGCATAAGTTAGGTCGTAGACATATCGTTTGTTACGTTATTTAGTAGTTAGTTTGTAGCATAGAATAGTTTAGTGTAACACCGTGGAGGAATGACGGGTCTTTACCCACTGTATCCCTGATTCACAGGCCGTCAGGAGGTCATTTAGTTTGTAACCTATAAATACCCTCTACCTCCCAAGGTAGAGGGTTGGATGTTCATTTGGAATCTAACCTTCCATGAGTTTCTCTTTCTAGAATAACCCACTTTCTCTCTCTAAAACCATCTAATCATACGCCTTATTTGTGATTGATTGTGTGTTTGTGAAATCAAATATGTTACACAAATGAATGGAACAACAACAATACAAGGCAACAACTTAAGTGTAATTAGTTGCAAATTAAGTGTAATTAGTTGCAAATGTATTAGTGGCAAACAAAAATATTTACCTACATTCTTTTCCCTAGTAACGCTTTTTGTTTGTTTATACTATAATTCATGTTTGATCAAAATACTTGTAACAGTAATATTTCATTACCATGTCATAGATTTGTTAATCTTTGTTCATTTTATTCAGCTGAGCACGAAGAAAACAAATATGCGACAAAGAACTGAAGTATATATAAATGCTATTTTGTGTGCCTTGGTAGCCTAGAAGAATAAAGATACATTGATATATCGTTCGGAAATTATATAAGTTGTCTGTCTACTAGTTTATTTACATAGAGTTGAAACCTGACAACCCGAATCACTCAACCCGATTTAACCCGACCCGATAAACAGTCGAACCTGATAACCCGATTTATTATCAGGTCGAATTGCGAGTCATTTTTTAAAAATTCAAAACTCGACTCAACCCGACTCGATAAACCCGACAACCTGATAACCCGATCCGATAACACCCCTACCCCATCAATAGAAACGTTGAAGTTCCGCCGCTGGCGTAAAACCATTTTCTTGTAATGAACGAATTTATAGATTGATAGGATAGGATATTATTAGCGTTTAAAAAAAAGGCATTATTAAGAATGTCATTATTTGTATAAGAATGAAAATATAAAGAAAAGTTCAAATGCTTATTCTTATTTTGATACTTACTAGAGGACAAATTCCCACCATCCATCAAGTTTAATTAAATGATTGGGATTAACCTAAGATTTAATAGATAAACCTACGTCAATTTTTTTTTCTTGTCTTTTTATCTTTCTTTTTTATTCACATTTTTATTTTATTTTTAAATTCACGTTATTCACGTTTTTTTTTTAATTCGCGTTTTTTTCTTCGCTTTCATACGTTTTCGTATGTTTTCATACGAAAACATACGTTTTCATCTGCTTTCGTCCATTTTCATACATTTTGCCCGATTTCGTCCGTTTTCATACGTTTTCGTTCGTTTTCTTACGTTTTCGTCCATTATTTATACGTTTTCGTCTATTTTCATCCGTTTTCATACGTGTTTTTACGCTTTCATCCATTTTCGTCCGTTTTCATACATATTCATCCATTTTCTTACGTTTTTATCTGTTTTTAATTGTTTTTGGCCGTTTTAAGATGTTTTCATACGTTTCTGAATATCACAAGTGATATTCTGTGATATTCAGAATATCACTTGTGATATTCTAAATATCACAAGTGATTTTGAACCAATGTTTTGTAACATGAAAATCACAAGTGATATGCAGAATATCACAAAGTGGTATCCAAAGTGATATTCTTCTGAATATCACAAAGTGATATTCTGAATATCACAAAGTGATATTCTGAATATCACATAATATCACTTGTGATATTCTGAATATCACAAGTGATTTTCAACTAATATTTTGTAACATGAAAATCACAAGTGATATTCAGAATATCTAGAAAATCGCAAGTGATATTCATAATTTCACAAAGTGATATTCAGAAAATCACAAGTGATATTCAGAAAATCACAAAGTGATATTCAGAATATCACAAAGTGATATTCAGAATATCACAAAATGATATTCAGAAAATCACAAGTGATATTCTGAATATCAAAATGTGATATTCAGAATATCACAAAGTGATATTCAGAAAATCACAAGTGATATTCTGAATATCACATAATACACTTGTGATTGTCAGAAACATATGAAAACGGACGAAAACTTAAGAAAACGGGCGAATACTTATGAAAACGGACGAAAACGTATGAAAGGGTAAAAACACGTCTGAAAACGGACGAAAACATATGAAAACGAACGAAAATTAAAGAAAACGTATGAAAACGGACGAAGACGTATGAATTTAAAACATGAATTAAATAAAAAACGTGAATTTAAAAAATAAAAGACAAAAAAAAATATGTGAATAAAAAAGAAAGACAAAAAGATAAGGAAAAAAAAACATGGACTTAGGTTTACCTTTTAAATCTTAGGTTAATCCTCACCATTAGATCAAACTAGATGGATAGTGATGATTTTTCATTTGGTAAGCATGAACTTGTGGGGTAAGCAAAATAGAGAGTTAATTGCATTTTTGGTCCTTGTGGTTTGGCCAAATTGCAGGTTTGGTCCCCAAAACTTTAAAAGTGCAGCAATAGTCTCTATTTTAATGTTTGGGTTGCATTTTTGGTCTTTTTTTGTGTGTAATGACCAAATTACATTTGTCTTTTTCTGAAGAAGTCAAAGGGTATTTTAGTCATTTAACTTTATCCAAAGACCAAAAATGCAATTTAAACTTTAAAATGGGAACTATCGCTGCACTTTCAAAGTTTTAAAGACCAAACATGCAATTTGACCAAACCACAATGACCAAAAATGCAATTAACTCAAAAAAAAAATAGTTATGTGTTCTTTAGTTTGATAAGTAAGCATTTTTCTCTAGCTAGCAACGGACGAATCTTATCTATCCAAAGTTAATTGGGTCCCAATAATTAAATGTTAAGTCTTGATGATTAATGTCACTTAGAGCATTTGCAACAATAACTTGAGTTAAGGTTTACCCTCCTGCCACGTCAGCGCTACATCAGCTTTAACATTTCACCTTAACTCACCCAAAAAACACCCACTATCATAACATCCAAAGGTTAACCTTAACTCACATATTTTCAAATTCAACCCCTAAACTAAAACAAACACTTCATTTATTAAAAAACATATCATTAATTTAAAAACATATTACAATACAAAATTACAAAATTAAAAAAAAAAAAAAAAAAGACACTGAAAATTAAACATTACGACATAAATGAAATGAAGAAAATACAATCTACTAAAAAGGTTGCAAGTTATATTTTTTGATGATTCGGTCTTTTTCGTCATTGATCCATGCCACGACGTTTGGATCTTTGCCATCAGTGTCAATCATCGAAAACTTCATCTCTTCCAACCTTGTTATTGTTTCATCTTTGACTTGCTGGGCCCGATACTTGGGCGGTTTCACGTTTGATACGATACTCGTTTGACATAGTTTCGGTGAATTGACTTGACGAGCTCGTTCCTCCGGTGCTCGCTCCCCCAGTACTTGCCGTGCTCTCGGATCTTGCTTTCTTGGAAGCACGTTTTTTTCCCATGGGGCGTGGTCGTTCATCATGACCAAACAAATCCCCGTTTGTTAGGCTTGGGACATCGTCGGTTAAATCAACCGGATCCGGCGTGTCCCATTTCTTATGCTTACGCAAAATCTCCCAAACATCATCGAGAGCAAACGGCGCTGATTTGTGCTCGTCACGATACATTTGCTTCGCCCGTTTCATGACATCCATCTCACTTTCCCCACTTCTCTGTTCCGTTGCACACGTTTGAAAAAACTGTTGAACTTTGTGCAATCACGGTTCAACGTTTTTCACTTGCTTGTCATTATATCCTTGTTGCGTCGTTGAAAATTGAGTCTATTGAGCTCATTTCTGACCCGTATCCAAAACGTATCTTTGGGTTGTGCACGCCCGACTATCGGATCCTCCGTAACAGCTACATAACACCTGGCAAGTAATTCTTCCTCTGATGGTTGCCAACGCCCAACAAAGCAGTCTTCGTCATCATCATCATCGATTGGTTCGGGGTCTTTGGATTTTTTGGACTTTCGTTTAATACGACATTTGGATTTTTTTTGGAGGAGACGTGGGTGTTTCAGGAATATCATGTGTTTCAGTTTGTGAATGTTGTGAGAATTGTAGATTTTGAAAGTTGGTGTTTAATGTGCTTTGTTACCAATACAGATATTGTTGATGTTGTAAGTACATTTCTTGGCTCGACAAGCCTAGTGGGTTGGGAAAAGAGACGTTGGGGTTTGAAGATGAACCCGCGTTCGGGTTTGAAAATGAACTCGGGTTTGAGGTATTTCACCCACCACCGAGAAGATTCATGAATGTATCATCGTTGTTGCTTCCCGACATTTTTTTTTAATAATTGAAAGTATAAGATTGAGATGATTGAGTAGTGGAAGTGTGAAAAAAAATGTTGTTTTAGTTGGGTATTTATAGTGGGGAAAAAATGTTTTGTTTTTTTTATTTTATTTTTTTTTTATAAAACTAGCCGTTAGGTTGGGGGGGGGGGTAAAATGAATTTTTTTTAAACTCCAACGGCTAGTAGCCGTTAGGGGGGGGTTAAATTGGTTTTTTTTTTCAAATAACGCCCGTTATTGGGCTAACGCCGGCACCCGTGTGGTTAACACCGGTTAACGTGGGCTAACGTCCGTTTAACGTGGGGGGGGAGGGGGGGGTTAATGGGTAAGATTCTAACAAGTAGTGAAGTTTGACATACATTTAGTTCATGAATTGTTGATGCATTAAAGAACGAGCTCTACAACGAATGATATTATATCTCTAATGTAAAGAGCAATGACGGTGGCTTTTTTAAAAAAATTTAAGGCTGGTCGGTACATCTCTTATTTGGGCCGTTTGGTTTTGAGCCTATCTGGGCCGTTTGGTTTTGAGCGTATAATGGGAGAGGCCCGTTTCTTTTTTCCACCGCTTCATGTTAACACGTGTAGTGATAAGTTGATCTTATCATCTCTTTGCACCGAATCTCAGAGTAAATCTTCGATTGTTACAGATTTTTTTAGGGTTTTCTTTTGATCACATGGGTTTAGATCAATTTTTTGGGTGCTATTAGCTTCTGGGATTTTGATTCGATTATTGTGGTCAGCGGAAGAAATTTACACTTCCTTCTGCTGGATCTACGATTTTCGGTTGTCAAAGAAAATGGTAATTTGTTTCCTTATTGCATGTCGATATTTAATTTTGTTATCTGTGGCTAGGGTTTTGAAAAAGTTCGTTGCAACGTATGGAATAAAAATTTAAAAAACCACCGTCGTTGCTCTTTACATTAGAGATATAATTCCTTCATGTGTAGTTAGCTTGACACGTTTGCTGATGTTTGGTTTGTTTATTGAGAATCGGGTCAGCTTTCTTGCCTAAATGAGTGTGGCTTGCCGAGGCCCGTATCTTGGCGGGGTAGCCATTTGGTTGCAACCATGATGGGTTCCGGGTACTACTTCTGTTGTGGCTGAAACGAAAGTGTTGGTGTCATTGGACATAAGAGGCGATGATGGATTTGCATTGGTTTCATCAAAGCCGTGAACCTCTGCACCTTGGCGGGGCAAACAATCAGGTTTGCAGCCATGGCGGATGTGTCCGGTTTTCGAGACTACTAATCAATCTGAGCCTAATATAGTGTGGTGAAAACAAAAGCTACATGAATTTGAACCTTCTCCGTTTTTATAGGCGATGGTGATAACATGACAACCGTTCTCTATACATTTCGTTGGCCCGTATCTTGGCGGGCCAGTCACATAACGACGGTGGCTATTTAATATTTTCTTTGCTAATGGTCGGTTGCTAAAACAACTTTCGATTAGATCATGTTCGGTTTTTAAGATGTCTTTTGCATGTTTTGGGCCTTTGGCCCGTAGCCACGGTATATGAGCGGCCCGTTTTCTCTACCTATACGTTTTAAGCGGGACGTTTCAGTTTCGTTCTAGAATAATTTGTGCTACGTTTCTTTACAAGAGAGGAAAGTTGGTAGGTGGTGCATATCTCAGATTTTTTTTAGGTTTTTGCTATATGTTTCTGCTTTTGTTACTTTTGGTGAGGGTACAATTTTCTTGCAGTACGTAGCTTTCAAAGGTCGTAGAACTGATGTGGATGTTGTTGTGTATGACTCAAATGTTTATGTTGTCCTTAATTAGGTTGCATGTCGAGATCTAAAGAGCAACGACGGTGGCATTTAAAAAAAAAAGCAGCACTTTGGTTGGTCGGTTGGTCTGTCGTGTTGTTTTATTTCTGGGCCGCTCGGCTTTGAGCCTCTATTCCCATATCATGCTGGCCTGTTATATTAGTGGCACGTTTCAGTTTCATTCCATCTGGAACACACTACCGCTTGCTTATCATCTCATCTGAGCTTTTTCTGGTCCGCCTTATTAGATTGCAGCCACTGTTACATGTGAGCACTATGTCTTAGAAATTGTATTCAAATATCATCGTCGTTGCTCTTTACCTTATTTATTGTATAATGGTATTGAGTGTCATAGGTTTCGATTAAAAATAAGATCAATAACATGTTGGCGAGGCAGCTAACTAAGCTTGCAGCCTGTTAGGAATTAGAAATTCTATAGTAAAGAGTCGGTCACCCCAACTATAGTCTAGCATATGTTAGCTCGTAGACATTACGTTATTTACTTGTTATTTAGGTAGCTTTTTAGTTTAGAGCAACACCGTGGAGGAAGGACGGGTCTTTACCCATGTATACCGATCCACGGCCGATAGGAGGTCGTTATGTTTGTAACTATAAATACCCTCTACCTCCCAAGGTAGAGGGTTGGACCTTTCATTCATCTTAATCTAACCTTCTATGTTTTCTTTCACTTTCTCTCTCTAGAAAGGCTCCCACTTTCTCTCTCTAAAACCTCTAAACAATTCGACCCATATTATTGTTTGTTATGTGTTTATGAAATCCAATATGTAACAATTGGTATCAAGAGCCATGGTTAGATCATCTCTTACATATCTTTGGATTTCTAGTGGTTTTTAGGTGGTTTTTGAGTTTGAGAAAGTTTAGTGGTTTTTGCATCATTTGGTTGATTTCTTGTGTTAAAGTTTGGATTTTGATTGTACTTTTGTGTTTAGGATCATCACAAGTGTTTAGGTTTTGATTTGGAAGGCTTTAATCATCGTGGTTGGGTTGTTTTTGGATTGAAAAGTGTGTTTTGGAAGTTTTTCAAGTTAGCGACTTGGCTCTCGGTGTAAATTTCTTGGTAGCGACTTGGTTTAGAAAATATTAGCGAGTTGCAGTGTTGTTTGGTAGCGACTTGGTGCCTAGCGACTTGCTTTAGAGACAAGCCGACAAAAAGTACTGTTGGTGGATTCTTCACTACGGGTAGTGATTTGGTAAGGTAGTGACTTGCTTTCAATTTTGATAGCGACTTGTTCTTAAGTTTCGTAGCGACTTGGTGTTAGCGATTTGGACCAGTAGCGAGTTGCTATTTAGCGACTTGATCTCATAGCGACTTGGTGCATAGCGACTTGCTGTCAAAATTTGTAGCGACTTGGGAACTTAGCGACTTGCTTTGTCATTACTTAGCGACTTGGTCTTAGCGACTTGGTTCAAGAATTCTTAGCGACTTGTTGACTTTTCCCGACAAAACTTCAGACGGCTATAACTTTTGATCCGTAACTCCGTTTTCAGCGTTCTACCCATCATTCGGGTCAACCTTCGAGGGCTAAATCCGCTCTGAACAGAAGTTATTGAGGTTTTTATGCTTTTAGACCTAAATTTCTCGGGAAAATCGTGTATAAACCAATCCAAATCTCAACCAAATAACATCTCTGCTAATCCTACAAATAATCCTAAGTCCTAACACACAATTGTATATCATTGTGACAATCCATCAGTCATCTTAACACGTTCCATTGGTCATTGCTTAACGGTTTGGTCTTGATTTTAGTAAAATCCCGCGAAAGATTCTATTTCTCGGTTTAAATCATAGACTTGTAAAATCCCGTGCATTCTACCACATCATGTCTTACTCTACCGACCCAGTGATTTCAGAAGTGCTTAAATTGTATGATGCTGTGGACAACAATGATAATGTATGCTACACTGAACGATTAAAGATGATTGAATCAATCAATGATGATTTGAGTTCCTCATGCTCTGAGTCCAATGAGAAAGATTTGCACCTGTTCAGGCTACAGAATGCCAGGCAAAAGGAAAGCAACATTGAACCTTATCAACAACTTCACTCTCACCTCATGTTACTTCTACCCACATCAATGGAACGAACATGTATTGCCCTCTTCCGTCAGGACTTATCCACATTTACAGGAACTTTGTTGTTAAACCTAGAGCAATTGGAGCTACAACTTGACAAAGAGAAGGTTCAAAATGATAGTTCCAGTGCTGCACTTCAAGTAATCTACAAACACTTTCAGTCATTCATTAGAAGGGAATTCACATCAGATTATGATCAAGACATGACTGAAATGTCCTTCAAGAGACACACTGGAATGGAAATTAGCGTGTTCACAGAGACACTTATGCATCTCATGGATAATGTGGGGAAGTACATTGAGGAAGTTACACAGAAAGATGAAAAAGTGGATGAGTGTCAGGTGCAGTTGAGAGATTGTTGTGATGAGTCGGGTAATGTATCAGTCGAAAGATCGAGTGTTGTTGAATGCACAATATCAGAGACAACAAAGAATGATGCAACAAATTGTTCAGTAACTCATGTCAGACAAGATGTGGATACAGTAATCAGAGAGGTGAATAAATGTTTGGTGAATGAATGTCAAGTACAATCAAGAGATTGTAGTGTTGAGATGGGTAAAGCATCATATGATGGATCAGTTGGTACTGAATACATAGGCTCAGAGGCAGTTAAGCTTGAAACAGCCAGTAGTTCAGTGACTCTTGTTACACATGATGTGGATGCAAATATCAGACCGACAAATGAACAGGTGTCATGTGATGAGGTACCCTTAACTGTTCAACATAGTGCATCTGCTAATGTACCTAAACATACTGATCTTAATGCTGAACATGATTCTGATAAATGTTCCTTGGTTGAGGCTGAGCCTAATAATTTCAAAACAAATGATATGGTTAATAAAAAGGCTTTTGATGAACTTTCAAACAAATTTTCAAATCTTGAAAAACATTGCATTTCACTTGAAATTGCGATACAGAGTAAAGAAGAAAGTTTTCAACTTAACAAACCATGTAAAAATCCGGAACTTCCTAAATTCCGTGAACTTTTTGAAATTAACACTTTGAAAGATCAGCTTCAAGACAAAGACTCAACCATTTACAATCTGAAGAAACACATTTCTGGTATGCATGTGAAAAGTAATTTAGTTACAAGTTATTCTGATGTTAATGCTATTGATGATATTCAAAATGAGAAATGATGAATTAGCAGTTTGTGTGGCCAAATTACTAAAGGAAAATGAGTCCTTGAGAAAGCATCACATAGAACTAAGTGACTCTGTCAAAGAAGCTAGAACTAAATCAATGGAACAAACAAACTCTTTGATAGCAAAAATTGATGAACTCAAAGCTCAACTTCAGGATAAGAGTTTCGCTATTGTTGCCTTAAAAAATGAGCTTAGAAAAACCGTAGGGAAAACTGTGAACACTAAGTGTACAAAACCATCAACCTTGGGGAAGCCAGTTTCTCATCCCACTAGAGATTAGGCAGCCTACTGCATTTAAATCTGAAAGAACAAAATTTTCAAAAACACGGTTTGCCTCCCAAGTTGATGTGAAACATGTTTTGTCAAAACCAGTCACTTTACCTTGTTTGCCTAAGAATTCACATAATATGAATGACTTGTTCAAGAACTATGATCTAGAAGAAGCTAGGAAAAAGGCACAGATTCAAAAAGATGGAATTTTAGGTGCTAGACCCAGGGTGATGAATTCTACGAGATTTCAAGGCACTGCTAGTAGTTTTAAACCATTACCTAGGAACACTCAACTAAAGACTAGGAATTGGCTTGGATCTAAGAGTAGTTGCATTCTGAATAAAGCTATTCCCATATCAGATCACTCTAAGAACTCTAGATCATTTTCTAAATCCAAACAAGCTGTTTGCTCGAATTGTATGAAATGCATCTTTAGGGGAAATCATGATAATTGTTTTACAAAATCCCTGAAGAAAGTAAATGCTCATGCAAAGGCTCAACCTGTTAAGTCTAGGATTTTCACTAAGTCATCTACTGTGGATATGAAGCAAAACAAACTGAAAACTTCGCCTAGATGGATACCAACTACAAAATCTTTAGAAACAAGGAATAAGGATAAGTCTTCCACTATGCATAAGAAGCCTAACAATCCTAGACCTTGCCATAAGTCGATACCGTATGGTAGAATGTTTAAGGATGCTGGACTTAGGTGGATACCTACTGGAAAGCTGTTTGCCGATAGCAAAATCAAGCTTGACCATGAATCCCCAAAGGGTTTGGATACTAATGTCACTAACCAATATATATGCAATCAAGCTTGTAATGTTAGTGCAGGTAGTCCTTACTCAGTTGCAGATACTTTGATCCTTCAATACATGGACTGGCTTAAAGTATGGATAACAAAAGGATTGACATCTCATGACTCACGGGTTCAAGTTACTCAACATTGATAGTTAAATCGGCTATGACGTCTGTTCAGTTCAGTTCAGGCCTCGTACTTCATCATTATGGCGTCTGCAGATAACACTTCAGGCCCCGTTCCTCAAAGAAAAGAAAGGTGTACGCTTCAGTGTGCTTTATCTTCATAAGAAGATAAATCTTCATGTTTATGACCATTCTCATCGACATTCTTCATCAACATGCTTCATGCTTTTTCCATGCGCTTTAGTCATCAAGCGAATCGGACTACTGATAATTACTCTTATTCCACTTGCTATATATAATTAAGATGGCGATATCATGTGCTAATTTTGCGGGGGAGAAGTGTGACTAGAATACATTTGGATGATAATCACTTGTTTAATCAAGAATGGCATCTCCATATGCAATTCTTGAGGGGGAGAAGAAGTGTGAATTTTTTGCATGATTGATTGATATTTGAGAATATATGGTCAAATGGCTCCTAACTCATGTAAGAACCAAGATTCTTCTTATCGGATCATCTTCACATGTAGTTTCTTCTAAGAGCCGTTGGTTGACATCTTCACACAGGCTGATATGATTAAATGACAAAGTGCTTCTAGTTGCTGGGCTGATTTCTTGGATGAACATCTTTATGTTCTTGTTTGATTGGGAGGGATTTTAATTAAGGGGATTTGCTATTTACAAGTTAACAGGAATGCCTTTGGTGTGAAGAAGATGTTAACTGTCTATTTCCCCATTTGGACAATCTTGAAGAAGGTCGAGTCTATAGTCTAATCTACATTTTCTGCTACATGATTAGAAGACTAAAGACGTATTGCATTTGATGATCTAAAGACTTTTTCTTAATCCGGGCTGAGAAGAACACTTGAAAATCTTCGTCAGTTTAGGGGAGAGCACTAATTGGGGGAGATTGAAAAGCCAAAATTTAATCCCCAATTAGACTTGTTCATATTCTTTAGCAATGATTCATTGCTTGATTTTTGATGACACTCCTCCAACGCCTAATGCTTCACTTACTAAGGATAACTGGGATTCATTGTTTGGGAATTGTTCTTCAAAGATATGTTTGATGAGTATTTCCAACCGCTAGCGAATGTTGATCATCCAAGAAGTACTTCTTAGACTACTCAAGAATCCTAATCTCCAGTTATTCCTCAAGGTGTTGATAATGACTATCATAATATTGCAGTTGCACTCATGAATAATGATCCGCTCTTTGGTATTCCTTTGCCAAATCTTCACGGATTATTATTCATGAATAATGATCCGCTCTTTGGTATTCCTTCGCCAAATCTTCACGGATTATTGTTCCTCTCATTGTGCACGCTATAAATCAACCACATGAACATTAAGGAAAATGACTACCTCATCCGCTCGAAGACATTATTGGTGAATCTTCCAGATCAGTCACTACATGTATACTTTTAGGAAGAATGCATTGATGTTGAGGCATCATTTGTTCCTGTTCATTCAGTGGGTGAATGTACATCCGATTGTATGTTTATTCACGTGTTGGGTATTTGACATAAGTTGATTACTTCGGAGTTAATCGTTTATCACTTATTTGAGATTGAAGTTGACCTTCACAAAGGCGTTTTCTTATTTTATCTTGAAGTTGGGGATGGTTGGATGCATGACTTTCAATGATAACTTGCTCTTGATTGAATTTAAGTTGAAGACTTGGTTTATCTAGTTACCAGCAGTCTGGCTGGATGGTTGAAGACCTGGTTAACTATCACTTCAAGGAGTTACGTTGTTTTACTCAGTGACACATGCTTATGTCGTTGTGGATAATCGCAAGAGGTGTTAATGTCTCATACTTTGGTTGAGCATTGAGTACTTGGAGATTTGCTTGGAGCATAAATTCTCGACACCGTTCTTCCAACATTAATGCAAGCTTAAGATGCAAATGCGGGGAATTCTACTTCAGTTTCAAGTTTGGTACATCGGGTTTTCTTCATCAGTGGTCACTTCAAATTGTCTACGAATGGGTTGATAAAGATAGTCAGAGAGAGTTTCTATAGCAGTTGATTCTCACAAGATTCATTTGAGCTAATTTTTGTTCTTCTCTATTTCAAGAATATTTGGTATGTATAATGTGTTGCTGATTCTGAGGTATCAAGGGGGAAGGAGACATACATCTAAACACACAACGAGTACACGTGATGAACCTAATACTTCTTTTCTGTTGAAGTAATCCCGGGAAAGACAAATGTCATAACCATAGAGAAACTCAGTGTTTACTCATAGCCTTTGATATATTATTCCAACCATTTGGGAGGAAGTGGTCTCTGGATACTTTTGGTATGTGTTAACTCAACCCTCAGTAGAAGGAAATATGAGAAGAATATTTGGTTCGTGAGATGATATTGCTTATCGACATCTTCGATATGAATAATGGTAAAGTGCTTCCGATTATTCCTTCTTGTACACATTATTATGTTGATTCCGATAAGATCACAACCATCATGGGGGAGAGATATGGGTACATCTGGAACTCACAACATGTTCACCTGATCGGGCTTAATCAGTTATTCTGGAGTTGTCATCTGTAGAGATTATCAGTGACTCAACATGTTACTTGAATGTCATCGTCTCTACTCTTGTTGGGTACATGTGTACATTATGGGCTGATTGGTTATATGTAAGATAATTGGAATGCATTTGGAAATATGAAGATGTTGATGTATTGTTCCCCTGAATAGACAACTGGTCAATCTCGAAGAGTAATGTGTACATCGGAGACGCACAACAGATTCATGTGATCGAAGTTCATCAGTTATTCCTGATTTGATAACCAATCGACACGATCTATGTTTCAACTTGTTACTTTGGTGTTCTCGTGTTCTTCGGGGTGCAGAGCTTCATTCAATAAGACTGTTTTCATTCATTTCTACTTCTTGGAAAATGGTCTTTATAAGGATTTTCGGTTTGGGGGGAAGCTGCCAAAGTCTCTCTTTCTCTAAGGCTCATGTTCTATCTTCTATTCTGGAGCCTCGAAAGCTTTGGTGGTGGAAGTTTAAGAGATGACGAATTCTATCTTCTACGAAGTGCTGAACGATTTCCTTATTTCGGTACTCGTATCATCATCCTCTTAAACTATTTCTCTATATCTGTAGATATTTTTCAAAAAAAGAAAATAAAAAAATATAAAATCTTCAAAAGCCCATAAAAATCATAAAATTGAAAAATTCCAAAAATATTGTTTTCTCAAGACATGTCTTCTGATATCGATAACATCTACGGTCTTAGAAATGTCATTCAATAATGGCACGGGTCTTTAGATGAAGTTCGAGCAGGAGGTGTAAATATTCCTTTCTAAACATGTCTAAAAAAAATGGCTTACAGTTATTTCAGACTGTAACCTGGGCTTCAAATAATTGCTTACAGTTATTTCAGACTGTAACCCGTGCTTAAACTATGGCTTGTTATTATTTCAGATAGCAACCCGTTTTTCAAGAAAGGAAAGTGCTGCACTAAACATATTTTCAAAAATATCGTGCACTTATCCAAAAACTAAAATGAGGAAAGTATGTCGAAGGACTGCTGTTCCTACACAAATGTTTTTCCGTCTAAAATTCTTCAGAAAAATATTTGTTGTTTTCCAAAAAAATGGTGGTAAAATGAGTTGCTTTAACAACAATCAGATTCAGAGTTTTTATAAAATTTGCAAACTCAAGAAATGACTTCAGCGCTTTTAAACTTTTCATAAAAATGAGTCATGGATTGAGGGGGATAATGTTTTCAAATCTATATCATCTAACGGGCTTTCTTAATTATCCTACGTGCTTAATTAAAATTGATATTTGCCTATGTCGAAGGACTAGGAATTTAGGATATGATTGTTAGGATTAGATGATTAGAGGTTGATAAACACATTATTCCTATACATTTGTATGATCTGATTGATATGTTACATTGACTTTTATTAGTCGATTGCTGTTTGGGTGATGTCGACCACCATATATTTGTATGTGTGTTCACTAACGTATGCAGGTATATTGGTATAAAAGAATGTTCCCGATCCGGATCCCACAATTGAAGATGATTGGATGCCGAAAGGAAAGGGTAACTATATCTTGGGTTGACAAATGAAGAAACGGAGCTTAATTGGACTTCTATGGAGAGTTGGCATAAATGCAACGTAAGAGGTCTCACTGCATCAGCAGTTGGTTCTCTTCTAAGTGATTGAAGAAACGGAGCTTAATTTGACCTCTGTTGGCATTCAAAATGCAACGTAAGAAGAAGTCTCACTGCATCAGCAGATGGTTTTTCTTCCAAACCCTACAGCAACAACAACGGAAGCTTCTCTACCACCTAACGTATCTTGTGCAGGAAAAAGTAGTGATGATACAATTTTTATAAAACTTTGAATAATATTGTTTTGATAATGGAAAAATATTGTTTTGAAAATTAATCGGATTCAAAGTTTTGAAATCAACCGGACTCTTATTTTGTCAAATCTTAAGTGATTTCAAATTAAATATTTTCAAACGATATTTCATCTATCAAGTCCGTTTGTACAAATTAAAGTGGTGATCTAAAGATTTAATGTTATGTCATGGTATGATTTTCTTTAGAATCAAGATCTTTCAAAATGAAATTTTTTCTGTTCTTGTTTGATTGTGAAATTGTTTTATTTTACCTAAAAGATCTCTTAAAACAATCATACCTAACACTAACAATCTTTAATGTCTTAAAATGGTCATTATCTGTCATTTTTCAAAATTAAATCAAGCCACGTCTTTCCCCAAAATCTTTTAAATGATTTAAATCAATTGGGATCACAAATCTCAAAAGGTTTGAAATTTTGATCGGGGTAGAGATCGTGAGTTAAATCTCTTATCTGTTTAAATGGAATTGGTTTTAGTCCTTTTAAGGCACTCCTGCCTCCATGTGCCAAACGATTTCAAATACACAATGCACATGTTGAGGAGGAGGATTTATCCAAAAACCGGATGAGTATTTAAACAAGGCCACATTTTCTCCCATGTTTTCTAAACCTAATTAAATCACTTGGGATCCAAAATCTCAAAGGGTTTGATATTTTTGATCGGGGAGAATTTGTGATTTAATAATGAAATTTGATAAAAGGTGATCGTTTTGATTCAAATGTGCATGCTGCTCTCTCTTGTGTGCTAAACGCTTTCGAATCTCGAAGCACATATTGAGGGGGAGCATTTTAAAGAAAATAAACTATTGAGGTACAAAAGCTTTTATGTTTTAACATAAAGTACCTTGATTGAGTTTTCAAATGGTTTTCTAAATGGCTTTTGTGATTCGTGGATGTGCTTCAAAAGAACTCTTGCCTCTATGTGTTAAAATGATTTCTCTTATCCTATGCACATATTGAGGGGGAGAATTTTACCAAGAAAATCAAATGGCTTTTTTCTATGGAAATTGTGATCAAGAAATTAATTCTTTCAAAGAACTCTTGCCTCCATGTGTTAAACGATTTCAAAATCATATGCACATGTTGAGGGGGAGCTTTTCTAAATGATCAAAACTATTAAGGTACAAAATGCTTTGATCTCGCATCACAAGTACCTTGATTGTTTTTCCAAATGATTTTTCAATTGGTTTCGAGAAGGAATGAACTGTACCAAAAGACCGACCATTTTACTTTATGCATGGAGTTATAAGGATGGTTAGGTTAGGTATTTGTTCCCACGATCCCGCCAGAGCCGGAGGGATCTACCCAGGGACAATCCACTAGATAGTGTAGAGTCCTTAGGTATATTGAAAAAAGAAGAAAAGTGAGATACGGGAAGAGTGCGGACTAAGACAGAGCTAGTACTGGAATAAACCCAACAAGGTTCTAGTAATGAAGTCTCGGTAAGCACTGAAGGGGTTGAAGAATGAAAAAGAAATGAATGTGAAAAAGGGTGAAAAGAAATAGCCCTCAAATAATTCAACCTTAGGGCATTAATGGGTTCAATACATATGCTACCGGTTGTTACTAAGGTAACACTGGTATTGAAGACAAGACGTCATGGACCCAGTGACGCACTGCACTAACCTTCCCAAGCTACTCAAGTTCCTCTTAAAAGGGCTTGTTTCATTCTCACGGGGAACCTACATAATCTATCGACTTTCTCTTAGAGATAGTTGATATTGAAGAAGGAGACCCTCTCCCTAGGCTCCGGCATAGGAACCAAATGTGCACAATTGAGTCTAGAGCCAAGAGATCATCCACAATATCTCACTAGGACACAAAATTGATGAAGACTTACTGTTTCACACAATGTGGAAAGTAAGAATATATTAAGAGTCCTACGCATTATCCTAGTGGTATTGCCAGAACATCCGAGTGATATGTAAAAATATTCACAATGAAGATGGAAATCCTTCTAGAGCCAACATCAAACAAGCTTTTGGTGGGTGACATGTGAGATCTTTTCTAAAGATCAAGCTTGTGACAACTGGATTGAAACAATGGGGCGATTCACTCTTGAATCAATCTTGGTCCAGGAATGGTATTGACGAATACTTTTGGAAAAACCGTTCGATGTGCAAATCTTCTTTTCACTAGCGCATCGAATGTGTACTTATGTTTTCAAACACAAAAAGTATCTCTGATTGAAAAAATACTTTTGGAAAAACCGTTCGATGTGAAAATCTTCTTTTCTCTAGCACGTCGAATGTGTACTCTTTTAAATACAAAAAGTATTTTGATTGAAAATTTATCTTTCTCATAAAACCTTCATCGTATTGCAAAACTCTTTCTTCTAAGCAATACGCGATTTTTTGTTCAAATCATTTTTCATCAATCAGTGAATCTCAATTCGCTGGTTCACTCACTCCGTGTTGTCTTCTTTGAGACGTTCCGGTCTGAGAACAGCTAGAACAGCTGCGAAACCCTGTCAAGGAGATTCTTAGGAATCCTACCTGATCACAGGCAGTACTTGTACTGATCAACGGGGAACCGTGGGCCGTGTACCTCAATTCAGCGAAAGTGATCAAAGACACTTTTGTGTGATTTATTGCTAACTGTTGTTTGCAGGTACATTTGGACGGTTGCAGCTGATCAGAATTGAGGAGTCAATCCAAAGCCGCATGCTCACAGAATTCACACTTAATTGAAGTAATCATGACTGGTGCATATCTACAGAACCTGGCTCTGATATTTTCATACTATGCTTCTGCTACGCTGCTGCTAATATCATAAACCAGTAAAAGCTTCCGCTACTCTGATGGAAAGATGTCATGATCCAGAAAGTGTGAGCATGTCGGTCCGAAAGTCACAACATCACATGATGGCAACACAACAAAGGGTGATCCAGAGATTTACTGTGGCCGATGATCTCAAAGAAAGCTCAAAGATCATCAAAGATGTGGATCAGTTCAAAGACCTCCACTGAAAGTACAAAACTATGCGAACTTTGAAGTTTCGCTACTAAAGCACAAAGATTGCGGAAATGAAGAATTCAAGTCTACGAGCTCAAGAACGAAGTCAAGCATAGAATTCTAGGACACAAAATGTAATTCATGGGGTGACCTCCCTTAGGGGGAGATTGTTAGGAATTAGAAATTCTATAGTAAAGAGTCGGTCACCCCAACTATAGTCTAGCATATGTTAGCTCATAGACATTACGTTATTTACTTGTTATTTAGGTAGCCTTTTAGTTTAGAGCAACACCGTGGAGGAAGGACGGGTCTTTACCCACTGTATACCTGATCCACAGGCCGATAGGAGGTCGTTATATTTGTAACTATAAATACCCTCTACCTCCCAAGGTAGAGGGTTGGACCTTTCATTCATCTTAATCTAACCTTCTATGTTTTCTTTCACTTTCTCTCTCTAGAAAGGCTCCCACTTTCTCTCTCTAAAACCTCTAAACAATTCGACCCATATTATTGTTTGTTATGTGTTTATGAAATCCAATATGTAACACAGCCACTATTACATGTGAGGAATTTAGAAATATATGATGTACTAAGGGGCAGTGATGATTACATGTTTTCTAAATAAAATGAAGTGGGTCATTAGAGGTTCGATACGTAACTTGGCATGGCAATAACCGGGCGGCATGTAGTTGTCATTATGCAACCATGTTTTTTGCAGCCATGGCGGAATTCGGATTTCTTTTACCCTCTCGCATTGAAGAATCTGAGCCTAATTACTTATTTTATTCAAATTTGGTTTAAACTTATCGCTTTATGCATTTTTAATATGTGTAGATAAACATGTATATATAACGTACTGGCCTGTCATGATCGTTATTGGTTTTGTTACGCGGTTTAAACGTACCGTTTTTATATACTTTGCTGGAACTTCTAATGGAACTTCTATAAATATTGGCCATGGTAAAAATAGAGTAGCCATTGCAGCTACTTTTCTAGACAAACATGCTTTAATTTAATTTGCCGGTATCGCTTTCTCAAAATACCAATATGAAAAAGAGTTGTTTTTGATGAAGAGTGGGGTTTTTGATGGTTTGGATACCTTAAAACAAACTACCACAAAAGTCTTGGGCTGCGATCTGATCTCAGTCCTGCATTTCTTTGGCATCCACTATTCCTGATCAGTATTCGGCAAATGGAAGTTGTGATTAGTATTCGGCCACGAAAAACTAATCCTACTACTGATGTACTGGGATTGCTTTTTCTTGGTCGAATACTGATCACCGCTTATGGTTTCCATAATGCATCCACCACAAGGTTTGGTATTTCATACAAGATTTCAACCTTTACGGATACAGGTATTTATTTTCAATTTGAATTTCGTTGTTCTTCTTAAGATTATCAGTAGTTTCGTAGCGAATATGTTTGTTGCAGCTTTGCTGGGATGCGTTTTGAGTTGTTGAGAAGGTTGTGTGTAGACTGCATGCATCTACCTGTGATTTTTCTGTTTTGCATATCGTTTGTTTTTGTGTGACTTTGTTTCCGTAGCTAAAGTCAGGGCTTAAAATTTGTTTTCCTTCTGTTCGTGGACTTGCATGCGTTGGTTAGTATGTTTTCGTATTTAAGATGCATGGCAGGATGCTTTTGGCCCGCATCGTGCTAAGGCAGTTATGTCAAATGCATGACTGCAGCCATGTTGGTCGCTTGCTATCGCTACTGTATACATGTATCTGAGGTTTTGAAATAGTCTTCTGTCCACTGTTTGCTGGCTGGAGACGGTATCTTGCATATGAATTTTAGTCTTCTCCCTTTCTATAGGCGATGATGATAATATGCTGACCATAGCTCATACATTTTCTTTGCGCGCATCGTAGCACGGAAGTCATATCGAGTGTATGGCTGCAACCATGTTGGTAGCCTGGTATCGCTATTGTATACGCATATCTAAGCCTCATTTGGTGTCAACATCCACGTGTTTCTGTGACTTACGACGTGTTAGCGAAAGTGTGGATTACGTGCTAAACGAACGTACGTTCGCACAGTATTCGGTGTGTGTATTTAACAGGTATGTATTGTTGTTACTTTATCGGGAAGCATGAATAATGAACATAAAAGGTTTCGCACCAAATAATGTTAGCTGACAACTGCTGTCTATGTATCGCTATATCGGCAGGTTCTAATTCTAATACTGCAATAAGACTACTTGGAATGCCAATATTCTCATATTGTATATACGCTTATATGACCTTTCAAGATCATAGGTTACTGCATTGCCGTAAGCAGGGAGTGATTGGAATTGCCCATACGTTTGCAGTCGGTAGGAGTAGAATCTTATCCAACTGAATTGTCGTGTCACTGATTGGGAGCTTTCCACCTGGTAGAATATTGCAAGCTTCATTTGCTAATATTGATATGAGATGTTTAAGATATTGCCCTGTTCTAATTCACCCCTCGAAACCCTTTCGTTCTCACAACGTTCTAGCAATACGTCTGGTGCAGACCTTTGCACAACAACCGTTGAAATATCAAAAGGAATTCAATGGGCGAGTAGACGAGTCTCGCTATCCTGAACATCGCGTCTCAACATTAGCGACTGGCGCTTCAAATGTACTCCCGAGTGGAAAGAGTCCACTCGATGACGCAACAATATTCAGGTACGAAAGCAAAGAAACCTTTGGGCAGTACAACCTGTGCGGGTGCATGTTTCAAGAACTCGGTCATGTTTTTTACGTGCGTAGGCATGTCTCCTTTTGTTTCACACCAAATAATGTTACCTAACAACTGTCGTCTAC
The DNA here is from genome assembly GCA_910596185.1 of Chrysanthemum makinoi. NCBI lineage: Eukaryota > Viridiplantae > Streptophyta > Magnoliopsida > Asterales > Asteraceae > Chrysanthemum > Chrysanthemum makinoi. The sequence continues at coordinate 234,881,321 of OU343217.1, read as the reverse complement.
ATATTGCTATATCAGTAGGTTCTAATTCTAATACTGCAAGAATACTATTTGGAATGGCAATATTCTCATATTCTGTATACGCTTATATTACCCTTCAGTATCATAGGTTACTGCATTCCCGTAAGTAAGGAGTGATTAGAATTGGCCATACGTTTGCAGTCGGTAGGAGTAGAATCATATCCAACTGGATAGTCGTGTCATCGATTGGAATCTTTCCACCTGGTAGAATAGTGCAATCTTCATTTGCTAATATTGATACGGGATGTTTAAGATATTGCACGGTTCTCATCTTTTCCTCGAATTCCTTTCGTTGTGACAATGGTCTAGCAATACGTCTGGTGCAGACCTTTGCACAAAGACTCTTGACACAGCAAAAGGAATTTGAGGGGGCGATTAGACGGGTCTCACTATCCTGAACATCGCGTGTCAACATCATCGACTGACGATTGAAGTATACTTCCGAGTGGAAAGGTTCAACTCGATGACACAACGGTATTCAAGTATGAAACAAAAGGTTCCTTCACAGAGTACAACTTGTGCGGGTACAAGCTTCGCGAACAGCGAAAGATTCTTTCACCAAGTCGATGGCGATAACCTCCTTGAACATGCACGTACTCGTGTATAACTGTCTTATTGGAGTTCTTTTACTTTTTTATATTTGTTCACGACTCCTTTTGAATGTATCCAGTTTGGGATGAACGTATCAAAGGTCCAACATTTCTTGATTTTGTGAGTTCTTAAACGTATCCAAACGCGTTCCGCATATAAAAATAAAATAAAAACAAAAAATCCCCCGCAACGCGGGGGTGATTTTCACCTCGTTACTACTAAATACACAACTTTCTTCATTATCGAGCCAAATATAATTGCACTAATAAGTTACCAAGTTCTTTTCAAGTCTCAATCATTTTAATTGTATTCCTCAAGCCCTAATAAATAGTACCAATATTCACATGACAAAAGTTCCAAACACAATTCCAAATTTTACTTCAAATGATGATGCACACAAGGTCAATGAATACATGTTTCAAAAGCAACAAGGTGAATATGTGATTTACAAGAGTTCGGATGAAATATGTAAGGCACCAAATCATACTCTTGATCAAGAACAATTATACCCACTCTAGATATTAAAAACTCTAGATTATCACGATATGCCGCCTCATGCCCTAAAGCTAAAAAAGGACATACGTGTGATGCTCCTACGAAATGTGAATCCGAGCTCGGGTTTGTGCAATCAAACTCGCCTCATTATCATCCATCTAGGAAAATTGATCATTCGAGCAAAAATCATCACCGACTCAAATATAAAGGATACAACCTTAATACTAAGAATTACCCTTACTTCAACGAAATCAAAATGGCCATTCATAATTAAAAGAAGACAATTCCCGATAAAATAGTGTTGCCAGTGTACAACCCTTATCAGCAATATGTGAGAAAATTGCAGTATTCATTCCTTTTAGTTCTTCACATCATGTGAATTAGATGGAATGGAGTATCTTTGATTTGTGCGAGCAATAAGAAAAAAAATACTTTTGTTATATTTGAAGTCAGTTTAAACACTGTGTCGTATTTTTCTTTTTCTTCATACGTCATGTATACTAGCGGGGTATCCGCACGTTGCAGCGAGCGATGGTTACTGTGAAATAAAAATTTTCGATAAATAATGTGTTTTAGTTTATTATGTTTTTTTTAACAATAAATTTACGGATATCAAGAATTTCGTATAGTCCGTGCCCTTTCGGGCTCGAGCTCATTTGGTCCGCTCCAGTTCGGGCTCAAGCCCATTTGGCCCGTTGCCCGTTCGGGCTTGAATATTTGTATAATGTGTTTTATTATTTGTAGTAGTGAAATTTAATGCAGGAATTGTGTTTTATTTGGTTGTACAATATGCTTGATAATTTGTATTTCTTATGTAAGGGGTGTTTTAATAACTGTATTAATTGTATTTATTGACCAATTAAATAATTGACTACATTAAATAGCATTAATGTGGTGTTTTTTTGTACACTATGCTTCTTGTCTTGTACGTCTAAAAATTATGTGCATTAAAGTGTTGTACACTATGTTTCTTTTCTTGTAAGTAGTAGTCATTATAATCATTAATAACATTGACCACTTTAATAGCATTAATGTTGTAAGTCTGAAAATTACATCATGCTTAATTTGTTGTACACTATGCTTATTTTGTTGTAAATCTGAAAATGGGTTGCAGCTATTGTACATTGTGCTTAAATGGTTGTAATTTTTGGTGAAAGAGTTTTTTTAATAGCATTAATGTTGTTTGATAGAATTTTGGTCTTAAAATGACATCACGCTTTATTTTGTTGTACAATATGCTTACTTTGTTGTAATTCTGAAAATTGAGTGCATTAAAATGTTGTAAACCATGCTTAATTTCTTGTACGTCTTAAAATTAAGAGTGATGTGCCTTCGTGCATTATAAGTAGTATAGATTAGTATGGGATAGTTGCATAAGATTAGGGTGAAGGTTTTTAGGGTTGAGTTAATATTGAGTTTAGTTTTTTAATTCTCTTTGAAAAAGTGTTTGATGAATGAAAATGTAGTTTATTAGTATTAGCATTAATCTTTGTAACCCACAAAGTGTTTTTTTAGTAATAAACCAATATTAACACCCTTTTGTAGCGGTGAGTGTTAGCACATTTGATTTTAACATATAAATTAAATGAGTTTGCTAAAATAGAAAAATACGGCATATTAAAAATATCACGCTAAGTAATGAATATAAAGGAAAAAGTAAATAATTTTGGCTCGAAGCCGTTTGTAAATTATAATAATAAATAAAAGAGTTAAGTTTTAGACATAAGCAAAAATTCAATTCATTAAAAAAAAAAAAATAATAATAAAAAAAAAAATGTGCATCGCATGGATTAGAATGACCCGTTTAACATATAATTGATTTAAAATACATTAAATAACAAAGAACGTGATGCATGTTAAGAAAAAAGAGCAGTTTAAACTTTAATTGATCCATAAACTTTTGATTATTTTTATAAGCTAGAGAAGTAGTAATTTTAAAAGATTATGAAATATTATTTTTTCAAAGATCTTTGATAAGTTCGGTCTTTCAAACAAAACTTATATTTTAATTATTGCAAAATTTCGCATAATATTGTGCGCCAAAACTAAACATGCATTGAGAGACTCTAAGGGCTTGTTTTTTTTTTTTTTTTTTTTTCTGTATTAAGTGTGTGAGTCCCTTTCTGTTAATGAGTCTTAATGGGGAGGAGCAACTTTTGCTTCCTCTCTCCATATAAACCAGAAAAAGAAACATATTATATGTGTGGCACCACCACTATCTCCCCATTAAGATTCATTAACATAAAAAAGAAACACCCCTAAGCCAAACCAATTGACAATCAAGAGCAACACAAAAAAAGATAAAACGCGCAAAAAGTAAACTAAAAGCATGTCGGGATGAGTTTCATTTCTAGAACGATGAATATGAGTCGATAATAAAGTACTTGATCGATATCTATAAATTAAAAAGGTCATACAGAGTTTTTTCAACTGATTTGGATAGTAGTCATAGTACGTTCCATTATATATTATGCTGTAATAACCCAACTACCCAAGAGATATATATCAGTTATGACTGATAATTAGGCTACTCTTTTTATTTTCCTTAGTGGTCATCTATTTTGATTAGAGGTCATTTTCGTTTTTTCGGCTATGGTTAGTTAACTTTATCAGATAACTATAGAGTGCTCCTAGATATTAAAGGCTCATCTTCTTGTAGGTACATTTGTTTTCTTTGGTGATTATGACACATAGTATATTTTGTTTTATAAATGAAAGTCAAATTATCAGCATCAACTATTAATATAGTTTGTTCACATTCCCTAATTTGTTAGTATCAATATCAAAATCTTTAGTTTAGGTGTTTGGTTCTAAAAGCAAATTTTGTTGAAGGACAAAAATGACACGTGAAACCATATAAATTCTAGATATTATTACATTTTCTCTTTTATCATTGGACAAATCCATCTATGATTAATTCCTTTGGAGTGTTTCCTAAAACTATTTACTGATTAGAATTTCGTTTTCATGGTTGTCACATTTGGCCCTTGTGATAGAATAGATGATGCTACTCGTCTAGCTAATGTGGCTTTTCGAAAAAATAACTCTGTCGATCTTCTATTGGACATCGAAAACTGTAAAATTTAGAAGGAAAATGATAATACTATAATCAGATCCTACTATAATATTACAAGACAATGACATTAAATAAGAAAACATAAAGAAACCCTAACTCTTAAACCAATCTAAACAAATGGGTCAGACTTAACGAGCGCATCATTTATTATCTAAAAACCCTTCTCAAACTCACAATGTTGCAAAACCAAAATCAGAGCAGAGCAACATAAATACGGAGATGAACGAGAGTAGATTTAGACAAATAGATGCAATCAAAAGTAGACGAAGAGCTGATTCAAGCAGATGAAGAGCATTTTCAAGCAGATGCAAACAAAAGTAGATGAAGAGCTGATTCAGGCAGGCAGATACAGACATAGCAGATGAAGAGCATTTTCAAGCAGATGCAAACAAAAGTAGATGAAGAGCATATTCAGGCTGACAAATGCAGACAAAGGAGATGAAGAGCAGATTCAGGTAGACAGATGCAAACAAATGAGATGAAGAGCAGATTCAGGAAGACAAATGCATACTGAACAAAACCTAGTGCAGAGCACATTCAGCGTTAGAGCGGAATCAGATAGTGGCAAACATATACAAAACAAAATTAGACATAACCAAACATATGCAATACCATGCAGTATCGGATGCAGATTCAAGCAAAATAAGACATATACGAATGCGGAACCGAACATGTACAATATTATAACAAACAAAAATGCAACCGAACCTTGCATAAACAAAACCGATCCGAATTTTGAAGAATAAACATGAATCCACCAAACAAAGTTAGTTGACCGAATCAAACTGGCCTTAATCAACAACCCAAACAATGAGAATATTAACCCATTTAACGTACTAATCAAACCTGGTGTGGTCTAAACCCTACTGGCAGATGCACAAAATAAAACCAAACATAAACAAAGAGTGAATCTGGTAGTACCTTCGACGAATGATATCTCCCATAAAGGAGATCCGATACCAAATCCCTCCAGTGGGAATTTGGGACTACGTGTTGAGAAGCTACAACCCAAATATCATGATGATATAATAGTTAACAAATGCGTTATGCCTATTCTTCCACGGGGGCGCAAAATGTGATGAACTGAAAACAACAGCCGATTCGACGGGTTCCTGTGACTTGGTCAAGACTCCATTTCAAAAACTGAACGGTCAAAGTGTAGAATAGTGTGTCTACTAACTTCAGTACAACTTTCAGAAAAATCTGACGGTTAACAAATCACATATCGTGTTTTTTCCACGGCTGTGCAGACAATCACGAATATAAACAAAACAACAGAAAAGAAAACATGATCCCTCTGGTCCACCGACAATTAGCCGATGCCCAGAGAATGATAATACTCCGGTGACTTGTATCTAAGGTTGTGATACCATGTAGAAACCAGAAGGACTATAATATTACAATACAATGCCATTAAATAAAAAAACATAAACAACCCCTAACTCGTAACAATCTAAACAAACGGATGAGACTTAACAGGCATTTATTATCTAACAAAAACAAGTGTTAGTGTTCGTGGTATTGAAGTGTTTAGCCATTTACGACATGTGATGTGGGGCAAGTCACATACATTTCTATTATCTTTTACAGTTTCCTCCACACACTTTTCGACACGAAGAAGTAAATTGGAATTTGGGATCGTTGATTGAAAATAATCTTAATTTCTACGAAGTGTGACGTGTCCCATTTGTTTGTTTTTCAATATTTGTCCTTGATCGACAACTTGACTAATGTGCTTAATCACATGATGGAACACAAAATGGACATGTTCCTTTCATTAGACATGATTGTAAAACATGATAATGATATACAGATTTTTAGTTTAGTGTTAAAGATCATTATTGCTTTCTTTGTCAATAGAGATTATTTATTTGTGTGTCATGTTACTCAGCTAATGTCGACATCTAACAAATCAATTTAACCTTCTATGAATACAATTATACTGATAAAAATTTATCATAAAATAAACAGTTAATCTAGTTATGTATACCTCTTGAAAAAAAAAATTGGCACGTAGTTGCTTAACAAGTGGTGAGTATGCATGAGTAACAAGCTTTAAGTACAACTATCATGTAACCCTTATTATTCTCCTCTTTTTATTCTAGCTGCCGCTAAAAAAATTAAATGGAAAATTTCTTTATCTTTTTACCAAATGTTTCATTTAAGGTTTTAGGATTAACTTTTAAGATCATTTTTTTTTTAAATAAAATAGTGAAAATATATATTACTTTAACAACATAACTCTACAAGCAAGCAACTTATTGATGAATGGACATGTCCCAAACATCACTTAAAAGCTCATGAACAAATAGAAAACATTACATTCAAACTGTTTAATATTACTTGCTACTAAATACACCATAAAATGAACTTGCAGGCTGCAAGCTCACAGAATTCACCGTATCACCATGCATTTAAGGATATACCCGTGAGTGGGCTACATTTCCCCTTGTAAGATTAACTGGAGTGATGCTCAACTCACTATTTGGTGAGTAAGTGACTCACGCCCCACCCAAAACACAAGTCTGAAGTCACGACTATTTTTGCAAATTATGATGAATTTGTTCACCAATGTATCCAACTAACAATTGTGGCCCCATGTAAAAGTAATTTTTTTTATTTGTTTTGTGAGTGTATGTGAGATAGTTAATGAGGTATATATGTATAAAATATGTATTTTAATAAAAAGTGAGAGAGGTTGACCAAAACGGATGTATGATGAGTGAGAGTGAGTGAAAGTGAGAGGAGAGAAAAAGCTGAGGTGGCGCTGAAGTGGCTCACCAACCACTACTTTCAGCCTTAGGTTAAAGGGCAAGGAAGCAACATTTTCACCTTACACCTCAGCGCCAATTCACCTTTCTCTCTCTTCTCACTTCCCCCACACCCACTCACCTATTTGTGGTCAAGGGCGCCTTTATAGTCACCTTAACTTCCATTTTTTTTATAACTCACAAAATTAAAAACGTAAGTACAAAATTATAAACGTAAATGTACGAAATAAAAACGCAAACATAGGAAATTAAAACATTACATAACTTCGAATATTATAAATAGTACATAAACTTCTAATATTAAAAACACAAACCTAGGAAATTAAAACATTTCACCGTACCGCGATATAGAAAATAAAACACATAGATTAAAATACGTAAAGTTAATTCACGTGACCCCAAATTTCAGAGTTGTCTGAGTCATAACCATCATCGTAAGAAGACCAGTTCGCAAACCTGCTCTCTTCGTACTCTCGTTCCAAAGTGTTAGACAAGTCATCCCTACTCTCTTGTTCTTTCCTTGCTTCCTGCTCCTACGAGCAGCTTCATCCCGTGCTTGTTGTTCTTCCATTTCTTTCAAAGCTTCTTCATCTTCAAGATACGGATTTTCTTCTAGTTCCACAACTGGTTTCTCAATTGCTACCTCAACCGGTTCCTCAATTGCTACCTCAACCGGTTCCTCGTCCTTTGAGAAAAACGAGAAGATATCCGTTGGTGGAGTGTTAACCGTGTTTTCTTGAGACATTCTTGAGAGAGTTTGGTAAAAAGAGTTGAGAAGAGTATAGAATAGTGAAGTTGTATTTGAAAAATGGAGAAGTAAATGAGTATTTATATAAAAATAGTGTAGTGGTTTTTTTTTTCTTTTTTTTTTACATATACATTAAACTGATACAAATTTAGGCCACGTTTTTTTCCAATTCACATAGATGACTTGGTCACTGAGTTTGTTCTTGGACTTTGGAAACTCGCACGTGCTTTGAGACATTGGCCAAGGATACTCGCGTATGAAAAGTTGATCACCTAGCACTACTCACGCCTTTGCCGAGTAGTCTAAAATTACCATAAAATTAACTTTAGATACTCCCTCACAGTAAAGTATTAGAGCACGTACAACGGTAACGCCATAACGGCGTTAAAAGCTAAATAACGGCGTTATGGCCGTTACCCCCATTGTAGCAATAGCGTTAATCAAAGGCAAGGGTACCTGCGTTGGTTTGGCAACGGGCGTTAGGGGAGGGAAAAAAATCAAAAAATTTACACTTTACTACCCTAAACGGCTACTAGCCATAAAAAAAATCAAAAACCTTTTTTTACCACTATAAATACCCAATTAAAACATTATTTCTTTTCACACTTCCACTACTAAATCCTCTCAATACTCTCAATCTTTCAACTTCGATTAACTGCAAAAAAAAACAATGTCGGGAGGCAACGACGATAGTTTCTTCAATCTTCTCGCCGGTGGGTGGAATCCCTCAAACCCGGGTTCATCATCTAACCATAACGCGGGTTCATCTTCAAAACCACAACCCACTAGGCGCTTCGAGCCAAGAAATGTGGCAACAACATCAAACATTTCTGTATTGGCAACAACAAAACCAACAAAACACCTTAAACTCCAACTTTCAAAACCTACAATTCACACAACAATCACAAACTGAAACACATGATGTTGCTGACACACCCACGTCTCCTCCAAAGAAAGGAAAAGGTCGTGTTAAGCGAAAATCAAAAAAATCCAAAGACCCCGAGCCCGAACCAGTTGATTCTGATGAAGAGGAAGTTGTTGTTAACGCACGTTGGACGGAAGCATTACTTGCAACATGTTACATAGCTGTTTCGGAGGATCCGAAAGTTGGAAAGTGCCAACCCAGAGATACGTTTTGGTATCGGGTCAGAAATGAGTTCAATAAAAACAACTTTCAACGGCGTAACAAGGACATGCTGTCAAGCTAGTGGAAAACTTTGAACGGCATATGCACAAAGTTCAACTCTCATTACAAACGTGCGAAACAGGATCAACGAAGCGGGAAAGTGAGTGGATGTGATGCAACGGGCAAAGCAATGGTATCGTGAGGAAACCAAGGGATCAGCTTTTGGTCTCGATGACGCTTGGGAGGTTTTGCGTCATTATAAGAAATGGGACACGCCGGAACCGGTTGATTTAACCGGCGAAGTCCCAAGCCAAACAAACGAGGCTTTGTTTGGCCATGATGAACAACCTCGTCCCATGGGAAAGAAACGTGTTACCAAGAAAGCAAGATCCGAGACTACAACAAGTACTGGGGGAACAAGCACTGGAGGAACGAGCTCGTCAAGTTATTTCACCGAAACTATAGCAAACGAGTATCGTTTGAAACGAGAAGTCTCCGAAGCGGCGTATCGGGCCCAGCAGGAAAAAGATCTCACAATAAAAAGGTTGGAAGAGATAAAGTTTTTGATGACGCCTACTGAAGGGCAAGATCCAATGGTCGTGGAGTGGATCAATGACGAAAAAGATCGAATCATCAAAAAATATAACTTGAAACCTCGTCAGTAGATCGTATTCTCGTCATTTCCTTTAATTTGTTGTAACGTTTTATTTACAGTGTTTTTTTTATTTCGTTGTACTTTTTTTTTTAATCTCGTATTTTAATATGTTTTCAATTTTAATGAAGTGTTTGTTTTAGTTTAATAAATGAAGTGTTTGTTTTAGTTTAGGGGTTAAAATTGAAAATATGAAATGTTATTAATGTTATTGGGATGTTATTGGTGTGGGTGTTTTTTGGGGATGTTAATGTTAAATGTTAAAGCTGACGTGGACGGTGTTATTGGTGTTATGGTGTTATTGTTGTATATGCTCTTAGGTCATATCACAACTTTTAAGATCATTTTAAAAAATGAGTGATATTCACATCAAATAAATTTATGCGCTTATTACAATTATGCACATAACATGTAATAACATAAATATTAATGATGTAATATTATGATATGTGCATTAATTTATTTTATGGGAGTATTCACTTTCTTTTGAAAAACACTTCGGGCTAAATATTATAGATATTGTTTCTATTTCTGGTTTAATCACCACTGCTTTAAATTTGTGGTGTTTATTCGTTATGGTCACTTCGGGCTAAATATTATAGATATTGTTTCTATTTCAGGTTAATCACCACTGCTTTAAATTTGTGGTGTTTATTCGTTATGGTCAAAATATCCAAGCCGTAAAGATGCTACAGATAAGGTCATATTAAAGACACGTCAGGTAACCATTGGATGTATCAACATATTCTACTTACTAGACGAGTACCCGCGCCTAGCGGCAGCGATGTCTAGTTTTCTGCAAAGTTCCGATGACCCATAAGTTTCTTTCAACAAACTGTATTTGTAGCATTAGAGAATCGTTTTCGAATAACTACAATTCTGATGCGTGGTTGCATAGCAACTTAAATATATAGTTTTTTAAAAAATTATGTGGAGTCGATCTAAGTGTGTGAGTATATTTTCTAATAGGATTGTTTTAAGTTATTAATATTTTTAGTAATAATAGATTCAAGCATTACAAAAAGCAACGGTATTATGTAGTTGGCAATATTATATTGTAGTTTAGAGGTATAGCCAACATGTGTGACCACTTTTTCTTGTTTTGTCAGTAATTTAGGCAGTGATAACTTTTTTTTTTTACATGTATAACGTTTATCATTTGGTGTGTGGCTTTTAAAATTATAACTTTGCAAATTGGATATCACCATATAAGATTATTTTGTACTATCAATTTGTATAGATATTTATGCATTGTTCAAAGCTATTTGTTTGAGGTACAAATAATTATCGCTAAAGATAACAATACTATTTATTTTTTGTGATTTTTATAAACTTACATAACATTATTGATACACTGGACAAAGGGCTATACAATATATATTAACTTTTAAACGACGATTCATATATGCTAGTCCCTTAAATGGTGCAAGAGCAACATTTTTTAAAATAACATTATACAAATGACAAATTACATGTGTCAAAGCAAAATAAACCAAAACTACAATTACTTGGTCTCTCCTTTCAAAAAAATTGTCACGGGTTCCACAACTACTTCATCATTTCTCATATAATTTTGTCAAATTTGAAACCCGATTTCACCCGGGTGGTTCAATTGGTTGAACCGTTCCGATAAAAAACAGGTCGATTTAAACCGAGTCAAACTGATAGGTTGGGTCGAAAATATGTCAAATTAAACCGGTCACCGGGTTTGAAGCGACCCGGTCAACCCGTATCGGTTTCAACAGGTCAACCCGGTATCGGTTTCAACGGGTCAACCCGGTATCGGTTTCAATTGGTTGTTTTTAATTTGGTAGATGTCTTTTAATTGGGTGTACAATGTGAATAAATTATTGTACTTTTAAGTAATGGGGTGTTTTAATAAGAGTATTAATTATATTATTTATTTCTCTCTCCATTGACCATGTTTTCAACATTCAACTTTCAACATTTTTCACTTTTTTCACTTTGACCATTTTTCCATTTTATATAGTATAGATAAGCAGAAAATAATGTTAGATATAGACAAACAACGTCAATTCAAACTCACTATGTTAGTTGTTACATCTTTGATGAGCTTGATATTTATTAGAGGATTTTCATTTTTTTTTTAAGTCGATATATATCTAGAATGGATCACAGAGGTAAAACGTGTGATAAATTGAAAGAATTGATTTGTCATATTAAAAACTTTTAATAATAAAATAAGAGTTATTTTACATATTAATTTTTTTTTACATATTAAAGGGCTTATCTTCACCCTTTATTTAAAAAGAAATCAATGATTCAGATTAAAATCATTTTATTATTTCACATATTTTTTATAATTTAAATATCTTTTAAACCGTTAATCGTTAAGCGAAAATAATTACCACATCCCGACGGGCATTTAAGTATCTTTCTATAGACGGACAGTTTGATATACTTTCGAAAAAAGAAAAAAAAAAATATTTTTTCACGTTTTTTCGTCTTTTTTTCATTTTTTTTTTTTGAATCTGAGATTTGCATGAAAAAATCAAATGTGATTAAACACTAATTTGAATATCACATGTGATATTTATTGTTAAATCACATATGATATGAAATATCACATGTGATATTAGCGTTAAGTTACATATGATATATTATCATATGTGATTTAACACTAATATCACATGGGATATTCATATTTATCATATGTGATTTAACACTAATATCACATATGATATTCAAATCTTTTATATAATAAAAGAATTACATCATTTCGGAGTGATTTTGTCAATTCATTCTTATTGAAAAAATAATTGGGCTAATAGAAGAGCTCGATTTCGCCACGTAAGCAAAATCGTGTGATGTGATTGATTAATAAAAGTCAAAATTAAATTGATTTTGGTCAAACTTTAATAAATTTGGTTAATAAAAAAAACACATAAAAATATAGGTGTCAAATTTGTGAAAACAAAAACTTAAAAAAAGATGAGGTAATTAATAAAACTTTAGTGGTTAAATTTTTAAAAATTATATAGAGTTAAGTGTAATATTATAAGTCTCCATGTTTTTTAATAAATTTGGATTATAAACAAATACCCTCTTGTACTTTATACCTTTTATACTTTATATCTTAAAAATACAATGTATATGTTGTTTTAAAATAACAACATATAAATTTGCATAATATTATAAGTATCAATTTTTTTTTACTATATGCATTCAATAAAAATTCATTTATTTCATTTTTAAAATTTTAACCTATGTGGACACGAGTTTCCGTTTTAAATACGGCTAAATTACTGAAAACGGAAATATAATTATCAAATCGCAAGCACGGGTTACTTTAATATAAAAATAAATACACGCAATTGTACTTATAATAATGACTCATGTAATTCTTATTTATTTATATATAAGGATATTTAGAAAAACATTTTTAAAAAACTTTAAGGAGCATACTTTAACTTTATCAACGCTCATTATGTGCTATTAAACTTGCATCATGTGTACAACATAATATCAGTAGTAAAATTTAAATAACAACATCAACATCTTTGTCAGCTAAATAAAATTAAATCTTGAGTTACGTAACAAAAAATTTTACAAATATTTTACCAAATTCTAATGGATATTAATGCATAATGAAAAACTCGTGCATAAGTATTAGTTAAACTTATATCACAATTTTCATGAGAAAATTTTTATTGTGTATATATTGAACTAAAATGTTAAAAAAAATTGATTTATGTGTAAACTTCGTTCGTGCACGAAACTTATAACTATATAATTATATCCAATTACTTTTAAAGACACAATATTTAGTATTAATATGAAATAAATTTTTTGGTCAAAACCCCGTGCGTGCACGGGTATTATAACTAGTTTATTATATGTGATTTAATACTAATATCACATGTGATATTAAAATTAGTGTCTAATCACATGTGATTTTTTTTAATGCAAATTTCGGTAATGAAAAAAAACCAAAAAAATATTAAAAAAAAAATGAAAAGTACGATTTTTTTTGTCGAAAGTACATCAAAGTGCCTATCTTTAGAAAGATAATTAAATGCTTGTCGTAATGATATATTTTTTTGGCTTAACGATTAACAGTTTGAAAGATATTAATATTTGAAAAAAATGATGAAAGTGTGTTTTTTAAATTGTTATGATTAATCTAATCTATTAGATCAAATAAAAATGAAGGAAAAATAGATGGTAGAGATTGATCCCTTGTTATGTAAAATATCTTTTGTCCTCAAATGATCTTAAATCTAAGAATATAGTTAACGGGTACCCTCCGAGCAATTCCAATGCCTCCCTTACGAACACAATCGGATGCAACATTCCGACATATTTGAGCAAACCTACGAAAGTCTATACTAGCGTAAAATCATTCGTAACAATGATTAATATTATGGAAATTCGCCAATAGAAGTCTAACACCCTTCGGGAGGTGTCCTTCGAAGATATTAACACAAAGGTTAAATGTGACCATGTCAAACCCACAATCACACCTTACCCAGACTTTCCCGCCAAGTTAGATGTAACACCCCGGTCATCATAATGACAGCGAAAGATTAATCAAGGTGTTACTCGAACGGAGATCATAGTCAATAATCATAGAAAACGACTCGAAAGAGACGTTTTATTAAAAATAGTTATCATTCATCGAAAACTATTAGATGTTACAAAATATTCCAAATTGTTCAAGTGTTTTCCCAAAATATAGAGCATGAGCTTGAAAGAAATGACAACTTTATGTTTACACCACAAGGAAGGTCTTGGTATGCCCCACTCCGTGCCTCGAACATAATCTTCACTGATTACCTGAGATAACATGCTTAAAAGGTCAACAATAATGTTGAGTGAAATCCATAGGTTTAAATAATAGTTGAACACAAGAATATGAACATGATAATTGTAAACTAACAATATCATAAAGAAAATCACAGATTATTATGCGCTAAGCTCATGCAACCAAGACTCAACTGCATACATCGAATTACTGATGTACGTAAGTTTGCCCTCAAAGGAGGTAATAGCCAATTACCTAATGCAATTCAAATATGGTGCGCCCCGGTTATTTCCTATAACGAAGACGGGGTCGTTACTGTAACACCCCACGAGATCATAATGACAGCGGAAGACTAATCGGGGTGTTACTCGAATGGAGATCATAGTCAATAATCATAGAAAACCGCTCGAAATAGACGTTTTATTAAAAATAGTTATCCTTCATCAAAAACTCATAGATGTTACAAAACATTCCAAATTGTTCAAGTGTTTTCCCAAAATATAGAGCATGAGTTTGAAAGAAATAACAACTTTATGTTTACACCACAAGAAAGGTCTCGGTATGCCCCACTCCGTGCCTCGGAAATAATCTTCACTGATTACTTGAGATAACATGCTTAAAAAGGTCAACAATAATGTTGAGTGAAATCCATACTTCCATAGGTTTAAATAATAGTTGAACACAAGAATATGAACATGATGATTGTAAACTAACAATATCATAAAAAAAATCACAGATTATTATGCGCTAAGCTCATGCAACCAAGACTAAACTGCAAACACCGAATTACTGGTGTATGTAAGTTCTGCACCAAAGGAGGTAATAGCCAATGACATAATGCAATTCAAATATGGTGCGTCTCAGTTATTTCCTATAACCAAGACGGGGTCGTTACTCCTCATAGTACTATTCACGATATCTGCGTTCACTCGCAATGACTAATGGTTCATGATACAGGGGACTTATGGCTAACTACTTAGGCAATTCCAATAATCAAGAAGCGAACATTTATGAAAAACCTTGTGTTCTAGTTTAGAGCATGCATCTCCCTCGCTGAGTTTGCAAATAAAAGTAAAAGCAAGGCTATGAACTCACATTGATGATAATGAACAAGCACAAATAAGTCAAGCACAATGTAGCAGAGGTTCCAAACCGAAACCTAAAAAATGATGAGATGGAGAGTCTCATAATATGATAAACATTTTGGTTCGCGACCAAAATAATAGAGCATTGAATATACTTATTCAATAGATCATTGAATTATCCAATTCAATAGGGTGTGTGCGTACTTAACGTTTTAAGTTATTTTACGTGCTACATTGTCTTAGTTTGATATTTATCAAAGATCCTCACTTACACTTAAGTGAAATGTTCGCCGTTGTGATCTTGTGGAAATGATGATGTTATTAAGTGTTTTAGTTCGTTTAGATCCCACGTGCGTTTTACCGGATTATAGTTATATATATAATTATAACTTTATAATTATATAATTATATATATATATATATATATATATATATATATATATATATATATATATATATATATATATATATATATATATACACACACATACATACATACACACACACACATATATATCTCTATATTATATATAACAGGAGGCATTTTCCACAAATGCCACCTCAATGACACCTCAATGCCATGTAATTCAATTTAATGCCACATAATCATTTGTTGTCCAACTAAGCAATATTTTTATCCACCTAAGCACTAATTTTAAATTTCGGATTTTTAATAATTATTTTTGTAAATTTCGGATTTAATAATTATTTTTGTTAATTTCGGATTTTTATTAAATATTTTTAAAAATTATTTATAAAAAATGAGCCTTGCAAGGATTGAACCTTGGTTATTTTGGATAAATAACTTGTGTGTTTACCACTTAGGCAACAAGTTTACAAGTTATTTTGATAATTATGTTGCATATTATAATCTATAAATGGCTATAATAAATTATATTTCACATATCCCTTCCTTAATTATAGTTAAAGAATTATACTTTAACCTAATCTTATTTACGTATAAAAATTCAAAGTTCATAATATCATGTTTTCTTAAAACCCTAATATTATGTTTTCTTCTAATCGATCTACATAAAAAAATTCATCAACGAATCATGGTGGCTAAGGTATATATGATCGTTCATTATGTATGTTGTTTCTTTAATTTTTGTACAATTTTTATAGAATTTTTGGAGGTCTAATACAAGTTTGTGTTTATATATTTACATGAGTCTCTTTGGTTAGCAAAACTATCAAATAATCAATAGGTAAAATGTGTTCACAGACAATTTTATTTTAATCAGAAAATATGGTATCCATACTCGATGTGGAAACACAAGCAATTCAACATTCATTACCGGTTAGTGTTAGGTATGATAGTTTTAAGAGATCTTTTAGTAAAATAAAACTATTTCACAATCAAACAAGAACAGAAATAATTTCATTTTGAAAGATCTTTGAGTTTTAAAGAAAAGCATACAATGACATAACATTAAATATTTAGATCACCACTTCATTATTGTACAAAATGGACTTGATAGATGAAATATCGTTTAAAAATACTTAAGTTTGAAATCACTCTCCCCCTCAATCCATGACCGTAGTCGTTGATTGAGTGACTTATATTTTAAACAAAATGAAGTCCGGTTGATTTCCATAATTTAAGCCCAATTTATTTTCAAAACAATATTTTTCCATTTTCAAAAACAGTATTTTCAAAATGTTTTAAAAATGTTATCATCCACTACTTGTCCTGCACAAAGATACATTAGGTGGTTGAGCTGCTTTTGTTGTTGTTGCTGGAGGTTTGGAAGAAAACCATCCGCTGATGCAGTGAGACCTCTTACGTTGCATTTTTTCATGCCAACTCTCCATAGAGGTCAAATTAAGCTCCGTTTCTTCATTTGATGATGAAGAAAACCATCTGCTGATGCAGTGAGACCTCTTACGTTGTATTTTTTCATGCCAACTCTCCATAGAAGTCAAATTATGCTCTGTTTCTTCATTTGTCAACCCAAGATATAGTTACCCTTTCCTTTCGGCATCCAATCATCTTCATATGTGGGATCCGGATCGGGAACATTCTTTTAAACCATCTTATCTGCATATGTTAGTGGACATACAAACAGATATATGGTGATCGACAACACCCAAACAGCAATCGACTAATAAAAGTCAATCCAACATATCAATCAGTTCATATAAAGCATGGGAATAATGTGTTTATCAAACTCTAATCATCTAATCCTAACAATCATATCCTAGGCACCTAGTCCTTCAACGTAGGTTAACATGTTTTACATTTAAGTATATATGATAATTAGATAAGCTCGTTATATGATATAGATTTGAAAACATTCTCCCCCTCAATCAATGACTTATTTTTCTGAAAAGTTTAAAAGCGCTGAAGTCATTGATTGAGTTTTCAATTTTTACGAAAACTCTGAATCTGATTGATTTACAAGCAACTCATTTATCACCATTTTTTAAAACAACTAATATTTTTCTGAAGAATTTATAGAAGGAAAAACATTTGTGTAGGAATAGCAGTCCTTCGACATACTTTCCTCAATTTGTTTTTAGGATAAGTGCACGAATTTTGTGAAAATCGTTTAAGCGTAGCACTTTCCTTCTTTGAAGAACCGGTTGCTATCTGAAATAATAGCAAACCATAGTTTTAAGTACGGGTTACAGTCTGAAGTAACTGCAAGCCATTTGATTTGTGACATGTTTTGGAAAAGAATATTTACACCTCCTGCTCGAACTTCATCTATTGTCCCGTGCCATTGTTGAATGAAATTTCTAAGACCGTAGATGTTATCGATACCAGAAGACATGTCTTTAGAAAAACAATATTTTTGGTATTTTTAAATTTTCTGATTTTTATGGGTTTTTGTTGGTTTTATATTTTTCTATTTTGATTTTGTTGGTTTTATATTTTTGTATTTTGCTTTTTGATAAATATTTACAAAGATAGAGTAGATGATATAGATTAAGAAGATGATGATACGAGTACCGAGATAAGGATATCAAGCAGCACGTCGTAGAAGATAGAATTCGTCATCTCTTAAACTTCCACCACCAAAGCTTCCGAGGCTCCAGAATAGAAGATAGAGCATGAGCCTTCGAGAAAGAGAGACTTTGGCAGCTTCCCCCCAAACCGAAAATCCATTAGATGAGCAGATTCGAAGCTCTATTTCAAGCTTGCCTTAGCCAGGTGCACAGAGAAGCACACCATTATCATAAATCCCGCTGCTCCTTTTAAGAACGATAATCGAGATTCTTCGTTCGGGGTTATATCATCAACAAGAACATCAACGTATCATCCCACTCTTTAATGAATCTTCTCAAATTCCTTTTCCACTGAAGTCTGAAGCGATCCATTCCAAAAGGTGTCAATAGAACAATTCCCCCAAGTAGTTGAATTGATGCAGTCAGTCTCTTTGTATAATGCTCAAGAACTCTCCCGAATACACATCATGAGGGAATGAAAACACCTCCCCAATGTTCACATTTTTCTTTCCTGATGATCGTGTATGAAGCTCAAGAACCAGAAGTACACCAATACCCAAGAGCTCTCCCGAATACACATCATGAGGGAATGAAAACACCTCCCCAATGTTCACATTTTTCTTCCCTGATGATCGTGTATGAAGCTCAAGAACCCGAAGTACAGACATTCCCAAAGAGAGAATAACTGATAACACCTCCCTCATGTTACACATTTATCTCCCCTGAATATGTCATACTTGTGTACATCTTTTATCCCCAGAAACTAACTCTTCCATCTCTTCCCCCACATAGTTGGAATTAGAACACTAGAAGCCACGAGTCAAACACTGAGTTTCTCTGCGGTCATGACATTTGTCTTCCCGGGATATCTTCAATCACTTAGAAGAATTAAGTTCGTGAAGTGTACTCGTTGTGCTTTTAGATGTGTGTCTCCTTCCCCCTTGCTGGTTTTGACACTTCAGAAACAAAGAACACATTGTAACCTCATGTACTAGAAATCTTGTGAGAAGACCATTTGAAGTCTTGTGAGAATCAACTTGCTGAAGAATAGTGTGAGCAAGTCTAATTGGGGATTAAATCTGACTTTTCACTCTCCCCCAATTAGTGCTCTCCCCAAAACGGAAAATCTGTTTGATAAATGCTTGGATTAAGAAGAAGTCTTTAGATTGTTAAATGCAACTCGTCTTTAGTCTTCTAACATGCATCAGAAAATGTAGAACCGACTGTAGACTCGACCTTCTTCAAGATTGTCCAATTGGGGAATAGAAAGTTAACATCTTCTTCTCACCAAATGCATTCCCGTTATCTTATATATAGCAAATCCCCTTAACTCAAATCCCTCCCAATCAAACAAGAACAGAAAGATGTTCATCAAGGAAATCCGCCTCGCAACTGGAAGCACTTTTTCATTAATCATATCAGTCCGTGAGAAGTTGTCAACCAGCGGCTCATAGAAGACACGCCATGTGAAGATGACCCGATAAGAAGAAGATCGGTAGTTACATGAGTTTAGAGCCGTTTGACCATTTATTCTCAGATAACAATCAACCATGCAGTAAATTTACCCTTCTTCTCCCCCTCAAGAATTGCATACGGAGTTGCCATTCTTGATTAAACAAGTGAATATCTTCAACAAATGTAGTCTATTCACACTTCTCCCCCTTAAAGGTAGCATATGATGTCGCCATCGTCATTATAATTGAGCAAGTGGAATAAGAAAACAATCAACGGTAGTCTGGTTCACTTGATAATTGAAAGCGCAAGGAAAAAGCATGAAGCATGTTGATGAGAATGGTCATTAATAAGAAGATTTCTCTTCTTCAGAAGATAAAGCGCATTGACACGTACACTTTTCTTTTCTTTGAGGAACGAGGCTTAAATTGTTGTGTTCAAACGTCATAAGAAGATTTCTCTTCTTTTGAAGATAAAGCGAACTGAAACGTACATTTTTCTTTTCTTTAGAGAACGAGGCTTGAACTGTTGTGTTCAAACGTCATAATCTCTCTCTTTTCATCTACTCTTGGCAAACTTGTAATCAACCCCATTATCATTCAATAGGCTATTTGTAGTGACAACTGATGAAGAAAACCCAATATGATGAATTTGACCCTGAAGTAAACTAACCCGAACTCGTGACTTAAGCTTGCACATATGTAACAAAGAGCGGTGCCGAGAATTCATCCTCCATTGAATCTCTAAGTACTCTATACTCTTCATCCAACCAACCATCAAGTATAAGACGTACATCACCTCTTGAAAATCCACAATTGAATGTGACACTGAGCACTACAACGTAACTCCTTAAAGTGATAGTTATTTTGTGTTGGTAAGAGCCCAATTCCCCCAAGTGGTAAAAGAAAAGGAAAAAGTCACCCAACAATAACTAGATTTCCAAGTCTTCGTTTTTGATAATAAGCTCGAACAAGGATTTTGAAGAATCTTCATCCAACCATCCCCGATACCTTCAGATACTAAGTGCACTCGCCCGTGATATTTCACTTCAACCTCAAATAAATAATAGTGAATTAACTCCGTTGTCACATCTTCTGGTTAAAAGCTCAAATTCTATCCTCCTTTGACGTTTTAAGTGAACTATGATAATGGTTTTCATCCCGACCATGGTTAAAAGCACATAACCCCGTAAAACCTTGTAATAACCAAACTGCCATGAAGAAGATCCAAGCAATCACCCAATTCATGAAGTACACCCTTTTATCCCTTCTTCGATGTAGAGATTGTAGAACCAGCATCAGATAAGACCTCGTAATACACTTTCCTTTCTCCAGGATGGTTCCATCATCACGGGATTTTACAATTCTATGGTTTAAACCGAGAAATAATTTCTTTCGCGGGATTTTACAAGACCAAGAATAAACCGTAAGATAGATTCAGAAACGCACTTTACTATTACCAGGATGTCTCCATTGTCACGGGATTTTTCAAGTCTATGATTCAAAGCGAGAAATAGTTTCTTTCGTGGGATTTTACAAAATCAAGATAAAACCGTAAACAATGTTTGTTTGGATGTGTTATAACACCTTTGGTTTTGGTGAATATCATATTTAGGGGAACATGCAGTGGTTTCTCAGCGGTTCATTATCCAACACCAACAACATCATCAACAATTCTTTACCCATATGTAGACAACTTCACAAACCATACTAAGTCGAGTAGTATACACTACTTCCCCCTGAGGTTGACCGTAAAGCATCAAAGTACACGTTTCTCCCCCATGATGGTTTCGAACTTTCGGAAGCATCATAACGTGTACGACCATTTGCACGAAAAGTTCTTGTCATATGCAAACATCTTGAAGAATCATTGGTTGACACATTGAAGATTCTTGAAAGATTTTGCTTAGACTGTGAAGTATCATTGTTATTCAATAGCATCGAATAATCTATGGGAATTGCTGATCACATCTCAACCATTCAGCCCTTTGGTAAACACATCATCCACATATTCTGTCGACTATTGTGTGTGTTATAAGATTAGAATAGGTGTGTCGAGTGGAAATGATACAAGTCGTATACTGAAGTTATAGTGCTTAGGGTGACATCTAACGTGTGACATTTGATTGCAAATCATGTGATATAGAATGAAAGAAAGGAATGAAATGGAGATGAGTCGAGAGTAACTTACTATACTTAAAATGAGTAGAGATGAAACGGAAATGAGGCGACTAGTAGACCTCTTGTTCCCCTTATAATCTAAACGATTTTAACACCCTTTAAACCCTTTGTACGCTTGTCTTTCTTACCCCTTTTCTTCGAGAAACTCATTGTGAACGAGTTTTGTGTTGTGTTGGGAGTGATATTTGTGAGTGAGCTTGAGGAAATTTGCTAAGTCTTGTAGGTTTATAAAGAATGAGTAAGTATGGTCTTGTGATTAGTTTATGCTTAGTGTTTGGATGTTTGCTAGGCGTGTGGTGAGGCAGCCAAAAACAAAGGAAGGAACAAAGTAGTGTCACATCTTCATGTTCATGCTAGACACATTATACAAAGGTTAATGGAGTCAAACATGGTCAAAAGGGTCTTAGGAGATTATTATATTCACTTAGGGTGGCTAATGGGCATGTGTTGTTT
The DNA here is from genome assembly GCA_910596185.1 of Chrysanthemum makinoi. Taxonomy (NCBI): domain Eukaryota; kingdom Viridiplantae; phylum Streptophyta; class Magnoliopsida; order Asterales; family Asteraceae; genus Chrysanthemum; species Chrysanthemum makinoi. The sequence continues at coordinate 234,858,957 of OU343217.1, read as the reverse complement.
TCTCTTTTGTCTACTCTCACACGTAAACCAAGTGTTGGAGGAGGGGGAAGAAATATCTTGTTTCCTCTTCTTGTTACATGTTATGTTTCTAATTTGGTTTGGTTTGTTGTTTGGTTCGAACGACTCATAGGACTTGTAACAAAATGAAATGTTAGACCAACTATTAGTGTAAGTTACAAATTAAAAGGGTACTTGGGCCATGGGTGGGAACCGGTTCGGCTAGGGAAAAGTATTCGCGAGTTTGGGCTTGGTGAGGATTTCGGATGAGGCCCATTGATACTAGGGTGTTGGGCTTGACATGGCAACGAGGCCCAAAAGAAAAGTGATGGCGAGTTGGGCTCGAACTGAGGCCCAACAAGATTTCTAGGCCCGGTTCAATTAAGGTTTATTTTTATTTTTATTTTTTTTATATTTTTATAAAATTTTATTTATATATTAATTATTTTAAGAATATCGGGATAGTGGGGAATTTCGTTTGGATTACAACGGTATATTTTTGGAACGCTCAAGTCGCGTTGATCATGCATATGTCGAATAATATGCAAATATGATAAGTAGAAAATTTCATGATAATCTAATATGTGCTTTATTTCTAATTAAAGTCTTAAGTAAAATGAAATTTTCCGGGAGTTTACAGTTACTCCCCATAGTACTATTCACGATATTTGCGTTCACTCGCGGTGACTAATGGTTCATGATACAGGGGACTTATGGCTAACTACTTAGGAAATTCAAATAATCAAGAAGCGAACATTTATGAAAAACCTTGTGTTATAGTTTAGAGCATGTATCTCCCTCGCGGGGTTTGCAAATAAAAGTAAAAGCGAGGCTATGAACTCACCTTGATCATAATGAACAAGCACAATGTAGCAGAGGTTCCAAACCGAAACCTAAAAATGATGAGATGGCGAGTCTCATAATATGATAAATATTTTGGTTCGCGACCAAAATAATAGAGCATTGAATATACTTATTCAATAGATCATTGAATTGTCCAATTCAATAGGGTGTGTGCGTGCTTAACGTTTTAAGTTAATTTACGTGCTACATTGTCTTAGTTTGATATTTATCAAAGATCCTCACTTACGCGTAAGTGAAATGTTCCCCGTTGTGATCTTGTGGAAATGATGATGTTATTAAGTGTTTTAATTCGTTTATATCCCATGTGCGTTTTACCGGATTATGGTTATATATAATTATAATTTTATAATTATATATATATTTATAAGTTAAACGATATTCAAACTAAAAATACTTTTCAAACACTTTAAATGATCAAAATACTCGTTTTTATGAAGTAGTGATAAGTTTATAAGTTTTCTAAACTTTTTCCCGAATTTACACTTTTTACCCTTAAGTTTCAAAATATACGAGTTTAGTCCTTCAACTTTGAGAAATTGACATTTTATACCTCGAAACTCATTTTATATCAAACTTTCCAAAATTGACAGTTTTGACCCCTTAACGAAACTGTTTTACGAGACTGCCCCCAAAGTTACGTTTTTTACACTTTAACCTTAAAGTTTACAAGTTTACACATTTAGCCCAAAAGTTTTATTTCCACATTTATAACTAGTTTAGCTAAATTACCAAACCGGTCCTTGTAGTTTTAACGCATACATGCACACATATATTTTTACCCTTTAACTTTCGAAAATGTTCACAGCTAGTCCCTAGACTTCCCATGCGAACTACTTTACGTAAAAACCAAACCTTTTACTTTTGAAAATGTTTCCTTTTCTACCCCAAAACCATACATTTTGCAAATTAGGTCCGAAATACCTTTTTAACATACGAAAACTTTCCAAAATCTTTTTAAGCTTATTTCTAGCTTATTTTTAGGTCTTTAGCTTATTTGTTTTCTTATTGGGCCGGGTAAATGGGTCGTTGGGCTCTTAACTTGCGTATTGGGCTTTTAACTTTGCGATTTGGGCCTTAAGGCCCCTTTGGTTTTTGTAGATTTATCAAAACGAACGAGGGGTCGAGGGGTTCCAAAAGGGTTTATAAATCGTTTCCATTAAGTTTTCAAGTCGTGTAGGTTCGAGTGTTTTATAAGGTGAGAATGGGTGTGTCGAGTTATGATGATACAAGACATAAATAGATTATAGAACTTAGGGTGACATTGAATATTTAACGTGTGATATTGAATGAAAACAAGGAACGAAATAGAGATAAGTTGAGTGTAACTTACTACACTCAATTGAGTGGTGACGAGTCGAGATGATGAAAGTAGGTAACCAAGAGTTACCCTTACGCTCCTATTTCCCAAGCTATCGATATACAAAACCCTTATACGTTTACTTTCTTGCCCGACTTCCACAGGGACGAGTTTATAGAAAGGTGAGGGGTACGTTTTCTTGGAATGACTTGGGTTGTGAGTGATATGTTTTGAATGGGTGTCTAGTGAGTTTCACTTAGTAGTTTTTAGGATGCTTATAAGGAGGAAGTAAGCATGGCCTTTTCATTTGTTTAATTGTTTCTTCCCACGTTTCCAATGAAAAGAGAAGATGGTGAGCTTGGACTTGTGGCATGCATGGCTTACAGCATGAATTTGGGGCGTGTATGTGTTGTGTCAAATCGAAAAGAGCATGGGAGGGACACAAGGACCTTTGGACATGAGGGTCAAGGTTAGTCAAAGTGGGATTAGGGGGATTTTTAAAATAGGCTAAGGGTGGCTTACTAGCTTTCTTGTTTCCTTTGCTTATTCCCACACGTTAACTAGAAGATCATGGTTTGATATATTTGTTTTGTGTCTTGTCGATTTGGTCACAGAAATTCTCATAGGAGAAATACCAATTTACTTGACCAAATATTAGTGCATATGACCATTTAAGTGGGTACTTGGGCCATGGGGTGGAAACCGGTTGGGCTAGAAAGAAATTAGGCGAGTTGGGCTTGGTTCGAAGGCACTCAAGGCCCAATGGAAATTGTTGGGGTGGACGAGGCCCAAAGTAATAGGGGTGTTGGGCTTGGGCTTAGACCCGTTTAGAAATAAATAAAAATATAAATCTTTTTATTAAATATTAAATATTTTTATATAACTAATTTAAATATTTAATAATATCGGGATCAAGGGGAATTTTGTTCTGATCACAACGGTGTATTTTTGAACGCTCAAGTCGCGTTGATCATGCATATGTCGAATGATATGCAAATATGATAAGTAGAAAATTTCATGATGATCTAAATCGTGCTTTATTTCTGATTAAAGTTTTAAGTACAATGAAATTTTCCGGAAGCTTACATTAGAGATTATGGGTCACTCGCCCAACAATTACCTAAATACATGAAACACTTTCATGATCTCCGGTTTTCAGTGCAAAGACCTTCCAGACCCTATTTTCATCACTTATAAATATAGCTTGGTAGGTCATTCAGTTTTGATCATGCTCTCAACACCTACATTTCATACTTTTGCACTTATTACGATCATAAACACATACTCTCACGCCGGAGGTGATTCACAAAACCCAACCCCTTCACTTCACTTAATGTAGGGTCTTCATTTGTGTTGTTACGGGTTACTCAAAGCTTGGCAAGTCACCACACAACCGCTTATCGTTCGATCTTCATCACAAGTCCTGATAGTGCATTTTATTGTATAATCAGTGGCACCATCCATAAGACCACTATAATTAGTCCCATTTAATCGAGTTTGTAACCGTTAAACAACCTGTGCTACTTTTTCGGCATGACTCATGGAAGAGAAGATACACCACCCCCGAGTTTCTCGGCCTTAACCTCACTACACGTTCCAAACGTTGGTGACTTACTGCCCATAACTACCTCCACATTTACTGCTGGATCGCAACACGAAACTCCACTCACTAATCGTGCCTCCACTTCGGCTAAGCAGAAAATAATGTTAGATATAGACAAATAACGTCAAGTCAAACTTACTATGTTAGTTGTTACATCACTGATGAGTGATTTGAGCTTGATATTTAGAGGATTTCCACTTGTTTTTGTGAAGTCGATATATCTAATGCATGTGGACCACAGAAATAAATGTGTGACAAATGGGAGGAATTGATTTGTCCTATTAAAAACTTTTAATAATATTACTTTTACAAAGTTAATCATTTTGTATAAGGGTCAAGTTATTAATACGGTGGCTATATTTTTATTTCAACGGTGGCTATGAATAGGTATGACACATAGTACACAAATAGTACTGTTGCTACAGTACCTTGTCCCCTTTCTTGTTTTTTTTTTTTTTTTTTTTTTTAATAGAAATAAGTGTGTGTATAATATGTGAGTGTATAATAATGTATATAATAAGTGTGTGTATAATAATGAGTGTGTGTATAATAATGTATTGTACATGTATAATTATTTAGTTTGTATAATAGCACGCTAAATATTACCACATTAAATAACTGCAACAACAACTTTTATTATTAAATTAAACGTCAGCGTTAACATATTATTTAAATACACCAACATCTACTACATATGAAGATTATTCATCTCGTTTAAAAGATCATGGAGCCTTGCACCCGACTGACAAGCGTGATCCTCAGGATTCCTTGCCAATTCTAACTCCATCTCCAGCGTCTTTATTTTTGTCTTTAACAGCTTGATCTCATTATCTTTAGCAACGCAGTTTGAGCACTGCGTTGAAGATGAGGCTCGACTTAAGTACCGTCTTTCAAATTCATCTTTCCAACTGAAGTATCGACACCCATAGTCATTTGTACCTGGCTGTTACATGTTAAGAAAATAATAAGAAACGTATTTTTAACAAACAAATTATTTACATAAAACCCCTAAGCAAACGTATGATTATTTACCACCGAAAGAGGACATGCATAATACGGTCGGCCAGAAAGGATTTCGTGGATTTCCGTTCTATAATAAATCCTCTATTACATCGACACCAGAAAGGATTTCCTTGGCCCACCTGACAAAAGAATTTGCATGAATCAGTAATCAATCATTTACAACAGAAAACATGTATCATTTACAATGTTATTATTAATTTAAATATAAACAGTAATCAATCATTTACAACATAAATCAGTAATCAATCACTATGTTTACAACATAAATCATTAATCAATTACTTTCAACATAAATCGAATCAGTCACTATGTTTATAATTATTTACAACATGAATCATTTACTATGATTGTCGATGCCTATATAATGATTCCCACTGGGATGCAGCTTCGGATTTGTGCCTCCTCCATTGTGGGTGGAGATGCGGAAGTGGAGAATGTTCGTCTAGCGTCAGAACAATGTAATGACCTACTTCGTTCCCCACACGGGCTATCACAAGGGGTCAGTTCTTTGTGAGAAGTCTGGACCATTGATAAGCGGAAAACACATATTCCAACCCCTGTGAGATTTAAATGCAACGGGTCGTCTAATCAGTTCTGCAATAACCAACCCCGTGTTTGGCATGTCCATATAGCGATCAGGCGGTGCATTTTCTTCTCCGGACCAGTCTATTGTACGGCGAAGTTCGTTAAAACCATCTTCCCCCCACAAACCCATGTAAACCTGCCAATTTAGGTCCATATGTTGCAATAACATCTGCCTAACTTGGCACCACCAATCTTGTTGTTCCCAAACACCATGGGCAACGCACCGAAACCCACAATTTCCGTCACCCACCACATTATATATACTGATTATGTATGGATGCCAAAGGACTGGAAGCATACTCATAAGCATTTCGCTTTCTGCATCTCCATCGTACAACATGTGTCTTATAGCGGTGCTTCTTCGGTGATCACTAGGACCCGTGAAAGAACTATGTCGGGCAGGTTCTTTGTTGAAGTTCGGGACTTGTGTAGATCTTGTAGCGGTGCTTCTTCGGTGATCTACGGTTGGAACTTCATTCAAGTCCGGGACTTGTGTAGCGTTGCCCATTTTGTCCTTTGCGCTCGGACGTCCACGGGTATTTTTCTGAATAACAGGTTCCCGTGTGTCATCAGATGCAGGTTGGTATATCGATCTCAACTTCGTTAGCATATTATTCTTGACAAACGACGACGCTTTGGTAAAAACATTCATGAATTGTCGAATGTCATCTCTAAACGAAGTATCATCATCATCATCATCATTACTGGAAGAGCCATCTTCGGCATGGCCTATTGATATTAGGCCACGGAACATGTAGGGTTCTCCAAAAAATATTAAGTTCTTCTAGTGGAATGGGGAGTCCTGAAATCATTAAAAGTGGTATATTACAATGACGCCCGTAAATCACTGATATTAATGGGAAAACAACTTGATAGTTATAAATGTACTTACCATGAATCACATAGTATTGCATCTCGTGAAAGCATGGCAGTCCGTAAATTGTACGCAACTTATGGCTACAATCTTCTACGGTGATAGACCGATGGAGTTCTTTGTGCATGAGTTGGAAAGCATGGTGAGAAACTTTATACCACAATTCTTGAAATAGTAGAAAATTACAATCATTTATTTTCTCACCGATGCTTCTATTTAAACTCTCTTTTATCGAATTTTCTTGCGCAAAGATAATCTTATCGATTGCACTCAACAACCTGTCTAAATTGGACTGTGTGCCGCCCAAACATGAGCCTCAACTCTACACGTTGTTGTCTGGCTGAAGGAGCGATATTCATCGGTGATGTACGAGACAAACATGTGTCTGTAATCTCGCAGCCGATTATCCGGATACTCAGCGATCGCTGAAAAAAAACGATGAATTAATCAAAGGTCATTCGGGTGCTTATTAATTGAATAATAAAAAAATATATATAATTAACAATTTATTACGCGCATGGTTGACCAAGCGTTGTCGTAGGCGCTCATATGTTGCTTCGAACAAGGGCGTGTCGAGCTTTAACCAACCGATCCCATCTCCTTTTAATGGAGTCATACTCATCTAACCCACCGCATCTGTTTCTCATAAACCTCATCAAATTTTGCTCTATATGCCATCGACAGAGTAATTTGCGAGCGGTAGGGAATTCTGCTCTACATGCCCCAACCAACGCTAAATCTCTGTCGGTGACAATAACACGTGGGTAGTATCTTTCGGAACTTATCAAGTGCGTTATAAATAGTTCTAACGCTAGACACGTTATCCGGATTACGTCCCTTTATTGTCGAAAGTATATTACGTGGTGGTACGCTATACTCTGACAATTCTTTGACCAAACTCAACTCATCATCTTTTAATCGCATTGCATATGGCATACCATGCAACGACTCTAGCAACTCATGATTATGGCTATCACACTTCACCCTCAAAATCCAATTATATTGTGTTGGTCTATATTTCGCAACTAATCTGAATGGACAATTGCTTTTTTTTGTTTTGGTTTTCCGTTTCCCACTACCGTGATATTCATAAATCCCGCTCTTTGTACACATATAATTAATTTCCATCATCTGACCATTTTCTGATTTGGTTCTCTTTTTAACAATGACAAAACCGAGCCCCGAGGCTATATTTTGCACCCACTCAGTTATTTCCTCGTGAGAACGGAAAGCCTGAAAATACATAACAAATTTTATAACACACTTTTTTTTAACTAATACTTTTTTTAATACTTTTATAACGGAAAGCCCCGAGGCTATATTTACCACTTGTCTGATAAATGGGCAATCCTCTGATACTTCCTCGTGAAAACGGAAAGCCTGAAAAATAAAAAACACAACATTTAAAACTAATACACAATTTTATAAATAATTTTTTTATAAATAATTTTTTTAACAAAGTTTTATTAATACTTTTAAAACTAATACACAATTTTATTAATACTTTTAAATCTAATACAAACTTTTAAAACTAATACAAAGTTTTAAATCTAATACAAACTTTTAAAACTTTTAAAACTAATACTTTTATTAAAACTTTTAATAATACTACTTTTATAAAGATTATAAGTGTGTGGTTGTTGAGTGTGGTACGCGTTCGTTGAGTGTGGTACGCGTTTTCTCTCTGAGTTGATATCTTGTCCTCTCTCTCTCTCACTATCTCATTCATTCAACTCTGTTTCTCTCTCTCACTATCTCTATCTCTCTAAAAGTTTTTAGATTTAGATCTAAAAACATATAAGATCGTGGTGTTTTTGGTTATGTTGTGGTGATATTGCTACTATGGTTCTTTGATGGTGAGTTTGTGATGTTGAGTTTGTGATGTTTGGGTAAATCTGGGTACTTTGATGGTGAGTTTGCGATGTTCGTATCATTTATGGGTAGATTGTGGGTTTAATTTCATGGATTTGTAAAAAAAATAAAAAACGCCTATTTTTTTAGGGTTTGGTAAATCTGGGTACTTTGATGGTGATTTTGTGATGTTCCTATCATTTATGGGTAGATTGTGGGTTTAATTTCATGGATTTGTAAAAAAAATAAAAAACGCCTATTTTTTTTTAGGGTTTGGTAAATCTGGGTACTTTGATGGTGATTTTGTGATGTTCCTATCATTTATGGGTAGATTGTGGGTTTAATTTCATGGATTTGTAAAAAAAATAAAAACGCCTATTTTTTTTTAGGGTTTGGTAAATCTGGGTACTTTGATGGTGATTTTGTGATGTTCCTATCATTTATGGGTAGATTGTGGGTTTAATTTCATGGATTTGTAAAAAAATAAAAACGTTTTTTTTTTTAGGGTTTGGTAAATCTGGGTACTTTGATGGTGATTTTGTGATGTTCCTATCATTTATGGGTAGATTGTGGGTTTAATTTCATGGATTTGTAAAAAAAATAAAAAACGCCTATTTTTTTAGGGTTTGGTAAATCTGGGTACTTTGATGGTGAGTTTGTGATGTTCCTATCATTTATGGGTATATTGTGGGTTTAATTTCATGGATTTGTAAAGAAAATAAAAAACGCCTATTTTTCTTTTTTTAGGGTTTGGTAAATCTGGGTACTTTGATGGTGAGTTTGTGATCTTCCTATCATTTATGGGTAGATTGTGGGTTTAATTTCATGGATTTGTAAAAAAAATAAATAACGCCTAATTTTTTTTTGTTTAGGGTAAAAGCAGTTACAAACTGCTTATGTGAGAGGCTGTTTATGTGATGTTATGTTAAACTGCATGAGTTGTGTGGGTGCAAACGGGTAGGTTAACACCTTGATCTGCCACCATTGAGTGGTATGAATACCTGCTCTGGCCTACCCCAGTCCACAGGCTCTGTGTGGTTTCTTTGGGAAACTGCTTATGTGCTTATGTGGCTATGACATAGGTATGACACAAATAGTACTCATGTGCTTATGTGCTTATTGAAACTGCCTGAGTTTTGTGGGTGCAAAAGGGTAGGTTAACACCTTGATCTGCCACCATTGAGTGGTATGAATACCTGCTCTGGCCTACCCCAGTCCACAGGCTCTGTGTGGTTTCTTGGCAAACTGCTTATTGCACACAAGCAGATTGCACACAGGCTCAGATTAGACCCCGTTCCAATACTACGTTACAGGTGGGGTTATTCATACTGTAGCTATGTTTTTATTCATACTGTGGCTACAATGTTATATAACAAACTGCTTATATGCTTGATAAGCGGTTTGTTCTGTAACTGATTTAAAATTGTTTTTAAAAACTGAGATAAGGCAATGATGATTTTGCAAAAAAAAAAATTATTTTGCAACCTTTGATGTTGCAACCATATATGATAAATATGATTTTGGCTTGGCATTTCCGAATGGACGGCAAATTTTTTTATTTTCATTTTGCAACCTTTGATGTTGCGCCTATATATGATAATATGTGATACTTAATCTGAGCCTAATGTTATCTCTATTATTAATGTGTAAAATTGTTACCTCTAGTGATTGAGACATATCGGCAACGAGATATTTGAGGTTTCTTTGTGGTTTGTTAGTTGCGGCTTTCACTTGCAGCTTGTGTTTCACTAAAATTATAGCCACCGTATAAATAACTTGATGATGTTTGTATGATGGTGAGTGCAGCCTGAGATATTTGAGGTTTCTTTGTGGTTTGTTAGTTGCGGCTTTCACTTGCAGCTTGTGTTTCACTAAAATTATAGCCACTGTATAAATAACTTGATGATGTTTGTATGATGGTGAGTTTGTGATGTTGTAACTTGGTGATGTTTGAGGCTGAATATATTGAGATTCTTCACTTGTGACTATTCACTTGTGACTTTCTTGTGACTACCTACCAATCCTACAGATGGGAGGTTTCACTTGTGACTTTGGGAATCTTGCTTTTGCTTTTGGTACTTGCTTGTTAACTTGGTTGCAATCTGGTATTGTGCAATCTGATCTGTGCACTTGTGTGCAATCTGCTGCAGTTGGACAAAATTTTTTTTCAAAAAAAGGCGATGACGATTGGTTTTATAACCGAACGGACGGCAAAGTGATTTTTTTTATCACTTTGCAACCTTCATATCCGAGCCTAACACTTTTCTAAATCTGCTGCACTTGCACAATTTTGTGTGCTAATGCACTTGGACAAAACTGCTTCATATCCGAACCTGTGTGCAATCTGCTTGTGTGCTTATGCACTTGGACAAAAAAAAAACTAGGCAATGATGTAATCTGAGCCTGTGTCCAATCTGCTTGTGTGCTTATGCACTTGGACAAAAAAAAACTTGGCGATGATGAACTCTAATCGGAGCCTTTATTCAATCTGCTTGTGTGCTAATGCACTTGGACAAAACTGCTTTGTGCATCTGCTTTGTGTGCTAATGCACTTGGACAAAAAAAACTTATGACAAAACTGCTTTGTAATCCTTGGACAAAAAATACATTTTTGGGACAAAATATACCACCCAAACCAGCAATATGAAAAAAAAAAAAAAAAAAATCGCAATCATACATCTATCCGCTAGACCCCATGTAAATTCCTACGGGTAGACCCCGTAGGAATAGTATGACCCTTGTATAATCCTGAAATTAAATAAAATCATTTCGAGTCTAAGAAACTGTAATATGCATTATAGCTTACAACATCATTACATCAACTAGTATTACTCAAGTTGAGCATTGCAAAATGTTGATAACTGGCAACAACGCAAATCAGCCGATAACTGGCAACGCAAATCAGCTGATGCATCCCGCCTCAAGAACAAATATGTGGAAGACATTGTCTAAACATAAGTGGCTTGTTCAGAAAAGTGTCTGTCCACTGTAACTCTGTAAGCGACGTGGCCATTTGTTACACAAAGTAATCTCTTCCGAATCGATCAAGTTAAGTGTCTAAAGACTGACCCAAAAGTGTCACCTATACGGTTTTAACCTGAGTCTCAAACTCTAATAAAGTATTTTTTCTTAAGATTTTGAAAACTGCTTTTATATATAACAGAAGTTCCAAATTCTTGTATGAAAAGACAAGATGGGTAACCGAATATATCAAAAACTGTTGACCCTTCTTCCCAGCTTGATTTCGAACATGCTATCAACATTTGTATATCATGAAAATCAAGATTGATGCAAAGCCTTTTTAGTTTACGTATAACCGAACTGAATGTTAACAGTAAATTGATCAATATGAGCTGAGGTTGCGTTTAGGTTCTACCTAAGGCCAAGTTCAAGGCTTCTGTGAGCAAATAAAAGTATATGTCTCATGAAGTAAAACATGAACCAAACGTTTCCACTCTATCATATAAATAGTAGTATATAGTATCATAAATGACATTGCATAAACCCTTCCTAAACTTGCATAAACTTGCATAAACTTAACAAAATCTGTTACAAAAATAAGTTGATCGTCGCATATTTTGTTTAACATGCACTCATACAGATAGATTTTAACGTCACCTTTTGCTTCTATCATCTAATAAAAAACTACCCATTTGGTGTAATCATGCAACTTTACTTAATTTACTATTATTTGATTTAAATATTTTATCTACTATGGACTTGGAATGCGCTCCATCTTGCTCATCTTTAATCTGATTACAAATTCAATTGCCAATTATCACCTTCATCATATATTTCATTCGCTATGGATTGGAGGGGTTTTGTGTTTCGATGATCAATTTTAAAAGTTTAAAATCTTCATTTCAGTTAAATGATTAATAGACAAACAGAAGTAAATAAAATGGTTGAGCAAAATTTAGGAAATTCAAATTTAATCAAAACTACGTAGTTTTGTATGGAATTTAAGTAAAACTACGTAGTTTAGGAGGGTTTCGCATCTAAGCTTAGATGCATAACAGCCTCATATTCACTTTCCTCTTGTAATTAACATGGTTATAATTTCAGTATGCTTTGGGTCCACAATTGCCACAAATAAGAATAAACAGCGAGACGAAGATTGTATCTAAACTTGTATTCTTTTTACTTCACGGCGCCATTAGCACACTCTTAATGTAGCTAAGAACCTTGTCAACATTCACCGTCCATGCTACTGAAACTGGTTTATAGCCCGTCCATGGATTTTCAGAATTCCATCTGCACGATACCAAAAATTAACAGAGTTCACATCGATTGTGGGGCAGCAGGTGCTGGTCAATTGCATATATACCTACTAAAACTTGCATATTTGCATATATACCCAAAACATGCTTAACTTGCATTGTACATCATGCATTGAAAACTTGTATTTTGGGGAAATATGCAAGTTTTTATGTTTTAGTGGGTATATATGCAATATTCTTATTTTTATTTTATTTTTTTACCTTTTTAATCCTTGGTCCATTAAGGTATGTCCTACACAAAGGCCTTGTGTTTCGACCCTAACGACCCCTTTCTTGAACGTGAAAAGATCAGGTCGAACTAGAGCCACAAAACAGACAGGGTCATGAAGAAAAATTCCTGTCGAAAGTAACCGAAGATATATAATCAAATTTATACATATTATATGAAGGGCATCCATATGTCAACAGTTTGAACAGAATGAAAATGATTACCATAAACAGCATCAGATTTCACATGCCAATCCCGATAGAACTTACTAATGTCGCACAAAAACTGAGCATGCACCCCTTTAGATTGCCTAAGCTCATCTAGATCATCGTCTGAAAGACACAAAAGTTGGTTGATCATTTTCTTAAACAAAGGGTTATTGTCAAAGAAATCCTACATACTTTTACCACAGTTTTGATTAAGTCCCTCAAGTTATCAATTTTTTTATTTTATTTAATTATTATTATTATATATATATATTTTTTGTGGCAGATTATTCCTAAAAGTTTTCATTTAAATCAAAAAAGAATCTAAAATTGTTATTTCGTGAGTAGTTAAGCACTCAAACTTTGTAATTGACATATAATTACGCCCCTAAATTTTCTCAGTTTAAAATCTTAATTTAAGTGACTAATTAGCATTTAGAAACATGAAGGAATGAATCAAGCACAGCAATTATTTGAAGGACCAAACAACATTTTTGGTAAAAGTGTACCTGTATTTTTTAAAGATAACACAAAAAATGGGAACCTAGTAAATTAGGACAAGTAAACAAAATATAACAAACCTGACATTTTGAATTGTGTAGTGATGTTTATGCCAACAACATCTATATTTGCACCAGAAGTGAAGACGATATCTGCTGCTTCAGGGTCCTCTAATATCTGTGTGTACATACGATATGACGATTTCATGTCAATATTAAGCCTTAATAACTCCAATAAAAGATTTGGAAGAAAATAGTGTAAAGGAATGATTTTATATACATTTGCTTCAGCAGCTGGATTAATGTTTCCAAGAGCAAAGAAAGCACCACCGAGTACCACCACTCTTTTAACCTTAGTTACAAACAAGGAATCCCTTTTGATCGCCTATATTAAGATAAAACCAATTTGTATCATGGTTAGTTAAGAAAGAAAATTATCAAGTAAACTTAGGTCCAATATAAAGATGGCAATTTCAAATCATTACTTATGAACAAGGTACAGTGGGCATCCGGCTAAAAAGTAAAGGGGTCAAACGAGACAAACTGGTTGATAGGTCACCCCAAGTGTAATTTTTATGAATACAAACTCCTAAACTGCCTATATTCAAAAATTAATCTTTTACTGCAGTAATATTGTTTACCAATCAAATTTAATGCATTATTATATATTAAAAAACTTTTGAAAATTACCGCCACTATTTTCAGGTCAACCTGCTTTGATTTGTACTAAAATTGACCAATTTCAACCCAAATTCGTTTGGCGGTTAGCTAACCCACCCATTTTACTGTCTCTAGTCCAGTGGTATTAGTGAGCATCAATTATACCAAGATTTGTGACTTACCAAAGCCAAATTTGTTAGGGGGCCTAGTGCAAGTATAGATACTTCACCAGGATATTCGTTAACTTTATCAACTAAAAATTCAGATGCTGATTTGTCTACTTTCTTCGATTTTGGGGAAGGTAGATTTAGATTCCCTAAGCCATCTGAACCGTGAATGAAGTCTTGAATCTCTGGTACTCCTCCCTGTCATAAAAATTTGAATTGAAAACTATAGGTACTTATGCTATAAATTAGACTTATTTATATAAAGCAATTTAAGAGGTCTTGCGCATTTGATAACACTTTGGGTGACTTATGACTATTTCACCAGTTTGCATATTACGTAGCATTTTAACAAAACAAATTACCCGTTTGACCCATACAACCTAACTCAGCCTTTACTTCAAGTGAACCTCTGCAAATATTCATATGGTATAATGACGGTGGAGATTGAAAATGGTGTACCTTTAATGGTTCAGAACTACCCTCAGCAACAGGAACACTTGGACATCCTGCAATCTCACACTATCCTTTTGCACATGGAAACGGGTATTTGATCATGCACAAGTTCTAAAAACACAACCTAAAAAACTTATCGAATTAACTTGAGATAAATGAGTACCAGAAGCAAGGCGTTACGAGTTGCATCTTTTGTAGAAACGTTACCAAATATGGTTGTCAATCCTAAAATCTCCAAGTTAGGTGTCTGAAACGCCATCATGATTGCCATGCTATCATCTGATTATACACGAATTCGGCATTGTTATTCAATTTGATGGATTAATTTATCAAGACTGAAACTTATACACAAATTAAGTATGTCCCCTAAAAAATGTCTATGTCAGGTGTAATTTCGTACAATTTCAGTGAAACTTGGGTGTTAAATTTACAGTATACATTGAACCCAATACAAGATATCTGTCTTACTGTTCAAATTCCACTATAACCATGTTTGATTTGATAGCATATGGTTTAATTCAACTCAAAGATAAAAAGACTTAAAAATGATAACAGCCATGTTTACACTATTTAAAATCCAAACAGTCCCTTATACTGAATACAAACTCATGCAATCCTCATTATATTCAAGAAAAAAAGAACTTAGCATGACATGGTCAGGTTTCTCAATGGTTTTTTTATATGAAAAAGAAGCAATAGGCCTAAGTGTTTATGTAACCTAATCAACACTTACTGCTAATATTCATAATCGTGCAAGCAAAAAATATTACTTACTTGAGAGTGGGACTGTTAACGTCCCCTGGCCTTATGGCCTATGTGTCCTAGCGAGCACCAGCCTAGATAACATGTAATTGCAAACTGTCTATATTGCTAACTTGTGTTAGCAAATATCAATTCACTAATTGTTTCGACATCATTGCCAACGAAAAGAATGTAATCAATATAAACTAAGGCTAACCGGAGTGGGCGTGAGCCTCACCCGGTGACGCCTCTGCTCACGAGCGACGACCAAAATTGATGGTACAAGTCACGGTCCAAATGCAAATTAATGGTGACCGGCTCACCATGGTGTTAGATAACTAAAAAAATTTATTCTAATTCTCTACGTTCAGATTTGAAATGCACGGTTGCTCTAAGAAAACTTAATAACACTTTGAGTGAATATGACGTTGTCATCACAGTTGCTTATTTAGATCTTACTTATTCCAAACACACCCTAAAAGTTGTGATAATCACTATAAGGGGCTGTTTGGATTGCTAATAAACAGGCTTAGGCTTCTCGTTTCAGCTTTAATGGGGTGGCGCGGTGGTTAAAGGCTTATGACTATCATCACCATAATGTGGGAGGTGTCAAGTAACCTTCCTAAAAAGAAAGTTTAAGCCATTGATATTATATAATCAACCCCAATCCTAAATTTCATAACTCCCATGAAAATCTAAGTTTAATGCAACTAAAACTATAACACAAAAGCATTCAACTTCACCAAGCATAAAAACTAAAAAACATAAGTACTAAAATATAAAACATGAAAAACAGAATATACCAATGCCAGGATCAGTATCAATAATGATCTTTTCAGATAAAAGTCCACCATTGCAATTCAGCATCATTTTTTCACAATCCATGAAATGAATCTTTGTGAAAAAAGATGAACCTTTAATGAGATCACAAGATATAAAAGTGGAATATACACAATGTGTTAGTGGGTTTGGTTTGTTACGTGTGAAATTGTGAAAAGTTGAATTTGATTGGAGTTTCAATTCCCGAGGCAACTAACATAAAGATAGTGACATTTTTATTTTGTTTCTAAAAAGATTTTGGTTTTGGTAATATAAGTAAAAAAAAAGAAAGTCAGCTTTTTTCTATTTAGATGTACGCGGTTTTACCTAGTCAAACTCGGGATCCTTTCCGACCCCTCCTTGACTATCCCAAATGTACACATTTAGCGAGGTTTGAATAAAAACACGTTATAAATTCATGTCAAGTGTTATCCGTGGAGTAATTCTAGCCTCGTGCAATTCTTTAACTTTCTTATTGTCGAATAATTACATGTTTTAGTAACCTTTATTTAAGAGTTTGGAATGAAGCCTCGACTTATTTCTTTAAAACCCTCGTTGGGTCGGAGCAACTAGTCAACTGAATATATGTGTGACATGAGAGTGATGCAATTGGGTCATTTCCCCGATGGTTTGTGTCAAGTGTTATTTGGAAAGGTTTTTACCTTTTGGTTTCGGGAAGATGTTTAAATGATTTGTTTAGAACAACATGTGTTACGTGTTTGTTAAAGGGAGTTGATACTCAAATCATATTTTTTGATGCAAATACCATTTTACATAAGTTATAAAGCTCACAATACTACACTGTAATGCACAATTGTAGTATTTGCATTAAAAACGTGGTGGGAGTATCAACTCCCTTTATTAAAACATTTATAAAAAAAATGAATTAGATATACACATGATTATTAGACAAGAACTAACCAAATATTGATAAGAATGATGCGATATTCACTTTTTTTTTTTTCTTCCTTTTCAGCTGTGTAGTAAATAAAAAATAGTTACCTATATCAAATAAACCTTTACAGATTACAACATCTATCAACACAGTTCCAACTGGACTTTGGACTACAAAAAATTATACCTTCATAAAATACATTCCCGGGAAACAAATATAAAGGACCCATTAGACTAAAATCGTTCTCAGCAATGTTTTCCTTGCATTGTGTTAAACTGACTGTCCAAAACCCAATCCGTGTGTTCATAAGGGTCACGCGGTCTCAACTTTGCTCTCGATACTTTGTTCATCAACCAGTTCGTACTGTTGTTTAGGGATCCCGTTTGCAGGTTCTGATGGTAGATCAGGATTCTTGTCACTGAAGTATAGAATATTCACATTTCAACATGTTTAAATTGTTAAGCAAGGCAAAGTTGACAAAGCATAGAAGCAATTACACAAAAATGAGACTTACGACTTGGAATATATGAAAAGACCAACACCAACTATCAAAAATGATACGTAGTATAACCAGTCTACCTGCACCAAAATATAGTATCTAGTCATGATGCAATATGAGAAAATAAAGAGGGAAAAATGGACGGGTCAGGTGAGTTCGGGTTCAAACGGGTTTCTTTTAGTAGGAATCAAAACGATACGGGGTAGTCAAATTGACACAAATTGACCCATTTATAATAAATCAGCAGTCAACACACATAATCCATACCTTTTGGTGGTAGAAAAATATACGGATGACAACAGCCCACATATCAGCTGTAAGGAGTGACAGATTAAACAACGTTGAACCACTTGTCTGCACATATATTTCAGTCACATTATGTAACTCCCAAAAAGTACTACTTTTGTGATTTAACTAACATGGAACTGATATATGAATTTGGTTGCCTAGAAAGAATAAGAAAACAAACCTTCAGCATAACAGGTGTTAACGTGTAAAACACAAAGAATCCCACTGTGTAGCCAAAGAAGGTTAGTATCTGCAACAAAAAAAAGATATTACACAAAAAGTAATGCAAGACCATAAGATGATTCATTCATAAAAAAAGCTATATTCGTTATGATTATCCGCTTACAAGTTCAGTGGACCATTTTATTGCTTCAAGACTCTTCCTCTCGACTATGGCACTAAAGTTTTGTTATGGAAATGGAAATATATATAGTAGTTTAGACTAAAAACTATTATCTAGAAAAGGATACATCTGAATCACACTAAAGAGCATTCCAAATGCACCAACCATTGCTAATACTTCAACAAGGCTGATCTTCTTAACACAATATTCCTGCAAAACAGATCAAATTAGAGTACGCATATTGTATAATGTATATCCCTTTTAATTAACGTGGCAGAAAAGAAGAACGGGTCACAGGTCAAAACGTAATTAGTGCAGGTGATGAAAACGGGGTCGCATAGATCCAAAACAGTTTTTATTTGAAATATTAAACTTTTTTAATAACTAGTGTGTCAAATATGAGAGAACTTAAATTATTTCAGTTATAATCTGATTATTACAAATGAATGATCCATAAAGTTTTTGCTTTGAAAATACATTTTCAACCCCTTTTGACCCACTAATAGTTTTAAGCTCTTTTTCTTTAAAGTGTAGTCATTGTCGTCCCAAAAAACATTAGTAGAGTTGTTAGATTATATAATAATACCATATATGCTAAATTATCCACCAAAAGAGCGAATTTGACCCGTTAGAGATAACAATAACCCAAATTGATCCATTATAATGCATCAAGTTTACACTACTGATATATTTTGAGTGTCAAATTTGCCCTTTCAACATTGTTTAGTTTGAATAAACAAGCCAGTTATATAATAAGTGGCATATTTTCCCTTTTGACCAAATAATAAGTGACGATTGGCTCGTTTAACCTTTTCAAATTTCACTTATTTGATATGTTAAACCTGAATTGACCCATTCATTTGTAACTGGTTCAAAGTTACTTTTGTTATTTGATATTTGAGAGAGGGATTGACCAAATATTAAGTGACGATTGGCTCGTTTAACCTTTTCAAATTTCACTTATTTGATATGTTAAACCCGAATTGACCCATTCATTTGTAACTGGTTCAAAGGAGTCATTTCGGTTGTATGCCACGAGGTCCCTATGGACAAGGGGACAAGTGAAGCATCGCTTTTGGGCGCAGGCAGCCCTACTTTTGTTATTTGATATTTGAGAGAGGGATTGACTGAAAGAAGTAGAAGCACATTGACCGACCTGACCAACATTGCTTAGTGCAAAGAAAACCGTCCCTCCAATAACAAGTAAATCGCCCAAAAGTATATTTGAACCACCTGAAACTCCAACACAACTATCATTCAATCCGTTACTTTATTTAACATGAAAGTTTTACTATTGCAATGTTAACTTGAAATTATCACCTCCACCGCCAACCCCAGCATCAGAAAGGAACACCAAACAAAGACCTAAACCACATATAGATGCACCAATGAACTGCCATAATGAATATCTTGTGCCCAAAAAAAGCCTAGTAAAAAGTATGACCCATGCAACCGTCCAACAATCCAATAACGCTACACTTGTGATTGATGTGAAATAATATGCTGAATTAACTGCAATTAACAGTCATAAAGTCAATATCTTCCTGTAGAATTTTGTACCTACAATATTAAGGTCACCTGGTGAAGATAGATTTTTACAACGATGCTTCTGTTGCCCATGATAACATAAAAAAATAATAATAAAAAAAATAATAATAATAATAATAATAATAATAATAATAATAATTAAAAAATAAATTAAAAAAAAAAAAAAAAAAAAAAAAAGAGGTGACAATGGATTGGCAGGTGGGATGGGTCATGGGTCATAGTTGAAGCTGAAGCATGTCATTATAGTATGGGTTAAAACAGGCTGAGATTACCAAAAGAGACCTTTTTGTACACTTTAGTAAGAAATATAAATAACTATGTGTCAATTATGATTGAGAACATTATTATTATTATTATAAGAAATCCTTCGAAAATCTATTTAGGAGGTTCTATGCAATGCAAATAGACTTTGGGCAATTTTCCAGTCGTTCGACCCTTTTGACAAATTCCCCATTTGGCTAGTGACTCATTTGACTGTTTTAAGATAAAACACAACCAAAAGCAATATATTCATAAGCAAATGGGCCACCATTTTCCAACTCTAAGTCACATAACGGGTTTGTTGCAGAATATTGAGTTACATGAACACAGTCAAAAGTAAGAGATGAAGAGAAGCAAACCTACAAAGATAATTGCCTTGGACATCAAAAAATGCTAACAGGGCATACCAATACCACGGAATCTGCAAAATGCCCAAACATAAATTATTTCATATTTAGTTCTATAGTCGTGCACATATATATAAGTTACTGACTAATAGTGAAGGAAGGTGAAGTTACAATGAGTTTACGGCGTTGGTTCAACAAGATGCTTCCATTGACAATAGTTAAAGCCAGATAGCCGAAAAGTCCCAGCGTAACAGGTGAATTAGCACCTGTAAAGAAACAAACAAACCACAAAGAAGGTTAAAAAAATATTAAAAATAACAAAGGCGTTGTAATCAACTTAAGAAACAGACTACATAGAACCAACTGAACAACAAAAAACACTTCCTTTCATCGCAATAAGAGCAGTATTAATTCAGTTTTCAATATTCAAAACAGACCGGAATTGTCAGGAATTGGACAGAAGTTCAGTAAACATAAAACTTCTGTTATCTTGTGTAAGTTAGTACTGTCTACATGTAGGTTTTATCAAGTGTTGGCCATTTGTGTTACGCAGTTTAACGGTGCGTTTGGGATTGCTCATATTTATACTTTTGCTTAATACTAAATACCTATAAGCTGCTTAAATATAAGTACTTCAAGAAACAATTTTTACACCTGCTTTTGTAAAAAATACAACGATACTTAAAAATAAGGGTGAAAAGTTTCAATCAAATTCATTTATAAAAGGTTCTAGGTTAAACATGATGATAAAAGAATAATCTAGATTTCATCTCAAATAAAGGATTTTGAACTAAGCAGCTTCCTACTTGCTTACCAGAATTTGCTTATTTTACCCCAAAATAAGCATATAAGCCAAACTTTGGATAACACAAAACTGCTTCCACTTTTAAGTAGCAAAAGTATATAAGCTGAAAAACAAACAATCCCAAACACCCCTTTAATAAGCAACTCCAAAACTACTTACTTAACCCTTGAATACGCAAATAAGTATAACCAGGTAAGCAGTTTGCATCAATCCAAACACTCAAAAAACAACTTACATGTTACTTACAAGCATTTTAAAATCCAATCCCAAACACCACCTAAATAAATAAAATTAGGCAAATGTACACTTCATTTCCAAACAACTCCCCCTAACTATCAAAAGAAAAAGCCTTTTACACAAAACCCATGATC
>OU343217.1:234723246-234837372 GCA_910596185.1 Chrysanthemum makinoi | reverse complement strand
AGACTTTACCATGGTTTTATGTAGTACATAATAGGCTAGTTTTAATCATTCATGAAACATACTTTATTAACACATTCATGGGTATGATAGGTATTTTATATGACCAGATTTATGACGAAGAAGACGAGACGAAGGTTGGTAGATGATACCTTGATAGCGTGAACCAAAGGAGGAGGACAATGGACAAAATAAACCAAATCAAATCACCCTTTGAGCCTTAGACCTCACGACCAGCAGCAACAAATAAACCCACGATGCAAACCAAACCAATACGTGATTTCAGCCTTGAAAGAGCCTTCGAAACTTCCCTTCTTGGACTGCTTGTGTGACAGAATAAGATGGAGATGGAAGTTTTGTTTTTGCCGTTTATTTTCTTGGGAGAGTTTTAGGGTTTAGTGATATATTTGAATAAGATTATGGAGAATATATTGTGATAACTGATAAAGGTTGAACTATTTTAGGAGCAAATATGGGCATTAGGCGTTTACTATGGCCGAACAAAGAGGAAAACACAAGACCAAATCACAACTTAATTCACCTTCCAACATTAGTTTTGTACATTTATTTATTTTCTTAAATAGTTACATGATAAGAGTTATTTTACATACCAAACTTTTCTTACATACCAAGGGACTCATCTCCATCATTCATATAAAAAGAAATAAATTGATGAAATTAAAAGCATTTTATTATTTCACATATTTTTTATAATTTAAATATCTCTTAAACCGTTAATCGTTAAGTGAAAATATTTACACCGTCGCGAAGAGCATTTAATTATCTTTATATAGACGGGCACTTTGATATACTTTTGAAAAAAGAAAAAAAAATCGCTTTTTTCACGTTTTTTCGTCTTTTTTTACGTTACTTGAAATTTGCATGAAAATATCATATATGATTAAACACTAATTTGATTATCGAATGTGATATTAGTGTTAAATCATATATGATATGTGATATCACATGTGATATTACATGTGATATTACACTAATATCACATGTGATATTACATATCATATATGATATAATACTAATATCATATATGATATAACACTAATATCATATGTGATATTCAAATTAGTGTTTTATCATATATGATTTTTAGGCAATTTTCAGTAACGTAAAAAACGAAAAAACTTAAAAAAATAAAAAAAAAAAAAAATAAAAAATAAAAAAAACTTGAAAATCAAAAAAAAAGTTTTGTCGAAAGTATATCAAAGTGCCTATCTATAGAAAGATAATTAAATGCTCGTCGCAATGATATTTTTTTTTCTGCTTAACGATTAACGGTTTGAAACTTATTAATATTTAAAAAAAGATGATGAAAATGGGTTTTTTTTAAATGTTATGATTAATCTCATCCATTAGTTCAAATAAAATTGGATGGTGGAGATTGATCCCTTGATATGTAAATAATCTTTTGTTCTCAAATGATCTTAAATCATAGTTACATATAACATTTTATTGTATGATAATTATTTATAGTACAATTATAAGTTTTATTTTTGTGTCTTACAATATTAATTATAAGGTAACATTTAACGTTCTTAACGAACTCATTATATTTACGGGTTTTCACAATGAGGGGATAATGGTCTTTTAACGCGTTCACGTTTTTAGGGTTTTACATAAGTAGTCTAACGAAACAAGCCGAAAAAGTGCAAGAAACTGTTCCAACTACCTCAGGAAGCCACTGAACAGACAGAACCAAAATTTGGTTCCGTCCGTCGAACCTTTTGGTTCCGTGGGTTCCTCAGGAATATAGAAAGATTGAAAATCGGCTCGTACTGAGTTTGTTAAAGTCACAAAGAAATCTAAAGTTTTTACAAATGAAACTAAGCAAAAATCAGCTGTTACAATAGGAGTAGGACTTGCTAAAAATGAGTTTAGATCTAAAACTACTCAACAAAGGCCTAAAACACCTCTTCCCAAATTCCCCTTTCTAAAGAGTAACTACAACGGACAACTCAACTACCAACATAACGGTTGGAACCAAAACTTCCTTAGACATTATCAAGCTCCTAACTACATGCCATGGGACTCATATTTACCATTCCCATATATGAATCAAGTTAATGGGATATTTAACCAAAATGGACCCATGAGATATTGGGGACCAAATGCTTGAGTTTTTATATAACTTAGGTATGCTTAAAAGCCGGATTAGAACCAGACGAATAGATTAAAGATTGCGGTTGTTCAAGACATATGACGGGAAACAAGAGCCTCTTCTTAACCTACCAAGCATATGACGGAGGTAATGTCACTTTTAGTTGCAAATTGAAAAGCAAAATCATTGGAAAATGTACTATATCTCATGACTCTCTCTCTCTCTCTATTGTTGATGTTGCTCATGTTGATAATCTAGGAGTCAACCCACTTAGTATTAGTCAACTATGCCATAAAAAGTATAATGTCTTATTTAGTGAAAATTAAAGAAATATACTAAAAGACAGAATAACCATAGCAAAAGGCGTTTTAAAAACAACATATACATCATGAAGATTGATAACACATCAAAAGATAAACTTTGACTCACTTCATTAGATGATTCCTCAAATCTTTGGCATAGACGCTTAGGCCACGCTGATATGAGATGTTGGAATCACTCCTAAACAGTATTTCAAGTATTTATATTTCATATGTAATAGGTAGCTTTATTATGGCCTTTATGTTTGTTTAAGGTCAAGCTTATGTAGAAGGCCCATAAGCTTGGCCCAAGCCCAATAAGGAATAGGGAAGGAGAGGGAGTGTTGCCCTAGCTCCTTGCCTATATAAACCATGTAATAACCTTCATTTGAAGGTTGGTTGTTCAAGTTTTCTTTCTTTCACATATGCCTACGCATAACCGGTCTTATTATTGTTTGTATATGTGTTAGATCTTGTTCAATCGCCTCATCTCCTTTCTATATAACTTGTGTTTGTAAAACTAGTGACCTAACAGGGTATCAATCGCCAAATAATTGGGTGTACTCGTTTGTTTTTGAAGTTTTGGTTTTGGGTCTTACGCGTAAAGATAACGCAATCTTTGGTTATCTTAAAAACTCGTTTTTACACTTTTTAATCCAAGATTCTTGTACTTTCAATGTTTTGAGGTGTTAAAATACTTGTTTTTGGCAAAAGTTTCAAACTTTACGCGTGGATTTACGTTTTTAAGCTTGTTTTTGTTAGTGGGTGTCGTTCTACGCGTAACCCGTTTAGCAGTTTTGGTACATCAAAATTCACACTTTTGTGTTCTTTTGGTACTATTGAAGCTATTCCATAACAAAAATCGGGTTTAGAAACACATTTGGGCAAAATCAAAGTTACGAGTAATCCTACGCGTATCAAAACCCTAATATTACGCGTAAGATTTTCCTTGGTTTGATCTTCATTTTCTGGTTTATTCCGTGTTTTCTTACTTGGATAAGTCTGAAAATACGTCGACTTTGGATATCTTTTGCAATGTGAAGTGTAAAAGATCATTTGGGCAAAACCCTAAAATTACGCATAAGCATAAGCTTACGCGTAGAAATCCTACGCATAAGATTCACTTTACGCGTAAACTTAGGTCTACGCATAAGGTAATCCTACGCCTAACTTTCTACGCCTAACTTTTGTCTACGCATAACTTTAGTGCTTTTATCCTACATACGCGTAAGCTAAATCCTACGCGTAACTCCTCATTGTTACGCGTAACTTTTGGTGTTTTACGCATAAGTGCTACTTGGTTCTTGTCTTTTCTACGCCTAAGGACACTTCATCAACAAAGGTTCATTCGACTACAAAGATCCATTTTACCACACAAGTTTTTCAACATGTCACAACCACCATACTCTAACTATTTCCCTTACACTTATCCTCAACGACAACAACAACTAAGTCCACAACATCGGCAATGGAATCAACAACAAGCAATTTATCAACAACAATTTAATCAACAACATACTCCACAACTTGCTGCAAATCCACAACCTCAAATGGTTCAACCACCACCAAGTCCTCAAGTTCAACCGTACACAAATGAATTCAATCAACATCCATCAAGGAACACTATGAAGGAACCCACTTGGTTTGCAAAGATGTGTGAAGCTTTAAGCAGCCAACAATCAATTCATGAGGCTGGATCACTTGATAGACCTCCAATGCTCACTCCAGGAAACTATGATCAATGGGTGATAAGGTTCTTTAGGTTTTGTGATCTGAAGAAGCCACATGGAAAGTTCTTAAAGAAGGTTATCTTAGAAGGTCCATTTGAGATGCCTACTATCATTGTACCGGAGATCCAAATGCCATTCCACCAAGAGATGAACAAACCAACATTGCTATCAAGTTGCGATTTAAATCCTGAGAACTTCTACATTACGAAGCTGATGAACTTGCAATGGAATACATCCTCTTAGGATTACCAAACCCAATTCTTCGTAGTGTTGATGCTCAAAAGACTGCACAAAAGATGTGGGATCATATTCGTCTTCTTATGGAAGGATCTGTACTCAATCAGGAGGATTTGGAATCCAAAATTTACTTGGCTTATGAACACTTCATGATTGAACACGGAGAGACACTAGAGTCTTATCATCATAGATTTTCAGACATCATCAATGATTTGGATAAACACAACATCATCATGCCAAGAATTGCAGTGAATACTAAGTTCTTGAGTAGTCTTGGTCCTGAATGGGAGAAGTATGTCATTTTTCTCCGTCAAGCGAAGAACATGCATCATTCTACCTACGGATTGTTGTACGATTACTTGAAATCTCATGAAAAGGAAGTTGATCGGGAAAGGATTCTCCGTGCTCAAATTGCTCCACCAACACATCCGGAAAATCAACAACAACTTGCCTTATATGCTCAAAACCGTTATTCTCCTCAACCAGAAACTCAACCAAATGCTTCAAACACACCTTCACAACAACAACCTCAACAAAATCAATTGGTTCCATACAACAACAATGCTCAAGCATATGTCGTGAAGCGTGAGGAATCCGATCCGTTAGAAGCATTGCAACAAGGATTTGCTATGATTGCTAATGCCTTTAGCCGTTATACCAACAAATCCAACAATCGTATTCGTTCCTCATCTAACACACGGACTCATGCTGTTGTGAACAATGGACGGTTGAAGTTCAATCGTGATTATGGTCGTCAAATGGGCGGTGGTCAAGGGTTTAATGTTGTGGGTAGGAATAACAACAGAGCTCATGTGGTGGAACAGGGAAATGCTCGGCATGGGTTGAATGGTCTTCGATGCTACAACTGCAATGAGAAGGGACACTGGCTAATGCATGCCCAAAGCCAAGGACTAAGGGCAGTGCTTATTTCAAAGAGGCTCTTCTTTTGGCTCTTAAGGATGAAGCTGGTGGAACTCTCACGGACAAAGAACAGAGCTTTATGGCAAATGCTGACTCGGATGATGATATGGAGGACTTGCAGGCCAATGCAGCTGTTATGTTGATGGCTAATATGCAGGCGTTACACATGAGTGACACAGGCCCAGTATATGACACTGATGGCTTGTCTCGGTACCGAACAAACCATATTTATCTCGATCTCATATCTCCGCCAACATCTGCATCCGCAAGGCTCGAATGTTCAAAATGAGTCGTCCACATCTCATTCCGACGATTTTCAACTAGACCCGTAGTTATATTTGACGATCAAGATGACCAACGGTTTCCCTTGATAATCAAATTGACTCCGTGGTCATACTTGAGGATCTAAATAATGATCATGTTGTGACTCACGTTGAACAAGATGAACCTTTGCCCCATCCGATCTTGTTCGTTACTTCAAGACCAACAATCCCAAATTGCTGCATGTGTTGCATTAAATCGGGACTTGAAAAGTAAAAATGCACTGTTAACAAAGGATTTTGAATGTTTACAAAAGCAACTCAACTTTTCAAAACTCAAGAAAAACGTGAAAACGGTTTTGAAGCAGCCTTTGCCAAATCTTATCAAAACGAAAAATATTTAGAACGACAGATGCGTGATCTAGCCGCTTCGAAGAATGCTTTGTTGTCCGAAATAGAACAACTGAAACATGAACATAAAAAGCAAATTAACGCTCTCACCTTGGAAAATCAAAAAGCTAAGGCTGAGTTGTTAACTTGTCAAAAACAGTTCTCTGCATACAAAAAGCATTCAACGAAACGAATAGATGATCATCTTGAAGAAATCATCGGCTTGCAAAACAAACTTAAAGAGTTTAAAACTGTTGTTTACAAACATGGCGAGTCGGTCACAACCATTGAAAAGTTTACTTTAAAACCAAATCCAAATGGATATGGACCGAATCTTGCGGATTACAAACCTAAGCTTTCAACCAAAACATTCAAACCAAATCCTGAAGTTTCCAGTGCACAATATAAAATTGATAATT
This sequence comes from Chrysanthemum makinoi, assembly GCA_910596185.1. Classification (NCBI taxonomy): domain Eukaryota; kingdom Viridiplantae; phylum Streptophyta; class Magnoliopsida; order Asterales; family Asteraceae; genus Chrysanthemum; species Chrysanthemum makinoi. Next base: position 234,831,006 of record OU343217.1, on the reverse strand, counting down.
CTGTTATGAATGTTGTTGAATATCATCGTCAAGAGGAATTAGATGCAGAAGACGAGAGTCGATCAAAATTAAAAACTGTTGTTTACAACAAACCTTTTAATTATTCTAAACCGGTCACTTTCGTCACACCAACGGATTCTTCTAACACACCAAGAGTTATCATCAGAACATCTGAGTCTTCTATTGTTAATCCCAAAACAGACTTTGCACAAACTTATGGTCCTTTACCTTCCATTAGTGAAGTAAACTCACAACCTGAAAATCGAAAAATTCTTCGATATTTTGACATTTTCATGGTTGACCTCAAAATTTTACAACATGAGATAGAATATCGATCTGAAATCAAAGTTGAACATTTTCAATCGCCTCTGGCGCGAGAACAAAGAGACATTTTTCAGAAAAATCTTTTACCTAATGTTAAAAACTTGAAAAGTTGTGCAATTGCATGGGAAAAGGATTTTCATAAGGAACTTGGGGTCATGAAAAACGTTTTCGAGAAAACATAAACATCTATTTCAAACACTAAACGTAAAAAGAAAATGTTAAGAAAAGATGTTGATCGACTCTTGGAAGATGTTATCTGTGCGGATGTTCAAAATGTTGTGTTATTGAATTCGTTTTCATATGCATTTGATAATATCTCTGCGATCTGTTGTTTCGTGGTAAATGTTGAGAACACTGATAATGTGCTTCAGATCGAGTCCTTAACTGTTGAAAACAAACGATTGTCAAACGAACTTTCAAATGCAATACGTCGTCTTAATTGGTGTCAAAAAGATATTCACGATCAACAAATTGTTTTTCAAAACAAAATCAACGATTGCGTGCAAAACCTTCTTATTCTAAAATTGAGCAACTGGATGATCAAAACGTGTCTTTCAAGTGTCAAATCTCAAAATATGAACAAGAACTTGTAAAAGTTAAAAGGAATATGGTGTCATATTTGATTTACTCAAAAGACTCGTGATGAAGCATCAAATGAACTTGATCATTATCTTGCACACACTAAAGAAGTTATGCATTTTCTTTGCCGAAATGTTCGGTCACGAAAATCAAGATCGATTCACACTATCCTCAAGTTAAGAGAAATGTTAGGAAAGTATGAACAACTTCCGCCAACAATCATTAAGAGATTAGCCCCGTAACACTTAGTACTCATGCACCTAGAATCTCTACTGCCAAATCACAAGTAGCTAACGTGCTTCCTTCTCTGAAACAGAATAGTTGAGCCTTTTCCAAACGTCCGCACTTCACAGCCTAAGAGCACTCAATCGAAGAATAGGAAGTTGCGACCTAAGAAAAGATCAATCAAGAATGCTAAAGTAGAAGAACACCCTAGGACTCTGAATAAGACACACGTTGCCTCCACTATAGATATTGCGTCTAGCAAATGTAATAGAAATAGTGATGTAACGAATGCTAAACCGTTAAGTACTTTTGATATTCAGTCGGATGCACCTTGTGTTATTTGTCGTAAAAGTATGAATTCTGATTGCCATGATAAATGTGTTGCTAAAGCTATAATCTCTCGTTTAAGGAATCCTAAGAACCGGAATACCTCTAGGCCAACTAATCTTTCTAAGTCTGTGCTTGGTAGACCGCCATCTTTAGATTCTAAGAAACGCATTGCTGTCCCTGTAGCTCCAGTTTCACCTCCTAGGAATGTAGTACCACCTAGTGAATTCACTAAGACTAAAGCAAAGAGTAGTTATAGATGGCAGAAATGGATATATAACACACTAGGATTTAAATGGATACCTAAAGCTATTGATGTGTGTATATCTACTATAGCTGCTATGGAACCCTCTAACATTTCGGGTTCCACATCTACTTCTATTCCATCTGTGTCGCCTGTGTGTAATGCAGGTGATACAGATCATTCTCTGGATTGTTGATAGCGGATGTTCCCGACACATGACAGGCAATCTTAAACTGTTATCAAACTTTATTGCAAAGTTCATTGGCACTGTCGGGTTCGGGAATGATCACTTCGCAGCTATCATGGGCTACGGAGATTATGTCAATGGGAACATCGAAATTAGCAGGGTTTACTATGTGGAAGGCCTCGGTCACAATCTGTTTTCAGAAGGTCAATTTTGTGATGGAGATTTGGAGGTTGCTTTCAGGGAGAAAACTTGTTTCATTAAGTGATCTACAAGGAAATGACCTTATGTCCGGCTCGCGTAATTCTAGTCTCTACACTATCTCTATGCAAGACATGGTTGCTTCCTCTCCCATTTGCTTACTTTCTAAGGCAACATCAACAAAATCTTGGCTATGGCACCGTCGTCTCTCACATCTAAACTTTCAAACCATCACCAACCTTGCTCGACACAAACTAGTTGAAGGACTCCCACGATTCCGGTATTCAAAAGATCACCTTTGCTCAGCTTGTGAACAAGGGAAAAGCACTCGTGCTCATTTTCCTTCAAAGGTGGAACACAGCTCTCAGCATGTGCTTCATCTTCTTCACATGGATTTGTGTGGCCCGATGCACGTGCAAACGATCAATGGCAAACGCTACATTTAGTAATTGTTGATGACTACTCTCGATGGACTTGGGTCTACTTTCTTCGTAGCAAAGACCAAGCTCCACAAATGATCATCACCTTTCTCACAAAAATACAGTTTCAGCTCCGCAACACCGTCGGAATCATCGAATGCAGACAAAGGAACTGAATTTGTTAACAAAAACCCTTCGTGAATTCTATGAGAAAGTGGGAATTCAGCATCAAACATCTATTGCACGTACACCTGAACAAAACGGAGTTGTTGAAAGACGAAACCGAGCGTTAGTGGAAGCTGCAAGAACAATGTTAATAAATGCTAAACTTCCAGATTACTTATGGGCAGAAGTTGTATCTACTGCATGCTATACTCAAAACCGGTCTATGATCACCAAACGCCACAACAAAACACCTTTCGAGCTTGTCCATAACAGAAAACCGAATCTAAAACACTTTCATGTATTTGGATCTCTTTGCTATCCGAATAATGATCGTGATGACTTTGGAAAGCTCAAAGCCAAAGCGGACATTGGAGTCTTTATCGGATACTGTGATAATTCCAAAGGTTTCCGAATCTGGAATCGTCGTACAAAACAGGTGATGGAAACGATTCATGCTCATTTCGATGAACTTACTTGAAATGGCTTCGAGTATAACAGCTTAGAACCCGGTTACAACCGTTTAAACTTCCCTCAACCCCCATCATCAGGTGAAGAAAGCCCTCAGCTAACTCGTCAACAAATGGAAAGGTTATTTGCTCCTCTGTTCGTGGCGATATTGATGAACGTGCTCGAGTGTATCCGCTGTTTCCGCTGCACAACCTGATAATATTCCTATACCAGATACACCTGCTACAACAACTACTGTTGAAGATGCACCTACACCAGTTGACTCCAACACAACAGTTGAACACACCGCTTCCAACAATGATGAACCGGTGATGATATTCGAATGAAATACCCCCAACTGCAGATTTTGATCCAAATGCGTTCTTCAACCCGTTTGCTAATGAGACTGCTGCACCAGGTGTCGCGGAATCTTCAACAAACCATTTGAATCCTCAGAATCTGCACAATGTATACCAACATCAACCCTCCACACATAGATGGACGAAAGACCATCCTCTGGAAAACATTATTGGCAACCCGAATCAACCCGTCGTTACGAGACAACGTCTTCACACAGACGGTGAACATTGCATTTATGCACTCACTGTCTGCCAATCTGAACCTAAAAACATCAAAGACGCAATGACAAAAGACAACTGGATTGAATCCATGCAAGAAGAACTCAACCAATTCAAACGTCTTGAAGTATGGGAACTGGTTGAAAGACCAACAGGAGTCTACGTCATTGGTCTAAAATGGATTTGGAAAAACAAATTGGATGCTTTGAAGGAACGTCATCCGAAAAAAGTCACGTCTGGTGGCTAAGGGTTATCGTCAGGAAGAGGGATTAGACTTTGAAGAATCTTTTGCTCCGGTTGCTCGTCTTGAGGCTGTTCGGATATTTCTAGCGTTCGCGGCTCATATGAATATGACGGTCTATCAGATGGATGTCAAAACTGCGTTTCTCAATGGACAACTTAAAGAAACGGTTTATGTCAGCCAACCGGATGGATTCGTTGATCCTGAGTTTCCGAACCATGTTTACAAACTGAACAAAGCTCTTTATGGTCTCAAACAAGCCCCTCGGGCATGGTACGATAAGCTATCATCTTTCCTCATTGCCAATAATTTCACCAAAGGCTCGGTTGACCCAACTCTTTTTATACAATATCACGGGGCACACATCTTAATTGTTCAAATTTACGTGGATGACATCATTTTTGGGTCTACACATAAAAAGTTTTCAATCGCTTTTGCAAAACTCATGAAGAAAAATTTTGAAATGTCCATGATGGGTGAACTTACATTCTTTCTCGGACTGCAAGTTCATCAATCACCCCGTGGTATTTTCTTGAGTCAGTCCAAATATGCCCTTGAATTGTTAAACAAATTTGGAATGAAAACCTGTGACACCTTATGCCACACCAATGGCTCATACCAAGAAGCTAGACGCTGATTTACATGGGAAATTGGTGGACCCTACAAAATACCGTAGTATTATTGGGTCTCTCATGTATCTAACAGCTAGCAGACCTGATATTGTCTTTGCCGTTTATCTATGCTCCCGTTATCGGTCGCGACCAACTGCAACCCACCTCTCTGAGGCTAAAAGAATCCTCCGATACATAAAGGGAACCATTAACTTGGGGATCTGGTATCCGAAGGATTCTGGTTTTGAACTAATCGCTTTTGCAGACGCTGACCACGCAGGATGCTTAGACTCACGGAAAAGCACTTCAGGGGCTTTACAATTTCTTGGTGATAAACTGGTGTCATGGCAATCGAAGAAGCAGGATTGTACATCGCTGTCATCAACCGAAGCAGAATATGTAGCCATGTCCGCATGTTGTGCTCAAGTCATATGGATGAGAACACAACTCAAAGACTATGGTTACGTATTTGAGAATCCCGAATGTATTGCGACAATCGGAGTGCCATTGCAATCTCGTGCAATTCAGTTCGGCAAAGACTCGAAATCAAAGCACATAAATCTTCGATATCATTTCATCAAGGATCACGTGGAACAGGGTACTGTTGAATTATATTTTGTGGGTACAGAATACCAATTGGCAGATCTTCTCACCAAAGCCTTGCCTCCCGCTAGGTTTAATGAGTTGGTCCACCGGATTGGTATGAGGTGTTTGACTCAAGAGGAATTGGATGATCTCCTAAAACAGTCTTAAAAACCTGTCAAACACCAAATTCTCTTTGGTAAATAATTTTTCAAAAACAAAATACAAAATTATAAAACCTGATAAAAACAACAAAAATATTCTTCTAATCTACATTTCTTTCAACATTGCAAGTACATTTCTTCCGTCAACACTTTAATCTTTCAAAATTCAGTATTTTTCCGATCAAGTGTTGAGGGGAGAAAATAATCTTTTAACTGCTTCAAAACATCTGTGTACTTGCATGTTATCATATCTCGGTTGACTCTTTTACAAATGGTGGTACATTTCTTGGTTCAAAGACACTCCTCGGACTTTAATTAATAACCTTTCATTATTTTCTCAAGTCGAGGGGAGTGTCGTCAAGTTTCTTTCCTAAAATCTTCATTTGGTAACCAAAATGGAAGTTAAATGGCTTGGTTTGAAAAAAGGAAAAGGTGGAGGGACCAAAACTGTCAAAAGGTTAAACTCACTTTTAATATAACACCCTCCCACCTACTTTTATTCTTCACATTTATTACACTAAACCAAACACATCCTACGCCTAAAATCGTTCAAGATATCTGTTGATTTGATCATCATTGTGTAAGTGTTTTGTGATCTAAACATGTTTTTAAGATAAGGTCTTGAATTTCATTCAAATCCAACGGTTAAAATTCATGTTACGAGTGATTATGTGTTCTACGCATAAGCGTATGAACACACAATCATTGTGTGAACGTTTGTGGTTAAATGGATTATGTCAAAACGTTTTAAATACATCAATGATATCAGTTTATCTATCAAAATCCACCCAGAAACACGTATCAATGACTTTTGAAAATTAGGGTTCTTATGTCGAATTGGGTGTTTTCGAATGTGAAGTGTTTTGGTCAAAAGGATTGTTGGGTTATGTTCTTATGATGATGAATTGATGATTTCCAAGCTTTATAACCACCCAGAAACTCTAAATCATCAACAATTTGGAATTAGGGTTTAACGTTCATAAGTTTGGGTATTTTTGATTCACCATGAATTGGGTGTTATAACTCGGTATATAGACTTCCTCAACACTCTTAAACTACCAGAAAATGTTTGGTGCATATTCTATGGCTAGATCTCATACGCGTAGATTTAGGGTTTAGACTACGCGTATGCAGTTCTACGCGTAACTGTTTTAACTGTCCAAATGTGTTTTGATCTGTCATAATATGAATGTTATGTGTTTAACATTGATGATATGATGCTTTATTTCAGGCTTGCAACACTAAATATTCAGAATCAAGGTTAATATACGCCTACGCATAAGGATCACCTTACGCGTAGCTTGTTATGCGTAAGATTTGTCTTACGCGTAGCGTCTACGCATAAGGTTCTACATATGGGACTACGCGTATCCTGTGAAGGATATGCGTAAACAGTGACCTCTACGCATAAGGTCAACTCTTACGAGTAGCCTTACGCGTAAGGTTAATATATGCCTACGCATAAGCTTTACGCATAAGGTCCTCTTTTTCCTACGCGTAACACTTCTTACGCGTAAGTTAAGACCCTACGCGTAAGTTTACGCCTACGCATATATCATTCCTGTCTACGCATAACTTTACCAATCCTACGCATAAGCCGTGATCATACCTTCGTTATGAATTGTTACGTGTACAAACTTGTAAATAAACTAATCATATCATCACGAATCCTAAAATGTCACTAATAAACTGAAATCGTTTGATATGTTGTGAACAATAAGTGATAAAATAAACTTTAAAACTTAAAGTTAACTAACTCACGAAACATTTCACGACGTCATTGGACTATTGAATATACAAGTGACTTAGGACTCGTAACAATCATTGACACTGTACATTCAATAACTAGACAATAAGACCTTCGGTTGACTAACATTATGTCTTTCGATATGTTGGTTCTTTTGGCTAATGTTATTTCGAGATCACGACATGGTGAACAAATGAATATGGATGCACCTGAAGTTCTCTCCATTGCCGATATCTATCCTCATGGCTATCCAATGAAGATAGGAAAGAATAATCTCCGTGTTGACTTTGACAACCTCACTTGCTCTGAATCTTCATGTTTAATTGCTATTGATATTCTGAGGACTCATCCGTATCGGAACATGCTTTCACACTCTGCAACTGTTCCTGAGATCTACATCCAACAGTTCCGGAACACTATGGAAAGGGTCAAAGGACAAACTGCTGTGACGGTGACTCTGAATCACAAACAAGTCACCATTACACCTGCAGACTTAAGGGTTGTTCTCCTAATTCCTGATGTCGATCCAACCAAACTATATGCCACACCTGCTGAAGAGCTCACTCTCCAATTCTTAATCAATATCGGTTATGACGAGGCTACAGGAGTAATCACCAAGCATTCTCACGTAGAGCTTAAGAGTATTCCTCAACCCTGGAGAACTCTACTATGATCATCACCAAGTATATTTCTGGTCGTGACAGCGGCTATGAGCACCCTAAGCTCATGGAACTGCAAATATTCGGGGCATTGGTCAACAAGAAACACATCGCTATCGAAGCTCTGATTTGGGATGACATGATGTCATTTCTCAACAAACTTGGCTCAAAGATTCCCTACATCGGATATACTAAATTGTTGATCCAGAGAGCACTTGGACTTCATCCTGACATTCCCAAGAGGCTCAATGACCCCGACAATCACGACATGTTGACGGAACCCATTCTATCTGTCGGAATCAAGGAAACGTCTACAAAGAAACAAGGTGCTGTGCTGCCGATTTCCTTCTAGCGAAGATGTCGAAAGCTCGAAACGTAAAAAAGGTATCTGGAAGCAGTCAGACAAGGCAAAGTTGGTCATCTCGACGAAAAATCTTCGGGAACACCTGTAAGGAGAACCAAAAGAGGAAGTGCAGGAAGTACGGCAAGTACTGTGAGTCAAAGGAAGTTCCCAAAGAGGAACCCTCCTTCAAAGAGGATTGTTCCATCTAAGGAAGCTGCTCCCATCCCAATTCCCAAACCCGAACCGCAAAGAAAGCTTGTGGACGAAAGCTCGATGGTACTGACACAGATGAAGAGATTACCTTCTCTGAATCTGCAACCGTATTCCCTCCTCCAGCAGCTAAATCTACAAGTCCAATAGCCGAACATGGAAAAGGAAAGACTCCGGTACTTGAGTCTCATGATGAAAGCTCTGAAGAAGAAGAAGAGCAACTGGATCAATCCTACAGGAAGAAGTTTAAATTAGTTAGACAAATTCAAAAGGCTGAAGAATTTGCAAAAGATCAAATGGGTGGCCCCGGAGGATCGAGTGGTGCTGTCCACTCTTCACCAGGTCCTGATGCGGTTAATCAACCCGATAAGGGATCTGGTGCCACCACTCTTGTGCAACAACAAACGCTTGTGAAGGAGTCTACTGATCTTAACATTGAGGAACCGGAAAAGAATAAGACTGAGAAAGAGAAAACTGATGAAGAAGCTAAGGAACAGACGGATGAAAAGGCTAAAACTGGACATGATGACGAAGAAGATTATGATGACTTTCTTCTCAACAGTCCAACTCGTTCCAAGGAGGATACTACTGCACCTCCAAAGGACCCCGAATCTCCTCATGTCCCCTCCTCATCAGATTCTTCATCTCACTCATCACCACCACCATCAAAAAGATCAACAAAATAATCATCCAAATCTGTGAAGAAACCACCTCGATCTTGGATTTCTCAAGCTCATAAACGAATTCACAAAGCTGTCAAACAAGTCAAAAAGAAAAACGTGCTCTACAAAAAGCTAAATTTCTTTGCTGATCACATACAGCATATGTATGACGAGCATGACAAGATGGAGAAAGAAAGGGAATTTGTTCAGAAGTTCATGAAGAGTCATCGTAAAGAGGAACTGAACGAAATGATCGAAGGTTACACTAACAAGTACCTTCAGGATATCGTTCCTAAAGTCCTAAAGGAACTGGAAAAGACAGAAAGAGATCATACTCACAAGTTTCTTCTCGACACTGTCCCCGGTGTGACTAGAGAAATATTTTCAGACAACTCACCCCTAACATCGTAGCATTGGTTAAAAATACAATGGCCAAAGAAGCTGATCTCTCTGAATCTGAGTTAATCGCTAAACTTGTGATACAAATGTCAAAGCGATCTGGAACGTTTACTTCGGATGAAGCTAAATTTTTCGAAAATCTACTTGATTTTCAACTCAGATCATCATGCAAGGAGTCAGCCGATCAACCCAAACGACCAAGAGATGACGATGATAAGGATAAGGATTCTGCACCTAAGCGTCCGAAGCGTCTGGTAAATCTACCTCTATGCCACCTCCTCCACCACGGACTTCTTCTCAACAAAGTCTCCTCCACCTCGGTCTTCTACTGATAAACCTCGGGACGATTCCGAGTTACCACCCGTGACTCATAAAACAGGTGATTACTTTGAGTATACGGGTGGTGACGATGAAGAGGTCCTTGAGCCCCGACAACAACCCACCTCACCCAAACAAGTGCAGAAACCAGGATCATCATCAAGGCCTTCCAAAAAGAAGAAGAAGACAACTCAGCCTGGAGTCGTCTCATGGCTAGATGACGATAAAACCGAAGAGTTTGAATGGTTCTCCACACTTGTCAATCAAACTCCCTACCATGATGAAGGTCAAGAATTGGTAGACGGTTCTACATTGGAGCACGCAAAACTTTTGCAAGAAAAGTTCCATGTGAAGAAAATGACGAAATCTGAATTGAAGCGAATCAAGAATGAAGCATTCCAACTTCTTAAAGACAGCTCTGAAAGCGCCGTCGAGGTCGAATATCATCTTGAGAACATCGCCCGAGCTATGTCTAACGACATGGATTGGCTCAATCCGGAAGCAAACATTGACTTCACACAAAGGGACAACCCTCCATACTACACCGATTGGACCAAACCCCTACCGACCATTGGCCAAACAGACGAACCACGGATTCCCTTCCGATACTTCTTTAACAGAGACTTGGATTTTCTCTTACACGGTAGCGATGGTTCGCGAAAATACGCTACATCATTGACTCTTCCATTCCCAGCGGCTATTTACTCAAACTGCATAGCTATCGAGGAACGTGCAAATCACTTGTTTTCGGACAACGTGCAAGCATACGACCAAGATGCATTGTATGGGATTCATCATTGGCCTGAACGCCGAAGAATCTACTACAGAAGCTGCCTGGTTCGGAAGTCTCAACATGCAGTGTATAGTTCTAAGGACATCGTGGCCATCAAACACATTGATCTCAAGCCTAAGTGGGACTACACATTCTTAAAGAATATCATAGTCAAACGACAAGATGAACAGGACTATGGGTTCTCCGAGGCTGACTTTGAGAACTTGTCCCTCAACGACATCGAAGACATGTACCTTGCCAAAGTACAGGGTCGTATGAGACAATTCTCGACTGAAGTTCAACGTGAATTTATCAAGTCAGTTCTCATCTTCATTAGACGCATCGTGATCAAAGAACGTGTTGAAGATATCCGATGGCTGTTGAATCTTATCAGACGCGTGTCAACCTCACTCCTCCAACGCTTACTCTTCCCGATCTCAATCAGCTACCTCAATATACGCTCATCAGCAAACCTTTCGGAGTTGTTTACCGCAGTGAACTTCAAAGAAACTGCTTAATGGCGTGTAGTGATCTTCAAAAATTCGGGGATCATACTTTGAAGCTGGTTAGGGATGGATTAGCGTACAGGTTGAAGGATATACGCCTGAAAGTTGGGTCTCGTAAGCGCTGGAATTCTCAGAAAGGAGGGATGTGAGAAGGATCATCACCATGATTGATGAACGGTTGTTCAGAAGGGATCAGTTCAGACGATTGGAGAGCTATGTTGGTGGTCGACCCGGGAGAAACATCACCGGCTTTCAACGCCACGCACTTGGGAATATCACTGCAATTCCTGGTACCCCTTGAATTGTTTCCTTCATATAATTTTGGATGTGTGATTTAATATGTCTATGGCTTGTGCACACATAACAGTGTACAACCCGTAATGGTCAAGAAAGGACCCTGTGGTACGCCTCAGTGCCACAATCCTTAGAAAAGGAGCGAAAGCTTCTTACTTTTGAGTAAAACCTATCAAACCTTTCATTTTTCAAGGTTTTGCTCAAAAGAACAAGTACTTCCCCTTAAGACTTTCAAAACCTCAACCGTTTATATCACTTGTTGAGGGGGAGTATTTGAAACTTTGTTCACAAATTGTTCACAGTGGTCATTCTTCCCGCAACACTCGAAATGGTCATATTTATTCTCAAACGTTTCAAAAATAACACTTTAATATGCCATTTTTGAGGGGAGAAAATTGTGTGATAAGAAATATGTTGTACAAAATGCAAATGAATCTGTGTACCTCGAACTTAACCAACGAATTGACGATGCTTAACTGTTAGTAACTCGAAAAGACTTGTCCTGGACGGGTAATAATTTCAAGCTAGTTCGCTAGTGATGTAAACGTGTCTCGCAAAGGACTTGTCTGAGTAGAATGTACCATTCGAGAAACTTTTGATAGACATGAACTCGGACGGGTTTGACAACCTTCCAAGGTTTGTCTACACCTTCAAGGTAGTTATTAGAGCTAGTTGTCACCTAAAAGCTGACAATGTAACTCTTTAACTATGCAACGTAACCGTGTCTCGCGGGGGATTGTCTATCTTCAGTGGATCAATTCAAAAAGTGCGCGCTCTTTCCTCACTGTGCATTTAACCATTAAAACTATTAAGCACATGTGGAGGGGAGTATTTATGCAAAACATCATCTCTCACAATGGTTCAAACATGTTTTTCATTAACAAACCCTTTGAGAGACATTTTTCATACAGTGGTTTTAATGGCAAACATAGGTTAGTCATGGAGTTATAAGGTGACTAAGGTTAGGAATAACCGTCCTATGATCTGCCAGAGCCGGAGGGATCTACCCAAGGACACTACCATTAGTTAGTGTTAGAAGTCCTTAGGTATGATTGTAAAAAGGAGAAAATGAGAATCGGAGAAAGAAGGAGTTGAAGAATTAAAAAGAAATGCAAAGAAAAGGGTGAAAAGAAATAGCCCTCCAGATTATTCAACTTAGGGCAGACACCGGGTTCAATTCATATGCTACTTGTTGTCACTTAGTGACGCCGGTATTGAAGATTAAAAGTCGTCATGGACCCAGTGACGCATGCACTAAACCTTCTTATCCACTCAAGTTTCTTCTCAACGAAGCTTGTTTCATTCACACAGGGAACCCTACGTAAACTATCGGCTTTCTCCTAGAGATTGCTGGTATTGAAGAAGGAGACCCTCTCCCTAGTCTCCGCTCAGGAAAACCAAAACGCACTATTGAGTCTAGAGCCACGAGATTCATCAAAAGATCTCTTAGGAACACTTGACATTTAATCACTTGATGATCAACTAATAAGATCACCAGTGGTTCATATCGAGTCCTTCACAGATCTTAGCAATCTGTCGAGAACATTTATGAGAGGTTCACATCTGTGATCCTCGGTGATTGAATGGAAACTCCTGCCAGGGTCAACATCAAACAGCCCTGTCAGCAGGTCACTTCGGTAACTCCCCGTGGATTACGCGGAGTGTGTCTCAAACGGTCTACAGTCGTGAGGTGATGCTTCGGTGTACCTCAGGGACTCATCTGAACTGTAGATGTACTTCGGTACATCGGGTTATCTCACTTGTGGGACTCCAGTTCAGGAACGGCCTTTGTAAGAATTAGAGTTGTGTTTTCACACTATGCTGTTAACACTCTCGAAGTTCAAACTTGTAAGTGCCGGAAACCGCTTATTACTAACCGTTTGAAATGTTTTCTTCTTATGGAAGCTCCGGAGCGGGATGATCGTGCTGATTCTTCTCATGCTCACGCCAACATCATCACTAATGGAAGTTCTATCTCAATGCAACACAACAGTCAGAATGATTCTTCGTCAAACCAAAGAATCTACAAAGTCAAAGACTTAAAGAACTTCATCAGTATTGATTTCCAACGTCAAAGAGCGTGTGAGCATGTTGAAGAATGACGTGGAGACACTGGAGCAGCGAAGCGACTGAGGCAGACTGATGCAAACAACAACATACTATCACTCTCACCACAAAGAACAATGATCAAAGAACAAAGTTAATGATGACGTCAAAGCATAAGTGTTCAAAGATAACTATCTCTCTACACTGGGGAGATTGTTCGAATCAAGGCAATTCTTCTCACAAGAAAGAAGAATGTCGGAAGACGTCACTGCTACTATTACATCAACGCCTTCACCGTTTTCATTCATATATACTTGAGGGGGAGATTGTTGGAATCACTCCTAAACAGTATTTCAAGTATTTATATTTCATATGTAATAGGTAGCTTTATTATGGCCTTTATGTTTGTTTAAGGTCAAGCTTATGTAGAAGGCCCATAAGCTTGACCCAAGCCCAATAAGGAATAGGGAAGGAGAGGGAGTGTTGCCCTAGCTCCTTGCCTATATAAACCATGTAATAACCTTCATTTGAAGGTTGGTTGTTCAAGTTTTCTTTCTTTCACATATGCCTACGCATAACCGGTCTTATTATTGTTTGTATATGTGTTAGATCTTGTTCAATCGCCTCATCTCCTTTCTATATAACTTGTGTTTGTAAAACTAGTGACCTAACATGAGACTTATCCAATCTCTATACTAAAAAGATCTCGTTAGGAACTTACCCAAGTTGAAATATGACCAACACTTTTGTGATGCTTGCAAAATTGGAAAACAAGTTCATAGTAGCCATAAGACTAAAAATATGGTGTCTACATCTAGCTGTCTAGAACTTTTGCATATGTATTTATTTGGTCCATCCGCTATACAAAGTTATGGAGGCAACTTCTACACTTTGATCATAATAGATGATTACTCAAGATATACTAGGAAAAAAATTTTGAAAACTAAAAATGAAGCTTTTGATCAATTTGAAATTCTTAGTAAGAAAATTCAACACCAACTAGATAGTCTCATTATATCAATAAAAACGGATCATGGTCGTGAATTTGATAACGAAATAAAATTTGGAACCTTTTGTGATGCCAACGGCATAACACATAACTTTTCAGCTCCTCGTACTCCGGAGTCAAATAGTGTAGTAGAACGTAAAAACTGGACTCTTCAGGAGATGAGTAGAACAATGTTTAATGAACAAAACATACCTACAAATTTTGGTGTAATGCCATTGACACTTCGACCTACATTTTAAATTGAGTTTTAATTCGACCATTTTTTAACAAAACACCATACAAATTATATAAAGGTAAAAAGCCTACGCTAGAATACTTTAGAGTTTTTGGAAGTAAATGTTTTATTCTAAACACTAAGGATTAGCTCACCAAATTTGACCCAAAGTCTTATGAAGGTGCATTCCTTGGTTATTCTCAAAATAGCAAAGCTTATATTGTTCTAAACAAAGAAACCTTAAGAGTCGAGGAATCGTTAAATGTAACAATTGATGAAAGTCCACCTCCCTCTAAGACATCACCTTTGGTAGATGATGACTTAGTTGAAAGTCAACTTGTTGAAAACCAAGAGAATCTAGATAATAACAAGGAAGATGAACTATTAAATAAAGATATTATCAATATCAAAGAATCTAAAAGTCATCCATTAGATAGTGACATAGGAAAAATCAATGAAATAAGCTTAAGATCGCAAGTCCAAAATCAAAGTAACTTCTTTTGTTTTGTATCAACCATTGAACCCAAAAATATAAATGAGGCTATAAAAGATGAATCTTGGGTCATAGCTATGCAATAAAAATTAAATCAATTTGTTAGAAATGATGTTTGGACATTAATACCTCAACCAAAAAGTCAAACTATAATTGGAACATAATGGGTCTTTACAAATAAAATGGATGAAAATGGTGCCGTATCTAGAAACAAAGCTAGGCTAGTAGCACAAGGTTATAATCAACAAGAAAGCATTGACTACAATGAAACTTTTGCTCCGATTGCTAGGCTCGAGTCTATTAGAATTTTACTTGCATATGCATGTGCACATGATTTCAAACTTTTTCAAATGGATGTCAAAAGTGCATTTTTGAATGGATTTATAAATGAAGAAGTATATGTCGCACAACCTCCGGGTTTCACCGATTTTGAAAAACCTAATCATGTTTATAAACTTAAAAAGGCTTTATACAGACTTAAGCAAGCACCTAAAGCATGGTATGATCGACTTAAAACATTCTTAGTTGAACATAAGTACACCATGGCTTTATTTGATAACACTTTGTTCACCAAGAAAAAGGATTCACATATTATCATTATCCAAATATATGTGGATGCCATCATATTCGGATCAACTTATCAAGAGCTATGTAATGATCTTTCAAAAAATTATGCACGACGAATTTGAGATGAGTATGATGGGCGACCTAAACTTTTTCTTAGTACTTCAAATCAAACAATTAGAAGATGGAATATTCTTTAACCAATCTAAATACATAAAGGATATGCTTAAGAAATTTAGCCTTGAAGACGCTAAACCTATTGAAACACATATGTTCTCGAAAACCAAACTTACCAAGGATGAAGAAGGTGACTCAGTAGATAATACTAAATATAGAGGAATGATTGGTAGTCTACTTTATCTTACGGCTAGTAGACCCGACATTATGTTTAATGTTTTTCTATGTGCTCGCTTTCAAGAAAATCCAAAGACATCACTTCTTGAAGTCGTAAAACGAATATTTAGATACATAAAAGGTACTACACACCTAGGATTATGGTATCCCAAAGGAACGGGTGTTGAAACCATAGTGTATACCGACTGAGACCATGCCGATGACTATGTTGATAGAAAAAGCACAAGTGGTATTTGTAATTTTGTTAGACATTGTCTCTCCTCATGGTTCTCTAAGAAACAAATGGCTCTCGTCATTTGAACAACTGAAACCGAGTACGTATCAGCCGGAAAAGCATGTCAACAAGCTCTTTGGATGAAGCAGGCTCTCGTCGACTATCGAATTCAAATTAACGACATCTCTATTCTTTGCGACAACAAAGGAGCTATCGGTCTAAGAAAAAATCCAGTTCAACATGCTCGAACTAAGCACATCGAAATCCATCATCATTTTCTTCGCGGCAATGTACAAAAAGGGAACATCTTAATCGAGAAAGTATCCTCGGAAGATAACATTGCCGATATAAAAAAAACCTCTTAAACGAGAACCATTTAATCTCCTTAGGCTTGGACTAGGGCTAATGGAACATAATCTGTAGTTTTAAGTAATTTAGATCTTCGCTCGAACCTATCTAAAACATCAAAAAGTAAAATCTGAACCAAGGTACCCTGCGGTACCAAGGACGGAACCAAAAATTTGGTTTCGTCTAATCCGTTGGGTACTTTGGCCTGATATTCAGCTTAAAACAAACACCTCCCTCTCCAAATTGAAAATACAAAATGACCTAAACTCACTCCACATCACACGGAACTCAAAATTAAGGCAAATTCCTCAACTAATCTCAGCTCCAATCAACATTGTAAGTTTCCTTACTACCTTTCTTCTTGTTAGGATTTGGAAAATCCAGTAGTTAAAGTGTCGGTCACCTCAAGTATATGTAATCGTTAGAAAGCTGGTAGTCGTAGTTATTTAATGTTAAGTAGTATATAGTTTAGTAACACCATGGAGGACGGACTGGTCTTTACCCACTGTATGCCTGATCCACAGCCCGTCAAGTGGCGTTTTATTGTAACACTATAAATACTCTCTACCTCCCAAGGTAGAGAGTTGGAGCTCATAATAAGATTTTTCTTTCTCTCACTAAAGTTCCCAAACCTCTAACTTTCTCTCTCTAAAACTCATCTTGTATGCCACCTTTGTTTATGCTTTGATGTGTATGTGAAATCCAATATGTTACAAATGGTATCAAGAGCCATGGTTAGATCATCTCTTACACATCTTTGGATTTCTAGTGGTTTTTAGATGGTTTTTGAGTTTGAAAAAGTTTAGTGGTTTTTGCATCATTTGGTTCACTTCTTGTGTTAAAGTTTGAATTTTGGGTGTACTTTTGTGTTTAGGATCATTGTATGTTCTTGGGTTTTGATTTGGTAAGCTTGAATCACTGTGGTTGAGCTTGTTTTGGATTGAAAAGTGTGTTTTTAAAGTTTTTCTTGGTAGCGACTTGGCTCTCGGAGTGAATTTCTTGGTAGCGACTTGCTTCAGTAAAAGGTAGCGAGTTGTAGTGTGCTTTGGTAGCGACTTGGTCGTAGCGACTTGCCTTTTGAAACAAGCCGACAAACAGTACACTTAGTGGATTCTGCACTACGGGTAGCGACTTGCTTTCAATTTTGATAGTGACTTGTTCTTTAAGTTTCTTAGCGACTTGGTGGTAGCGATTTGGTCCTTAGCGAGTTGCTATTTAGCGACTTGACATCTTAGCGACTTGGTGCATAGCGACTGGCTGTCAAAATTCGTAGCGATTTGGAAACTTAGCAACTTTTCTTCAAATTACTTAGCAACTTAGTGCTTAGCGACTTGGTTCAAGGATTCTTAGCGACTTGGTTGACTCTTGTGTGTAATACGGTTTTCTCTTGATTTAGTAAAATCCCGTGAAAGAATCTATTTCCCGGTTTAATCATTGAGTTATAAAATCCCGTGTAATCTTTAAACATGTCTACCAACATACCTACACTCATCTCCATTGTTTCCGAGGATGTTCAAGCAGCTGGTTCAGATACCCGTCCACCCATGCTTGACAGAACAGACTACGACTCTTGGGCTCAAAGAATCAGATTTTACTGTCTTGGAAAGGAAAATGGGGTCAACATTCTCAAATAAATTGATGAAGGACCTTATCAGATTGAGACTACAAGAGACTTAATTGATACAGCAGCAGATGGAACAATGATCTATGGAATAGACAGACCAAAGACATATGATGAGCTCAATGATAAGGAGAAAAAGAGATTCGATGCTGATATCAGGGCTTCTAACATCGTACTTCAAGGTCTTCCAAAGGATATCTACAAGCTTATTAATCACAACACCGAAGCTAAGGCAGTGTGGGATAATGTCAAGATGCTTCTTTCTGGTTCTGAATTAACAATGGAAGACAGAGAATCACAACTCTATGATGAATTTGAGCACTTCAAGATGAAACCAGATGAGAGTGTCTATGAGTATTACGTAAGATTCCACAAGCTTGTTAATGACATGAGGAACATCAGAATGACCATGCCAAACATTCAGCTGAACTCTAAATTTGTGAACAACATGAATCCCAAATGGCACAAGTTTGTCACCTCTATGAAGCTAACCAAAGGATTGAAGAATACAAACTATGAGCAACTCTATGCCTTCCTTCTTCAGAATGAGAGACATGATATGTTTGAAAAAAGGATTCTTGATCAGTTCAAAACCAACCCGGGAGAGACAAGCTCATCAAATGATTCAACTGCCTTATACTCAAACATAGGAATTACCACCAAAGCATCTCAAGTTATACCCATGGGTAATGGTAATCACAAACTCATTCCTGATCCAATGTTCAAACAAGCTGATGCTGATGCAGCCATGGGAAACTTCATTGATCAACTGGCTCTCATGATTAGTCAAAACATGAACTCTCTCCCACACACCAACAACAACCTCAGAACAGCATCAAATCCACACAATCAAGCCACTGTCAGAGATGGGAAGGTTATGGTGCAGCCAGTTCAAGAAAGGCAGTACGAACAAGTAAGAGGTGGAGTTGGTAGAGGTTATGCTGCAAATCAGAATAGGGGAAGGAATGGAAATCAGGGACAAGCAAAGCCGATCAAGTGTTACAACTGTGGTGGTGAGGGACATATTGCAAGGAACTGCACATCGCCAAAGCGCCCTCAGAATGCAGAGTACTTCAGGGATAAGATGTTGCTTGTTCAAGCTCAGGATAATGGTGCAGCTTTGGATGAAGAAGAATTGTTGTTTCTTGCTGAGGGAAATGCCAAGACATATGATGCAGTTGTGGATGAGCAGCCAATTCAGGAGATAGGCCACAATCATCAGAATGCCTTTCAAGTCGCTGATTGTGATGCATACGACTCTGACGTTGATGATGAACCTACTGCACAAACCATTTTCATGGCTAGCATTTCTCCAATGGTTCCTCCTAAAGTCTCTTCATCTCCACAAGCTGGTTCATCCAAAGACAAAATCATTTCTGAGGTATTAAAACTATACGATGATGCTGATGTGCAAAAGATGCATGACAAAGTACAATCAACTGAAACCATTGAGTCGGATATTGAAAATATGGGTAATATCAATATTGTCCCATATGATCAATATGTGAAACAAAGTGAAAGTGAGGTCGTACCAAGTGATGCATCTTCTGCAGTCAATGATGACTATGTTTTTTATGAATACACTGTATGTGCCCATGATGATTCTGTTATCTCTGAACTAAATTCCTATAAAGAACGAGTTGCCATTTATGAACAACGTGCTAAGTTTGAGTTAACTACACGTGAGCAGGAGTTGGATAACCAAATGCGTACAATTATTAGAAAAAGTAATTTTAGAGAAGAAGTGTTAAAACAAGAGTTAAACTCCTTACAAGAAAAGCTTTCTAAAACTGCTAAGCAAAAACAAGAACTTCAAGAAAATGTTAAAGTGCTTAAGCAGGAATTTCATGCTAAGGAATCAAAACTTTTGAATGATTTTTCCAATCTAAAAACTTTGAAGAACAAGCTTGAAAATAAGTTGTACGTACAAGGGAATACCATTCAGACTGCTCACATGGTCACTAAGCATAGAGTTTTAAGCGATAAGCATAGTGTTCCCATTATAGATAAACCCAACCCTGAGTACGGTAAGATAGCAAAGGCGGCTCAAAATGTAATCTATAATGGCAATGAGATTCTTAAACCTAGACAGAAATCTAGTTGCGTTGAGTGCACTGAGGAAGATAGAAAATTAGATGATGCATCTAGGGAGAAAATGAATAAGAAGCTAGAAGATCCTGAATGTAAAAAGAATACCATAATGATCAAACCCCATGATTACAAGAAGGAAAACTGGATCTCCTTAAACAAATTTAAGCCTCAAACGTTGTTAACACCTGAACAAGTTTTCTGGAAAAGGGACTTAGATAAGCAAAAAGCTGAAAATCTTGTTGAAACAAACCTTCCCCTTAGGAAAATGCCTGCAGCGACTGTGTATTTAGTTCCTAGAACTATTGCCACTAAGAGCAAGACCTTAATCAGTCAATATGTTATTTTTCAACTATTTGTCAATTTTGAGAAAACTTGTAAGAAAAGGATCACACCCACTAGAATTACTGAAGGGGAAAGGGGTTTTGAGCAAACAAAAGAATGTTATCTAACTGAGGTCATGTCTTTCTTTAAATAACTAAAAGATCAATTTGAGAGTCTTAAAAAAGGGATAGATTCAGATATTAAAGGAATGGAAAAGGAATTTGATGCAATGATAGTGGAGGTTAGTGACTATGAGCGAGAACTAAAATATAATGAGATTGAGAGGAAGAACTTGCATACCTTGAATGAGATTCTTATTTCTGAATGTATTGCTCAAGATGTGTTTTACACTGCTACAAATTGTTCCATTAATGCTTCTCAATTTCATGAATTATCTGTTGCTCTGAAAGTCTCCCATGATCGTGTCATTGAGCTTGAAAAAACTAACTCTAAACTGCATGATAAGGTTGAACAGGATGATCATGATAACCTGGTAAAACAGTTTTCTAAATTGGAAGTTGAGCATCTTGCTTTGCAATTAAAATATCAACATCTGAAAGAAAATGTTAAAACCTCAAATTTCAAGACATCCTTGGATGTTCCTGAATTTGATGTAGTTTTTGAAATTAGCAAACGTGATGAACATATTCGAGCTCATTGTAACACGATCAGAAAGTTGAAAGCCCAAATTTCTCAATTAAAGGGTGAAATGAACAATGTGACTGGCTCCCAAATGCCTCCTCCTTTAGATTCTCGGAATTCTCAAAATTTTTATCTTCAAAACTTGGTTAATGCTTTACAAAAGGAAAATGAGAGTTTTCTAGAAGAAAATGAAAAGGTTAAACGTCATTTCAATGAGTTATTTGAGTCAATAAAAGTCACTCGTAATAAAAATAATGAACAAATAACTTCGTTGCAAAAGGAAATTGAAAATCTGAAGAGTCAGGTAAAAGGGAAAATGCAAATGACCAATGGGGAGAATGGTGCATCAAAGGTGCATGGTTGTAATAAATATGCTTTGTCTGTGAAATATGTTCCTACTCATCTTAGGAATAACAAACTTGCCATTCAAACATATTTCTCATACCTTAAGGATAGTCTAGAATGTCTCTGTGAGATTGTAGAAGAGGATAAGATAGAGAAACCACTTGATAATGCAATTGGCCATGCATGCTTATATGTCTCTGTGAGATTGTAGAATGCTTAATTACAATATGCCTTAAATCCCTAGGTGAGCAGGTCAATCCCTTGATACCCTGTTCTATGCCTAATGCCAAGTATGCAAGTCATTCAATGCCCAATGCTATGAATGTGAACTTTAGTAGGCCTTCAAATAGTTCAGATCCCAGCACCTCCAGTGTTAAGAAAGTGAACCTCAGTGTGCCTTCAAATAGTTCACATTCCAGTACATCAAAATAGGAAAGGAAAAAAGTAGCAAAACCAACTAATGTTCCCATTCCCTCTACAGAGTAATGACATTAAAGCGATCAGGTCAAAGTCTCAAGGCAATACAAGGAATGATAGGACCTCGCAAGCTAAGAATGTGCATTGGAAGAAAGTAGAAGATCACCGTAGGGAGAATTTGAATAAAACGAATCGTGTTGATTCTAGTGTTAGCTCTAAGCATACTGTAATTAATGCGAATTCTACTACTTTTGGCAAAACATGTAATGATGATTGCGTGGTTTCTGTTACTAATCTTGAATGTGGTATGAATGATTTGTCTAATGCTGTCAAATGCCCAGTTAAAACTGTTAATGTTAAAAATCAAGCTAAGAAGGCTAAAAGGCAAAAGCGAAAGAAAGTTAGAAAACAATGGAAACCCACAGGAAGAACATTTAGTAAGATAGGTTATCAATGGATACCTTTTGGCCATAAGGTTAATCAGACAATGCCCACTAGAAAATGGATGCCTACTAGTAAAACTATTCCTTTAAGAAGTGAACATACTTTGAATATGTCAAATACGGATACTAGCACTGCATCTATTTCTAATGATTCCATTGCTTCTATTTCTAATATGGGTGTTTCTATTTCTGATGTGGGAGTTCCAATCACTGTTACTAACCAAATGGAACCCATTCCTGCAAGGGGATCCCAATTATCCAGTTATCCATTCTTGTCTGTGTTCAACTGCAGATCGTTCAAATCGTTCGTGGTACTTGGACTCAGGCTGTTCCAAATATATGGACCGGTCGCGGCTCACGAACTTCGTGAGTAAATTTATCGGTACTGTTAGATTCGGGAACGACCATTTTGGAGCAATTATGGGTTATGGTGATTATGTAGTCGGCAAAAGTGTAATCTCCGGGTATATTATGTGGAAGGTCTTGGTCATAATTTGTTCTCTGTTGGTCAATTCTGTGATTCGATCTAGAGGTGGCCTTTAGAAAACATACTTACTTCGTTAGAGAACTTGATGGTGTGGAATTGTTAAGAGGTACCCGTGGTTCTAACCTATACACCATCTCTATCGAAGACATGATGAAGTCTTCTCCAATCGGCTTGCTGTCAAAGGCTTCTAAAACAAAGTCATGGTTATGGCATCGTCGTCTCAATCACTTGAACTTCGGCACCATTAATAACCTTTCGAGAAAGGATCTTGTCAGGCTTACCCAGTTAAAATATGAAAAAGATCATCTTTGTTCAACTTGCCAATTGGGTAAAAGCACGAAATATGCCCACAAACCAAAACCCACAAATTCATTAATGGAAGTTCTTCATACCCTTCATATGGATCTGTGCGGACCAATGAGAGTGCAAACGATAAATGGGAAGAAATACATTCTAGTAGTTGTTGATGACTACTCTCGATTTACTTGGGTAAAGTTTTGAGGACAAAGGATGAAACTTGGATGTCATCATCAAACTAATCAAACGCTTCAGGTTCGACTCAACAATACTGTCGAATTGTTGAACGGACAATGGCACGAGTTTGTTAACAAAGACTTAATTGAGTTTTATGAAAGTGTTGGAATCAGTCATCAAAGAAGTGTTCCACGAACTCCTCAACGGAACGGTGTAGTTGAAAGACGAAATCGAACTCTTGTGGAAGCCGCAAGAACAATGCTTATTTATTCGAAGGTTCCAATGCTTTTATGGGCTGAAGCCATTGCCACTGCTTGCTACACCCAAAATCGTTCCCTTATACACACCTCTCATGGAAAAACTCCATATGAACTTGTTCATAAACGTAAACCTGATCTCTCCTACCTTCGTGTGTTTGGTGCTTTGTGCTATCCAACGAATGACGGTCAACACTTAGGTAAATTAAGAGCAAAGGCAGATATTGGAGTTTTTGTTGGTTATGCACCAAACAAGAAGGGTTACCGAATCTACAACAAGAGAACCCGAAATATCATGGAAACAATTCACGTTACGTTCGATGAGCTGACCGGTCAAATGGCTCCTGGACAATCCAGTTCTGGACCCGCTCTTCAAAACAGTCGCATTGGTTCAACCCTTGTACCAAACTCTCAAGCAACTCCATATGTACCTCCATCTAAAGATGATTTAAAGAAATTGTTTGATCCAATGTTTGATGAATACTATGAACCAAATGCTGATGAAATGTCAATTCCATCAATAGAGGCTGCGTCTATCCCTGTGAATGAAGTCAATCCTTCAGTCTCAATATCATTAAGTCAAGAAGCGTCTGCTGCTGATCACTCTGTCTCATCAACAAATCATCAATCATCAAATGTACATCATGGAATTGTTTATGGCATCAATGATGAAGTTAATCCCTTTGCTACTCCAGAAGATGCTCCATTTGAAAACATATTTGCTCCTGAATCATCATCAGAACCATCCTCATCAGGAGATATCGACTCTGCTACTTCAGTTCCACAACAACAACCACATGAACACCTTAGAAAATGGACACTTGATCACCCATTAGATAACATCATTGGAAACCCCTCTCGTCCAGTATCCACACAGAAACAACTTGCAACCGATGCCTTATGGTGCTTCTTCAACTCCGTACTCTCTAAGGTCGAACCAAAAGACATTAAAACCGCCATGAATGAAGACTGCTGGTTCAATGCCATGCAAGAAGAAATTCATGAGTTTGATCGACTTGATGTTTGGGAATTAGTACCTGCTCCAGATTGTGCTATGATCATTGCTCTAAAATGGATCTTCAAAGTGAAACTTGATGAGCATGGTGATGTCTTAAAGAACAAGGCTCGATTGGTTGCCAAAGGATACCGTCAAGAGGAGGGTATTGACTTTGAAGAATCATTTGCTCCTGTTTCTCGTATCGAGGCAATCAGAATCTTCTTGGCTAATGCTGCAAGTAAGAACATGGTAGTCTATCAGATGGATGTAAAAACAGCGTTTCTCAACGGAGATCTTAAGGAAGTCGTCTACGTTAGCCAACCTGAAGGCTTTGTGAATCCAGCGCATCCTACTCACATTTATCGTTTGAAGAAGGCTCTTTATGGTTTAAAGCAAGCTCCAAGGGCATGGTATGATACACTATCAAAGTTTCTTCTATCTACTGGATTCAGCAAAGGAGCAGTTGATCCGACATTGTTCACCAGGAAGTCAGGCAAACATTTAATTCATGTTCAAATATATGTTGATGATATCATCTTTGCCTCGACTGACCCCAATGAGTGTGACCGTTTTTCAAATGAAATGGGTTCTAAATTTCAAATGTCAATGATGGGACAAATGTCATTTTTCTTGGGATTACAAATTTCACAAAGTCCCGGAGGCATTTTTATAAATCAATCTAAATATGCAAATGAGATTTTAAAGAAATTTGGATTTGATTCTAGTGACCCTGTTGACACTCCCATGATTGAACATACCAAGCTGGATGAGGACCACTCAGGGATCATGGTAGATCAAACGAAATATCATAGTATGATTGGATCCACGATGTACCTCACGGCTAGTAGACCGGACATCTTGTTCGTGTGCATGTGTGCTAGATATCGGCTAAGCCTTCTAAAAGCACCTTGAAGCGGTTAAGCGGGTCTTTCGGTATCTCCAAGGAACCATCAATATGGGACTATGGTACCCGAAGGACACCGGTATGTCACTAACGACCTATGCAGATGCTGATCATGCAGGTTGTCAAGATACACGTCGATACGTCGAGGAGGTGCTCATTTTTTAGGTGATAAGCTTGTGAGCTGGTCTTCAAAGAAGCAAATGAGTACTTCTATCTCCTCTACAGAGGCTGAATACATAGCCATGTCATCTTGTTGTGCTCAAATCCTTTGGATGAGATCCCAATTATCTGACTATGGCTTTGAATTCAACAAAATCCCTCTGTCTTGTGATAATAAAAGTGCTATTGCTCTCTCATGCAATAACGTTCAACACTCAAGAGCAAAGCACATTGACATCCGACATCATTTCATCAGGGAACAAGTGGAAAACGGTGTGGTGGAACTCTATTTTGTGAAGTCAGAATACCAGTTAGCAGACATCTTCACCAAAGCTCTTCCAAGAGAACGTTTTGAGTTTATTCTTCCACGACTTGGCTTGAAAAGCCTTCAACCAGAAACACTCAAACGTCTTCAGGAGGAAGACGAGGAGTAAAGGTCTTTCTTCATCAACATTTTGTATATATTTATCCAAAAAGCAAAATATAAAATTATAAAACCTACTAAAAGCAAATAGAAAAATATAAAACTTTCAAAAAATCTATAAAAATCTGAAAAACTCGAAAAATCTCAAAAATATTGTCTTTTTGTCTTTTCTTTCTTGATTCGACATATATCTACGGTCCTTGTCTTTGTCAGTTCAAAGAGTGACACGGGTCTTTAGATGTTGTTCGAATGTTTAAAAAAATCAAAAATATTTTTTGGGAGAAAGTAAAACAATGATTAATTGTCATTTCAGGCAGTAACCCGATTTTCAAAAGAAAGAACAGAGCCATGCTTTATCTCATATTTCAAACCTAATGCTCTGATTCTAAAAAAAATGTTTGTCATTAACAAGACAAATGTTTAATTTCAAATATTTTTTTCTTCTAAATGATTCCTCTGAAAAATATTTGCAATCTTATGAAAACTCAATTGTTTTGAAAACACTTCGGACTCTATTTTTGAAAATCAAAAGAACTCATCAAGTGTCAAAATCTCAATCCATCAATCAATAACTTTCGTCATTGATTGAGGGGGAGAATGATTTTTCAATTAAATCAAAAAGTGTTCTTTTCAAACAATTTGCACTTAAATGAGCAAGGTCTCCTCTAAAATGTTTTACAATATTTTACACAATTGGTTCAAGACCTTGGTTATTATTATGTTTTCAAAAGATAACTATGCATGTTTAATCAATGGAGTTTAAAGTCTCAAAATCTGATCATTATCAGTTAAAATGTTTTCATAATCAAGTCACAATTCTCCTTAAAAGCTTTCAAAATCAATTTAAATCTACAGAGATCACAAATCTCAAATGATTTGATAATTGTGATCGGGGGAGAATTTGTGATTTAAATTGGATTTAAACTGATAATTCGATAAATGGTTTCATAAGTGTTTAGCATGTTTTCCTCCCCGCATGTGACAAAGATTTCAAATTTTCCATGCACGTGTTGAGGGGGAGCATCTACTTTAAACCTCAAATTATTGAAACGTGATTGAATTGTCTCTAAGTGCAGGTTCCCTCTAATATTGAAACTCTTTCAAACTTCGAGGCACATATTAAGGGGGAGCAAAAATTTTGAAAACCTCATCCTTCCTCAAAATGTTTTATCTACTCAAATTGATTGGGAAGTGATGATGATCATTTTAGAAAATGTTAATCAAAAGATTGGACCTTTCATTCTTAATCTAACGATTTCAAAGATCTCTTGCCTCTATGTGCTAAACAAATTCTGAATTTTTATGCATATGTTGAGGGGGAGCATTTCTAAAATATCAAAACAATTAAGATACAAAATGCTTTGATTCTATATCACAAGTATCTTGATTGATTTTCAAATGGTTTTCAATTGGTTTCAAGGCGGAAGAACTACACCAAAAGACCGACCAACTCTACTTTATGCATGGTGATATAAGGATGATAAGGTTAGGTTGAGTTCCCACGATCCGCCAGAACCGGAGGGATCTACCCATGGACAATCCACTAGATAGTGTAGAGTCCTTTGGTATGATGAAAAAAAGGAGAAAAATGAGAAATGGGAAGAGTGCAGACTGAGACAGAGCTAGTACTGGAATAAACCCAACAAGGTTCTAGTTATGAAGTCTCGGTAAGCACTGAAGGGTTTGAAGAATGAAAAAGAAATGAATATGAAAAGGGTGAAAAGAAATAGCCCTCCAATAATTCAACCTTAGGGCAGAAACCGGGTTCAATACATATGCTACTGGTGTTTACTAAGGTAACACTGGTATTGAAGACAAGACGTTATGGACCCAGTGACGCACTGCACTAAACTTCCCAAGCTACTCAAGTTCCTCTTAAAAGGGCTTGTTTCATTCTCACGGGGAACCGACATTATCTATCGACTTTATCTTAGAGATTGTTGATATTGAAGAAGGAGACCCTCTCCCTAGTCTCCGGCATAGGAACCAAAAGTGCACTTATTGAGTCTAGAGCCAAGAGATCATCCACAAAATCTCATTAGGACACTTTCAATGAAGACTCTCTGTTTCACATAATGTGGAAAGAGAGATTATATCTTATGAGTCCTACGCATTATCCTTGTGGTATTTCCAGAACATCTGAGTGATATGCATACATGTTCACAATGAAGATGGAAAGCCTTCTGGAGCCAACATCCAACAAGCTCCTGATAGGTGGCATGTGAGATCTATTTAATAGATCAACCATGTGACAAGCGAGCGAAAACAATGGAGCGATTCAATCTTTTGAATCAATCCTAGTTCAGGTTATGGATTGACGGATACCTTTGAAAAACCGGTCGTTGTGCTTAAAACTCTTTTCTTTAGCACATCGACTGTGTACTTATTTCTCAAAATAAAAGGTGTTTATGATTGATAATTGATTTTCATTAAAATCTTCGTTGTATTGCAAAAACAATTTCTATTGAGCAATACACGATTGTTTTAAATCTCTTTCCATCAATCGGTGAATCTCATTTATTTGGTTCACTCACTCCGTATTGTCTTCTTTGAGGCGTTCGGTTTGAGAACAGCTAGAGCATTTCGAAACCCTGTCAAGGAAATTCTTGGAATTATACCTGATCACAGGCGTACGTGTCTTGATCAGCGGGAACCGTGGGCGTGTACCTCAATTCAACGAAAGTGATCAAAGACACTTTCGTGCGCTTTATTGCTAACTGTCTTATGCGGTACACCCCGGCGTTTGCAGCTAATCAGAATGAAGCGGTCAATCCATAGCCGCATGCTCACTCAACACATTCAATTCCAAAGAAATCATGATTAGTGCATCAATGACTCTGATATTTTCACTACATGCTTCTGCTACGCTGCTGCCAATATCATGAATCAACGAAAGCTTTCGCTACTCTGATAAGAATATATCATGATCCAGAATGTGAGCATGTCGGTCCAAATGTCACTACATCATGTAATACCAACACCACAATGGATGAGTCAGAGATTAATGTGGCTGATGATCTCAAAGCTGGCTCAAAACTCATTATCACGTGGATCAGTTAAAGACCTCCACTCAGATTATCCAAACATGCGAAAATGAAGAATCAAAGACTACGAGCTTCAGAACAAAGAACATGAACAAGAATTCAAGAACTATCTCAATGAAAATATCTGTTTGTATTCTATGTAATTTTAATGTCTGTTTGAGGTGACCTCCCTTAGGGGGAGATTGTTAGGATTTGGAAAATCCAGTAGTTAAAGTGTCGGTCACCTCAAGTATATGTAATCGTTAGAAAGCTCGTAGTCGTAGTTATTTAATGTTAAGTAGTATATAGTTTAGTAACACCGTGGAGGACGGACGGGTCTTTACCCATTGTATGCGATCCACGGCCGTCAGGTGGCGTTTTATAGTAACACTATAAATACTCTCTACCTCCCAAGGTAGAGAGTTGGAGCTCATAATAAGATTTTTCTTTCTCTCACTAAAGTTCCCAAACCTCTAACTTTCTCTCTCTAAAACTCTTCTTGTACGCCACCTTTGTTTATGGTTTGATGTGTATGTGAAATCCAATATGTTACACTTCTCTTACTTTTGAGTCTAGGGCTTCTAATTTATGCACAAAACAAAGCCTGGAGATTATGCATTTTCTTAGATAGATCATGAAGTACATACGTAAATTACATAACTAATCATGTTTCCTTTAGTTAGGAATTCTATCTTGTAAGACATTATCATGATTTACTAAAAACCCCATGTCAAATTTTTGTAAAACTTCTCACTTTTAGGACAAACAATTTCTCATTGTTCATACAAATAAAAATGTTATGTTTAAACATCACTTGCATAATGTCTCTTGAATGCTAAAGTAAGTACATAATTCATATGTATTTTCGGATACCCTCAATCGAAGCTACATTGAATTAGGAGCGTTTGGGTTATCTCTCTTATTTTTACAAAAACTACTAATCATTTATGAATTAAAAGGACTCGAGATAACCACACTTCCACATTGTTTTCATATAGGCACACACTAGAACATTATATCAAAATTCTAATTAGTTTTGACTAAAGTGTAAAATATTTGTCTCTAGAAACAATCATGCCTCTCACAACTCACTATGACCAAAAAGACACTCTCAACTACAGTCCCAAACATCATAGGACTAAGGGACTTGCTCCAACACAAGTTGAAATTTTCAAAGCTTTAGAAAAACGTTACTTTCACGAGGGTAGAACCATACCCCCATCCTTCCTCGAAGGCACAAACCTTCGTCAAGAACTTGCGACCATCAACTTTGATTGTCTCTTAGACATTGACGAACAAATTTGTTCAAGATTTATCCTCGAGTTCTATGCTAGCGTAGTTCTCGCAAGTGATGATAATGGATTGATGTCAATTCACTTCAAAGCAAACCAAAGTGAGTTTCATATTCCTCTTCGTCAATTTGGCGAAGACCTTGTACTTCCATGTCAAGGTACGTGCCTTTACTCAGACAAATGGCCCCTCTTAATTCTTGACTCAATTGTTGATCGTACTCCTCCCTACCAAACTCCATTGGTTGATATAGAAACAATCCATGAATATTTGTTCCTTCCTAGAGTCTCGGGTATTAGAACAACCTGTACGGGAAAAGAAATCAACCGATATTCATTTGGAATGGAACTCAATTAACTCAAACCTCAATTCAAGAAATGGGAAGAAGTCTTTAGGGAAAATGTCTTGTGTACCATAGGAAATCGTGATCATCTCAATGCTTGTCTTTGCTACATGCTCTATAGCTTTTCAACCCGTCAACCATTCAACTTTGCCTACTATGTTTCCAAAAGGATGGCCGACATACCCTCTCTAGGAACCACTACTCTGCCCTACCGGATACTTCTCACCCGTCTTTATAGAGCCTTTGCAACAATCCCACCAAATTCTAGAGGGTTATGTCTTGACTAATCTCTTGTTGATCATATCTTTTTACCATTGAGTGATGAACGGGTAGCAAAAACCAAGTCTGTAGGAAATCGTCCTCAACCTCCAAATTCCTCGTCATCATCATCCAATAGCTCGGAAGATGGACTTTCAAACTCTAGGATCCCTCCTCTTGAGTACTTTAAGAAACTTCCAAAAATTGAAAATCTGTCAGAAGAGTTCAAGCAAACAAGAGGAATGTTTAAATGCATTGGAAGGTTTCTAACCAAGATCAACAAGTAATTGGACAAGAGATGAAGGTTGTATGAGGGTTTGGTACAATGTTTCAAAACAATGATGTATGATGTATTTGGCTATTCCTAGGATAATAACTTGTCATTTAACAATTATGTGAACTAACCCAATGCCTTGCAGGTGGATAACATTGTTATATTATCAAATTTTCCCATTTCACGTTATAGTGAAATTTATATCCATTACATGATCTATATCCATTCGTATGTATTTACCTATATTATTATTGTTTCTCTATCCCAACTAATCAATTACACATGTTCCAGGAAATATTACGGAATTTGAACGAGTTCATGAGGATAAAAAATGTCCTCTGTAAAATTTTTAGGCACGCATGGATGGGAGTCATGGGATGGAACCAAAAATTTGGTTCTGCCCATACAAATTTTGGGCACCGCCAAAAATTCATTGGCGGATTGGCCGAAACCAAAATTTGGGTTCCGCCCATTATACATTTTGGTTCCGCTAGTCATGCAATTCACAATTTTATCTTTCGTTACTTTCTCGCACTATTGATCACTCATTTTACTTTCATTAGGCTCTTTTAACTTGTTATTACACACATTAGGATTTTCTTAGCTCCCTTGCACTAATATGATAACTATTATTTCCCACCAAAATTTGAAATTTCTCAAAATCCACTCAAGGTACCTTTCTCTAAAAAGGAAGGAACCCTTTATTTGGTACCTTCCAATCCGTGGGTCTCTGAACTCCAGGATTTTGTAATAATTACAGCATATTAACTGCATATCTCACTTCATTCACTCTACTCACATCCATTGGATTGACTTTAGTTTATTATACAACCTCATAAACACTTCCAAATCATTAGGATAGATCAAATTTAAGTGGAATAACATCAAATCAATGCACAACATTCCACAAATCTTTACCATTATAAATAGAAACCTTCAGGATCTTCATGTTCATCCCTTCCTCACAACCTCCTACGAATCTATGCAGCATTCAAGCAAATTCACAATGACAAAATCCACAAACTCATCACCTTCTACTAGGCCACCAAGAAGAACCGCTAGAATTAGTGTCAAACCATGTTGCTTCGTCAACTTAAACTCCTCATCCTCTGATGAATCACCAATCAACATATCCTCTCTCATTCATGATGACAATGTCATCAACCTAAGCACTCCTAGACCTCAACAACGATCTCCAATCATTGTTGCAACTCCACCACCAACCAAAACTTAGTGGCAACCACACCACCACCGGCTCCATCACAACCACCAAAATCACCATCACCACCAAAGTCTCCAAAACTTCAACCTATTGAACTCTTTTCTACACCACCTACATCCCCTCATCCATTTATGGAAAGTTTAGATAACTTACCACCATGGTCAACCAATCTATTACCTCTACAATCATTTGCCTCCATTGAGTACATTGCTCACGAACCACCTCAGGCATCATTTATGCCCAATGAGTTTTTCCATGATGAACCTCAACCTCCACAACCTCAATCATTTTTCCCTACTTATCAGGAAATTGATGAATCAATGTGGATTGATCCTCCTTAATCTCAACAACAAATTACCCAAGACCTCAATGGCCTCTATGCATTCTCAAAAATGGTGGACTCCCACCTTCAAGAGGCAATGAATCTCAAAACCGTACTACTATCCTCAACCATGGAACAACCACACCATATGACCTCTCAACCAACCAATGAGCAACTACCACCTCAAAATCATGCCATATCACAAGACATTAATCATGGATGTACGTATTATGAAAGGACCGCTAGGATTAGTGAGAGAACCCATATAATGGTTCATGAACTTCAAGATGAAATGAGGTTGATTCTCACTCACATCCTTAAGCGTCTCAATGCTCTCTCCCATCCTCCACCACAATAGTTTACATTAGGATGTATGATGTAATAAGTCCAACTCCATTAGGACTGTCTTAATTTCTCTAGAATTATTCTTTTTATGTTATTTTTTATTTTGTATTTTTTTCCTTTATCATCATTATTATTGTCTCCTCATTGAAACATTAGTCATAATAAAAATTTTACATAATATATGATGTTTTATTATTCTTGTGGGATGGTTGTTATTATTGTTACTTATGTTTTATATATGCTGTTTTGGATTAATTGTCACTAACCCTTGTTTTGTAGCTTTCAAAATCCATGAATCTCTTACTTGGCGCCCCAACAAGGGGGAGTATTGGCCAAGGGTGAGCACACGATTCCGCTACGCTTCTCTTCTTTTTGTTTCGACAAAAAGGGGGAGAATATCAAACTCAAACTCACACTTTTACAACTTAAAAAGTCTAAAATGAGTTAAAAATATATATTTTTAAAAGACTTACACACTTTTATCTCATTGCATAAAAATAAATTTTATATTTTGTCCTCAACAAAAAGGGGGAGATTGTTTATACAAATATCATCTAAAAACGTTATTTATATTTTACGATCTTTGCTATCTTTTGTTAACGAAAACAATAAACTTTATTTTAGCAAAGTATAAATTTTATCAAGTCTTTTATATAGCTACAAATTTTTCCTTAAGTTACTTCTTAATTAACATCCCTTAGCTAGCTACTATTTATATTTCACAAGTTTACTTTGTAAAATCTTTTAATCAAATTGTAAATGCATTTTTACATCACTACATGGATCATCCTACTCTAAGATTATCTGAGATATGAAATCTATTAGGATTATAGAGAATATTTGGAAAGATATGAACTAGATTTGCAAGATTTTGGAAGATCCCCTGTCAGGGACTGACGGAACCAAAATGGTACCTGAGACGAAACTAAGTTTTTGGTTTCGTCAGATCCGTGGCCTGTTGTGACTTTTTGCCTATAAATAGCAAGCTAAACTTAGTTATTTTGACATCCTAACATACATAAAAATTGTATATTCTCTCCTACTCATTATTTCTTGTATCTAATTCACTCATATTTATCTTTGTGAGCTTCTTAATTAGCAAGAAGATCAAAGCATCATTGAAGACTTATAAGCTTCAACAAAGAGTTGCAAGTCTTGTTTGTTCATCACAAGTGTGTATTATAATTTTTCATACATCATTGTTTGTACCAAACCATCATAAACTTTTCATAGTGATCGGTTATTATTTTAGTCCTCAAAATACGTAGTATGACGGGAGTGGTTGTACCCTTGTAAAAGAACTCGACATCTAGCTTTGTGTCGGAAATATTGTGTAAGCGAAGTGTAAAGGTTTTCTCCGCCGGATAAAGGAGCTTGTTGATTAGTGAAGAATACTCTCGAGTTGGAGACTCGAGGAGTTGAGTAGGGCAAGAAAAAAGAGTCCTTGTAGACCGAACCACTATAAACTCTAGTGTTGTGGTTTGATCATTTTTATCCATTCTTGCATTATACTTATTGTTAATTTGATTTCACATAAACATAAAGAACTTAAAAAAACGGTAAAACTATTCGACCCCCCTTCTAGTTTTTCACAATCTTGACTTGGATAATGTTGAATCGCATAATGTTGAGTCAGATAGTTTTGACTCACATAATGTTGAGGGTCATAGTCCTGCATTAACTGCTCCATATACATATCAATATTAACACGCTCAAGCGGGGAAACGCTTGACTCGGTTGGGTAGACGTCGAGAAATCCATGGTAGGATGATACGACGACCCACTTGGTGATTGGTGAAAATCGGTATTAGGACGATACGGTCGGTGGAATGGATGATTAATGTAAAACACGTTTTGATTTTGTGGTGGTTGTTGTAGTTGTGTTTGATATTCAAAAACGGGTGAACGAAAGCGAATGTTTTGATTTGGTGGTAGTGTTACATCGGTTAATCGAAAATTCGGATCCGACGAGAAATTCAAATTCGAGAAATTTTGAGGTAGTTTGGATCGTGGGGTTTTTGATTTGAGAGTTTTTTTTGCTTGACATTATGAATATTGATGAGAAGTTGTTTGAATTGTGTTTGAAATTGTTTGTTCATAAATTGTGTGCTCCATATACATATCAATATTAACACGCTCAAGCGGGGAAAATGCTTGATCGGTTGGGTAGACGTCGAGAAATCCATGGTAGGATGATACGACGACCCACTTGGTGATTGGTGAAAATCGGTATTAGGACTATACGGTGGGTGGAATGGATGATTAATGTAAAACGCGTTTTGATTTTGTGGTGGTTGTTGTAGTTGTGTTTGATATTCAAAACCGGGTGAACGAAAGCGAATGTTTTGATTTGGTGGTGGTGTTACACCAGTTAATCGGAAATTCGGATCCGACGAGAAATTCAAATTCGAGACATTTTGAGGTAGTTTGGATTTTGGGGTTTTTGATTTGGGAGTTTTTTTGCTTGACATGATGAATATTGATGAGAAGCTGTTTGCATTGTGTTTGAAATTGTGTGTTCAGAAGTGTGTTTGAGGTTGGTATTATAATGTTGTAAAAGTGGTAAAATTTAAAAAAAAATTAGCCCAACGTTTACAATTTTTGTCATTTTATGAGTTAACACACTCGGTCGAATTTTCGACCGAGTTTTGCAAAGTTTCCTTTGACGACCGACGGCGACTGAGTGTTCACAATGGCTCGACCATGTACGACCGATCGGTCGACTGAATCCAACGACCTCTATTGTGCATAGCCTAAAAGTCGCCCATGATCACTGTTGTGCTTAGCCTAATATGCTTCTTTTGGATATTTATTTTTCACAGAGTGAACAAATTTAAATTGTCTGATAACATGATATAATAACATGATTTGCGTAACGTGACATGTATACTAAAAAACTCTACTAATCACCTTGCAAAATAAATGAAGTCAAGTATTGTAAATTTACTGGATGCAAACTTGAAATATCTATGTCTAAATCTATATCTATAATTATTTATATTGTATTTAGGAGTTTTATAAATAGAAGACTTAATTTTTTAAGCTTACACATATTACTTTATTTAGTAATTCATATAATTAAGGGCTAATAGCATCGTAATGTATCATACTTGTAAGTCGCACATTTTATATGTATCGAACTATTTGTTTTGCTATTCTATATACTAAACTTGATTTTATTGTATTTTTGTGTACTTTGCCTCTTATTTTTTGCTACTATATGTATCAGAGTTGTCATAAAGTACACAAAAACTATAATAAAGTCAAGTTTTGTACTTAGAATAGCAAAAAAAATTGTTCGATACATATAAAAGGTGCAAGTGATAAGTATAATACATTATGGTGTCTTTAGCCCTGTAATTAAATACTACACTACACTAATTACATTATAATATACAGTAATGACACATTACATTTTAGTATTAAAATAGATGTTACAAACATACAATAATACAAATTTTAAGTTCTAAATTTTATCATATACATTCAGTTTTACTAAGTTCAAATGAATATAATTATGAAAATCTATATTTGTATTAATATATTTTACGGAATTTTAAACACATATTTAATTTTTTATAACTATCAAACCGGTAAACCGTCATATACCGTCTATCATTGCATACCGCTAAAGGAGCAAGATACGACAAAAATTGCATATTTAGTATCTGTTGCTTTGCGCGGGTACCATGCTATTTTTGTATAATGTATTTAAGACTTTTTATCTTTAAAATTTTTTATAAATAAGTTAATATATATTCAATTTTTAGTAATTATTAAAATAAAATTTTAAAATACATTAATTGCACATTAAATTAAATGTTACAATAACAAAATATAACTAATACAATAAATTTAGTATGTTTATAGTTAAAATTAATAACTTTTTAAATTGCATATGACAATATGACATATTAATTCTTTACAATCTTAGGCCATCTACTATAGTAAATCTTTTAAAATGTTTAAACTTGTGTTATGACTTTTAGTTATAAACCTTTTTGTTTATTAAACCTATCTTAACTATGTATAAACCTTTTCAAGTTTTATATGCATCTCATATAATCAAAGACATTAAATTATTGAAAGGTGTAACATCTTAGATTTCTTCATGACACATAAGCTTAAAATGAATCCTCACTATAGTTTACAAGTTTTTAAACCTCTTTATATTTTTATAAATCTTTTCATAAACCACCGTAGCGGATGCCCTTACAACACAAACACACCATCTTTATAAATTCATTCATTATAGAAACTTGTTAAATAATATTAAAAAGAAAAAAAGAGTAAAATTAAAAAATAGTTAAACAACATTCGCCTCCAAACCTGGTGCTTTACACGGGTGCCATGCTAGTTGAAATTAAAAGTATAAGTACCCCCACATCACTAGGGATGGCAAAAAAATCCATACCCGATGGGGACCCGATCCCCAAACCCGATTTGACTGGGGAATCCCCGAGTTGACCGGGGATGGGGAATCCCCGAAATATGAAACCGGGGATGGGGCAGAGATGGGGATAACATAAATCCCCGAACCCGGCCCCGACCCGATCTTTCTAGTGTATAAGTATTTAGAATTATATGTTATATCCATACTCGATTAAATTGTATATGTATATGTATATATGTTTATGAGTATCGACCTGTATATTTATATGCATATGTGATATTTATAGAATCAAACACCTTTAGAATTAGAAGTATAAGCACAAACTACATATTACTTAACTATTTTGTCTGAATACACACATATGATACATATTATTTTTATATTATATGTGATGTTACAATGTTGATGATGCTTTAAAGTTGAATTGAAATTGCAATGAATCAAACTATGTGCGGTGTACGCACGTTTGTTGAAACACTTTATGAGTTAAAATTCTTTATATTTTCGACCAGTAGGTGGAATTTTAATATTATTTCATACGGATTGAAAATCCCCGAATCTCCACGGGGATCCCCGATCCCCATTGGGGATGGGGATGAGGATGTAAAGCAATTCTCTAATGAGGATAAGGACGGGGATAGGGATGGAAAGTGGAAACGGGGATAGGGATGGGAAAT
Source organism: Chrysanthemum makinoi (assembly GCA_910596185.1). Lineage (NCBI taxonomy): Eukaryota > Viridiplantae > Streptophyta > Magnoliopsida > Asterales > Asteraceae > Chrysanthemum > Chrysanthemum makinoi. Next base: position 234,792,834 of record OU343217.1, on the reverse strand, counting down.
ACAATCCCCGACATTTCCCACCCCATTGCCATCCCTACACATCACTCTTTGTATTTACTTGTTAAATATTAACCTTTCAAACATCTCACTGTTGTTTCAGAAGTATACAAATATATTGTTATATGTTCTTTGTGAATGTGTGATTAACTTACATTGAAATATTGCATCATTTATTGGACAACGGAGCATTCCATATTTTAGGTGCAGTTTGGTTCTTGGTTTTTTAGTGGGTTTAGGATTTAAAATTACAAAACCTTTGTTTGGTTCGAATTGATAGGCTATGCAACAGTGTTCTATGCCTTTATTAATGGGTTTTAACAAAAGTCACCACCTCCCTCTGGTTTTGTGACATGTTCTTTGTTTTTGTTGACTTTTTTGTTTTTTAAAATCTCTCAGCCACATATTATTTGTCACTTATTTTTTTTTATCTTTTATAAAGTATAAAATAAATATATTAACCCAATTAAATTAAATAATATTAATTTTATAATATTAGCATTTATCACATGGACACATGATTAATTAGCCTTGATCTATATATAACTCCATTATACTAAGAATACGTTTGTTTGGTGCACATTAGATTCTCGTAAATTTGTTACTCCGTACTACGTATAACGTATTACTAGTATTTAATTAATTTTATGCATTTCATTGCTTTAAGAAGACGATACAATATCATATTTAAGTTGATGTACTTACCAGATCAAGTATAATTACAGATAGTTTAAAGTGTTTTGCTGAACATCACTTTTACATCTATGTTCAAGAAAAAAAATATATGAATAAAGTGTTGTACGTCAAGTTGGTTGAAGTGATTTTCATTTAGCTAGTTGAAGTAGCTTTTATAAAATTTCAACACTAAAAACATTGTCCTAACATCTTAAACACAACTCTAACGCTATATTTAGCATTCATTAGTTTATATTATTATGAATGATTCATTTTTTCATATTTTGCTATCTAAATAGGTTTTGTAAATGTAAATATAATAATAAAACAATGCCCATAATTAAAATTGTATGCGGAGATAGCTACTATTTGTCATTATTCATTTCATATTGCTGTATATATTTGAAAAAAAAGCCTTCTAAGTTCTAAATGTCTACTCATAGTTGCTGAACCCTCCACGCTTTAGAGTCTTTAGAACACTTGAAAGCTTCTTCTTTTATCTCTCTTTTTTTAATCGGTCATTAATGGAGATCCAACATCCGTCCATTTTAATGGTGTTTCTATTGTTATTCATTCTTTGTTGTACCCTAATCTACTGCAAAACTAAAGTTCAATGCAATTGTAAAATTTGCCATGCTTACATTACTTCAAGTTGGTCAAATGAATTCAATAATCTTTGTGATTGGTACACTCATCTTCTAAAAAGTTCACCTACAAAAACCATACACATACATGTTCTTCACAATACCATAACATCCAACCATCAAAATGTAGAGTACATGCTCAAAACCCGATTTGAAAATTACCCAAAAGGGGAACCTTTCTCCACAATCTTGGGTGATTTCTTGGGTAGAGGTATTTTTAACGTTGATGGCGATTCATGGAAGTTTCAAAGAAAAATGGCTTGTCTTGAGCTTGGAAAGATGTCAATGAGATCACATGCTTTTGAAGTTGTGAATTATGAGATTGATCATAGGCTTATACCTCTTGTATTGTCCGTTACGCAAAAAGACCGTAAAGTTTTGGATTTGCAAGATGTTTTTAAAAGGTTTTCTTTTGATGTTATTTGCAAGTTTTCATTTGGGTATGATCCAAAGTGTTTGGATGAATCATTACCCATGTCAGATTTGACTATTGCATTTGATTTGGCGTCGCAATTGTCTGCTGAAAGAGCGATGAAACCGTACCAGTTGGTATGGAAGATCAAAAGGATGTTGAATATTGGAAGTGAAAAAAGACTTAAAGAATCTATCAAGATGGTGAATATGTTTGCGCATGAAGTTATAAGACAAAGAATCAAATTAGGATCTTGTTCCAACCATGAAGATCTTTTGTCAAGATTCATGGCTACAACAAAAGATCCTAATTACCTTAGAGACATTGTCATTAGTTTTTTGTTGGCTGGACGTGACACGGTCGCGTCTGCTTTAACTGGCCTATTTTGGTTGTTAGCACAACATCCAAAAATAGTAGCCACCATCAGGGAGGAAGCTCTCAGGGTGGCTCAACACGAAGCTTTAACAAGCTTCACACAGTTACATGAACTCAACTACCTACAAGCAACGGTTTACGAGGGAATGAGACTATTGCCACCAATCCAATTCAACTCCAAGTTTTCTCAAATAGACGACATCCTTCCCGACGGCACATGCGTCAAGAAAGGCACACGGGTCACACACCACCCATATGCAATGGGTCGAATGGAGTCAATTTGGGGTTCCGATTGTTTGGAATTCACACCCGAAAGATGGTTAAAAGATGGTGTATTCTATCAAGAAACCCCTTTTAAGTATCCAGTTTTTCAAGCTGGACATAGAATGTGTTTGGGTAAAGAAATGGCTCTTGTGGAGCTAAAATGTGTTGTTCTTTCTCTTTTGCAACGGTTTGATATCGAATTAGAAACACCTGCTAGGGCGCTTAAATTTTCGCCTGGCCTCACGGCAACATTTGCTGGTGGGCTGGCGGTTCGATTTAGTGAAAGGACCTGTAAGACGTAGCTTCAACTATACCACATGTTAGCACTATTGGTTCATGATAACTTAATATGGACCATTTAGTTTTGTTGTCATTTATCAATTGTACGATGATGTATAAAGGAAACAGAATATAAATGCTGATTACCTTTTATGTTTAACCAATTGGGTTCGCGATATATGGTTCGAATTTATTTCTGAATTATCTAAAGATCAAGTTAGATTTTATATGTTTTGTGTCACTATTACATAATCTTATGTAGGAACAATGAAAGTACGATGACAGTGCGTGACATATAGATACAAAATCTATGAATATTGAACAAATAAGGGCAAAGGTTGTAATGTGGTGGACCCAAGTTTCTGATTTAGGTAAACATAAACATTAATACTAGGGGACATTGAGTAGGAAAGATGATGTGCACATTCTAAAATCTTTATTTAAAAACTCTAATTAACAAATAGCTAAAGCAAAATATCAATAATATATAAATACTTAATGCATAAAAAAAGTGTTTCAATCATTCATTAAATCGTGTAAATCAATTCCCATTATATAAAGGTAAAGGGTATAGTGAGAGGTTTTTTCTCGTCATATCAGTTTTACGTTAATTTTTTTTAGTCAAAATTACCACTAATCACTCAAGTTAAAACCTTTCTTTTTTAATCCCACCTTACTCAATTAAAATACAAACTCAACAAAAAAAATCAATTAAAAGCAAAAACAAAAACACTCCTTTTAACGCAAACCACTGCCATCACTTGCCTTTTGGTGCAGGAGGGCCTGTATGGTGACTTGGCCTTTACTCAAGCCAAAGCCTTTCCACGAGAGATTGACGTTGACGGAATGTGACCACACCTCGTGCTCTAGCATACAAGTTTATCACGCGTTGCGGCGACGGGTACCCTGAAACTAAATTTTTTTGCGTGCAATGTTTTTAGATTATACTAAAAGTTTTGGAGAGCGAAGGCCACCTAGACCATGTCAAGGGGTGGTGACGCCGACACATGTCGTTAGCGGTGGTGGCAGATTTAGTTGGTGGTGTCGGTTGCTATTGAGCACAAAAGTGGCAATTTACGTTTTTGAGAGAGAGTGTGAGATATGATTGGTCTTTTGTGTGTGTTTATTTGTGGGTTTTTATATCCGTTTTGTACTAATCAATACATTTAATGGGCTGTTAAAAGTGGCCTTTAAAAATATTGGAAGGACTTTAAATTTTGTATTCAATGACTAGTAATGTTATAAGTATTGGCTTAACTTTTAAGCTAGCGTGTGTATGTATTAATTTAGCAAGAGACATTATATTTCCATAATAAGTAAGTTACAAAATCTGAATTTTAAGCCTTGTTATTTAAGGAATGTCTTAAATGCATTATAAGATAGTAAAGATGTTTTATTTATTTTTTATTATTATTTTTTCTGTCCTTTTGAGTCTTTAAATTTAATGCTTCTAGATCTAAGTCTTGATGCTAACAGCATATTGAATATTTATTTACCTTTCCAAAAAAAATATCGTTCACAATCTCTTGCTTTTATAAAAGAAATTTTCCACAAAGATTAATGGTGTGAATAAATATACTTAAATAGTAGTTTAATACAAATAACTTTAGTAAACAGCAATATAAAAAGTGGAAAAGTATGATATTATGGATAGTATCATAAAAATGTGGAAAAAATCTTAACAATAATTTAATCAAAAAGATAGATATCACCCACGAGGTAAGGTAACGTAAATAATAAATAATTGATAAAAATAAATAAATAAATGAAGGTGACAAGAGTATTTCTTTTCAGGTGATAAAAAAAAGGTGAAGATGATATTAAAAAGTAAAACCAATAAAGTGTATTATTCTTTGCAATATTTAATTAGAAAACGCAAAGAAAATGGAACCATTATCGGAACTCGGAAGCCTTTGGTGTAATAAAGACTCTCAAACGATTTCCATCTATTCTGTCATAGGGCTGAGCATCGGGCCGATCGCGACCCGGCCCGATCCGAATCCCGACAAGTCGGCAAACACTAACCGACTCCCGATCTCGACAAGCCCGACTAACATGATTCGAGACTCGGGATCGGGACGGGATTCGGGATTTGATCAGTTTTGTTTGTTGTTTTTTGGTTTTCGGCCCGTCCCGACCCGATCCCGACAAGCCCGAAACCAGACTAACCGGAAAACACAAACCGACTCCCGACCCCGACAAGCCCGACTAACATGATTCGGGACTCGGGTTCGGGACGGGATTCGGGATTCGATCGGTTTTGCTCACCCCTATTATGTCATCTTAATTTTTCTCTATTTTACACTAGTTCATGATCAACTTAATGTAATAAGACGATTCATACTACAAAAAACATATCCCATAAAAATACATTTTTATTAAATACTCACACAAACAAATAAACACACAAGTCGGTCGTATACACGACCCACTTCTTTTTTTCTTGCCTAGACGAACGAGTCGTGTACCACAAGTGTAATAGTGGAGACCGAGTCGGGTTTCTGAGACCGACCAAGTCAAGGCCTCCTGTTACGTCCAACCTAATATCCGATCAACTAATAAGATAACCAACACAAACTATAAGAGCCCAAATTAAAATAATGAGAGATCATTTACCAACGAATAAATTACACGTTTAGTCATTGGAGATGTACCGAAAAAAACCGAAGAACCGAAACCAAAAAAACCGAAACCGATTGAAAAACCGATGGTTTGGTTTTTATATTTTGAAAAAACCGAAGGTTTTGGTTCGGTTTGGTTTTAGCTTTAAAAACCGACCAATAGAAACCGAACCGACATTTAAAGTCAAAATAATATATCTTGCCTTGTTGTTCATAAATAATATAAGTACTTTGTCTTGATATCTTCCTATTACAATATTACATCATCGTTGTCAATAATGCATTTCAAATGTGTGATAACTCTGCTAATATTTTATTTCATAACAATATACATAACATAAATGTGCTTTAAGGTTAAAAAAAATGGTTACACAAATGTCACAAGAACACATTAAGTTTGAATGTTAATGGTTGTTCCTGTTGAAGATGGTGCAATTACATCAAAAGATTGAAGAACTTGTTCCAACATCACTCTTTTTTCGTTTACACACTCTTCAATTGTTTCGGTGTACCTTTCAAGCTCTAACAAGTCCTTGGAACTTGGAGGCAACTTTGAGAATGTTGGCACTTGATTTAAGACGGTTCTTTACCTGTTTTAGTACCGTTGTAATGCAGGTTTAAGATATGGTTCTATTTTATGATATATGTCAAATCTACTTTGAAAAAACAAAGCTCGATAAATCGTATAGAAACCGAAAAAACCGAAAAACCAAACCGAAAAAAAACCGATAACTGAAAAACCAAACCGACACAAAACTGAAACCGAATGGTTTCTAAAAATCAAAAACCGAAATTTTTCGGTTCGGTTTCGGTTTTATAACAAAACCGAGCCAAACCGAACCATGCTCACCCCTAACTAAAATAGCATGTTTAGGCCCTCCTTTTTAAATTACACGGTTAGTCCCCACTATTTGCAAAAGCGTACAATTCAGTCCAAAAAAGTAACGATCGTTACTTTGTGTTGTTAAATTCAATCACATGTCTTGCGAATGAGGGCATAAACGTAATTCTATCCACTTTGTCCCTTTTATTCTCTACCTTGCCCCTTTACTCACTTGTCCCTTTTATGTAAACTAAAAATTAATATTATAAAAATAAAAACAGAATCTTAAAGCCTACGAAAATATTTTTTTATGATTTTCTTAATGTTGACTAAACTATTTAAAATACTAAACAAGCTCTAAAAATTCTTAGAATAGTACGCCTTAGTATCACTCCGCGACTGTAGACCGTTTGGAGCAAAGTAACCACCATAAGAAGCATTTGGAAAGATTGTTAAGATCTTGCGAAGGACTCTCGTACAACCCGTGTTCTTTATGATGAACAGCAAGTGTATATGTTTGGAAACTGTGTCCTAAGAGATCTTTTGTTGAATCTCATAGCTCTAGACTCGATAAGTGCACTTTAGTTTTAGTGAGCGGAGACTGAAGCGGACTACTACCTTTTCAATACCAACACATCTCGGAGTGAGAGGTCGATAGATTACGTGTTTTTCTCCGTGAGAAATGAAACAAGAACCTTATAAGAGACACTTGAGTGACTGGAAAGGGTTGTGCATTGCATCATTGGGTCCATGATGTCTTGTCTTTAATACCAGTATCATCTTTGTGATAACTGATAGCAGATGTATTGACTTGGTTTCTGCCCTAAGTGTATGGAGGGTTTTCATTTCTTTTAACCCTTTCATAACTTTTTTTTTCATGCTTCAACCCCTTCAATGCATATTATGTCGTTCTGGCTATCACATTATTGTGATTGTTCCAGTGATAGCTCTTACATTTATATCATTATTCCCTTTTCTCATACTTCTTCATAACCTAAGGACTTGTAATTTATCTATTTGGAATGTCCCTGAATAGGTCCTTCCAGCTCTGATTAATACCTAACCTTAACCAGCTTATATCTTCTCTTGAACATCATTGGTTTGGATGGCTGCGTATAATGATCATAGCCATAAAACCATTTTGAAAAAAATCAATCAAAAGTGTATATATGAAAACATTTTGATCACACTTTGAAAGTTTTCATTTTTTTCAAAAATACTCCCCTACACATATATAATTTTGAAATTTCTTCGCACATGGAGAGAAGAGTCAACACTTATGAAATGATATAACCGAAATAGACTAGTCCTTGCAAGACACGTTTACGTGCTAGTTAAAAGAATCTATATCAGCTTTTGGGTGACAACTAGCCCTAATAAGAGTTTCTCGAGATGTTTTATTTAGAATTTGGTCTATCTCCAAGTCGAGCCATTTTGAGATAAAAACGTTAACATTTTTAATCACATTTTCCCCTCAAAAATAGCATATCCATGGTATTTTTTATACCAATTGATTAAATTCTTTGTTTTTGAAAAAATATAATAGGGAGAAACGGATTGTTTTTAGATGAACTTTTTGGAACATTTTGTTTTGAATTATTCCCCCTCAAAATTAGCATTTGTTTTGAGAATTGTTAAACTTTATCGAAAGTTAGAGGGAAAGAGTCTTCTTGAACCTAAATTTTGAAAGATTTTGAAAATTCCGTTTGAAAAATTCTTAAACAAATTTTGTTTCTAGGGTTATAAACCCTCTTGAAGATACACCATTTGTAGATATATCATTGTTAAATATGAAAATTTTGGAACATAATTGGAATTACTCCCCCTAAAAACTAACAACCGTTTTTTGAGAATTTTAAACTTTATCAAAAGTTCGAGGGAAGGAGCCTTTTTGAAGCAAAACTTTGAAAGATTTTGAAAATCGAGTTTGATAAATTCTTGAACAAATTTGCTTCAGGGTTTATAAACCACTTGTTAGATATGGAATTCTTGCACATTATAACAAAGATTTCTCTTTGTTTCTGATAGGACTGTCGCTTGGATGCGTTCAACAATGTCCTTTTAGGATAAGTGTACAAAATTGATAGTGCATTTGGCATAACACTTTTTTTTCCTTTGAAATCCGAGTTGTGCATTGTGATGTGTACACGAGTCATAAAGAAAAATTTAGAGACAACAGGTTTTGAAAACATTTTAATGAACTCTTACTCAAGCATATTTACACCTTTGTATCATTTTTGAATGACATTTCTAGAGACATAAATAATATCGATTATATGAGAGACATATTGTAGAAGAATATTTTTAGATTTTTGGTTTTTTAGTTTTGTATTTGGTTTTGTGGTTTTTCAAATTTTATATTTGGATTTGAAACAAAATTTACAGCGAAGCTTTGTTTTAGAAAATTTTCAAAATTTTTTGACAAGACGGTCTAACTCTTCGGGAGTTAGGCTTCGTATTACAATTCTGTTGACTAAATACTCAAACCTTTCTTTCGAAAGAGCTTTTTTAAATAAATCAGCCAACTGGTAATCCGTCTTAACGAAGTATAGCTCAATTGTACCCTTTTTCAATGTGATCTTTTATGAAATGGTGACCGATAGCGAAATGCTTGGTGCGGGAATGTTGAACCGGATTGTAAGAGATGGCTATGCCACTCTTCGAATCGCAATAAGTTGGGGATTTGGTTGAAAAGAAAGCCATAATCTGTGAGTTGCGTGCGCATCTATAGTCGTGCAGTCCTACTTTTTGGACGACTAACTTATTAGCTTCTCACCAAGGAATTGTATACCGCTGGATGTGCTTTTTGCTGTGACTTAGCAACCTGCATGATTTGCACCTGAAAAAGCCGCGAGTTCTATTCCAGAGTCCTTCGAATATCAAAGTCCCATGTAAATGGTCATTTTGATATATCAAAAGATCCGTTTAACCTCTTTGAGGTACATCAAAGTCTCAAGGAATAGTCCATTACTAAATATAGAAATTTTTTTTAAGAGTTTACTATATTATTCTTACTTAAATTTATATATATACTAAAAACGATTGGGGTGAGGGGAACAAAGCATGTGGGTTATGTGGTAATTATTACCATAATCTTTTTCCCTATTGGTGAGGTTAATGTAATTAAGGAGTATTGTCACACTTTGCACTCTTTCATTGGTTATGAGAAAGCCACATACACACCAAATCTCATACCCTCATTAAATGTAAATTGTACTATGACACAACATTTATACAAGATTTTTTATAAATGAAGAGACCTGTATAATACATACATTTAATACTAGCATTATAAACTAGAAACTTCTACAAGTTAACCTTTTCATCTCCATCACACCAAATCCTGCAACACAATTGGTGATTCACAAGGAACAACAAGTTTTTAACATACCAAAACAGGTAACAAAACATTTTTTTTTCTCTCCTGCTCCCCAATATGTTCAGCCAATCTGACTTAGCTAACACTGTCATTTGATGCCAACCTGTCAAAAAAACACACATATATAAATACATATTTGCTTATATATTTGTTGCTTATAATATTTTTATTCATTTATGTTACTTACTTCTTTCACAATTATTAGTCTTACACATTTATTGCTACACATACAAAAGTATGCAGAAAAACTTATCCAAAATAACAACACATAAAAGTAATACATTGCATAATGAACCAAATTGCGCATACAACGATTCATCAGATGTTCATCCTTTTTGTCAAAAACTACTGCACCAAAAAACCAAAAACTGTAGAACCACAACCAGCTACATCTTTACATGTATCCCCAAAAAAAGAATTTGGAAATCTGTTGTCGCAAGACTAAATGCCAGAATGACGAGAACTACAGAATTGACGACCACAAAAGAAAAGTTGGTACATATGATTCGGTTGCAATCAACAAAGGCAAAAAATGAAAGGTAATTTTGTAGTTATTCCGTAGATATTATGTATACCAAGTTTATGGAAAAATTATTTAATGCAGGTATACTGTTAAATGAGGGATCCTGTGTTTCTAATACTACAGTTGGTCCATATATGTCTTATCCTATTAATGTAAATCAACAAGGTGAGAACCGAGTTGACGAATTATCATGGTCAGTTACCATCTAAATTACTATGTTTAAATGATTTATGTCATCAATATTATATATAACAAATATACAAATACCTAATTTGGTTTTATTTAATGTAGGCATAGTACCAAATGATCATTCCTGCACACAAAACAAGTGTTGTTCTAAAACTGAAGTACCTCCGTATATGTGTTATCCTATTAATGCAAATCAACAAGGTGCAACAATTACTCATCTATACAATGATTGTGCATGCAAACAGTGCTATATCTACACATCTACAGGAGCTGAAAGTGTTACTGATGGTAAGTTAACCTACAACTTTAAACAAAGAAGGAAATACCAGCAATAGACCAAAATAATAGTATACAACAATTTAAATAAGCATTAAATGTAGCTCTCAATATAGAAAACCCTAGGAAAACAAAACTGTTATTTATGTAGGTAATAAATGCAGTTTAGAATATAAGTTATACCTTTTATGATTCATTAAATATAGTAATTTAAATATCCAGTAATCACACTTCCTTCTTACATTTTTTTCCAGAAATCCATGCATACAATTGCAGTTGTAAAAAGACAACATCTTCTTTTGATCAAATTGATTACAAACCACATCAAGGGATACCATGTTTTCCAAATGACTATCGTAAGTTATCATTTAAGTTACTGTCTTTAAATTATTGCAGTATGTAAAATTGAATGATGACTTATCTGTATATACTTTCGAACATCTGTAGAAGCTCAGCAACCATATACAAATTATGCTCCTGTTCTTCTTGATGCTACATCTGCAACAACATCAAACTTTAATAAAACCAATGGTAAGAAATTATATTCTTTCTGAAGCATAAATAATAACTACATATTTATTTCAAAATAGTACTTACACATTTTTAAACTCATTCTATGCAGTTACAATCGACAATGAAAACATTACAAATGTAACCTCAAAAAGAAAAACAGATAGTGTTGAAAACATACAAGTATCTACAACAAAGTTTCCTGGCAGCAGAGGTAAATTCCTTATATAAATACAATTTTTCGCATATATACTTATATTATTCAATTTTATTATAACAAAGTGCCATATCTGTATTATTGTTTTACAGGAAAAAAAAAGACAAGCTGACGAAACAATGACACTGGATGGTGAAACAACAAGACAATACAAAAAAAACGTACAAGTCAATGTATAACCAATAACAAGACTACACCTACGTCTTACAAAACAAAAGGAAACAAAAGACAAGAAGAGCAACAAACTGTAATAGATACTCACAAAACATCGCAGCATAAACGAAGACAGAGAATTGAATCTATTAATAGTGACCAGGAATCACGATATAATGAAGGTAAAAAAAATAGCATATAAAATGATACAAAAATTATTTCTTAATTGACTTTCCTATTATTAAAAAATATACATAACATTGTACATCTATAAAATGCAGGTGTATCACAATTATACATTGATTTGGGAGATTGCTGTTGGAAATGTCAATATTGTAATGCAGCATTTTGGTATGGAGAACGCTTGAAAGGTACTACACACAATACAGTAAAGTACAACCGTTGCTGTGGAGGAGGGCAAGTGTATCTTCAAGAAGAATTGGATCCGCCTTATTATATAAAAGAACTTTTTAAAGATAGACACTTTTTGGAAAACATCCGCGCATATAACCAGATGTTCAGTATGACATCATTTGGAGCAAAAATTGATGATTCAATCAATGATGGACGAGGCCCTTATGTTCTCAAGATTTCAGGTCAGATTTATCACTGGATAGGAACATTGTGCCCCGCAAAGTAATGAAGATCCCAAATTTTTGCAACTTTACATCTACGATCTGAGAAAATGAAGTCGCTAATAGAATGAGCCTTTTGGTGGTGAAGATAAAAGTAAGTTAAGTCCTCAGGTTATACAAAATTTGATACAAATCTTAGATGAACATAATGAGTTAGTTCAAATATTCAGAACAGCCAGAGACAAATGCAATGAAGCAGATGTGCCCGAGTTCAAAATTCAGTTGTATAACGTTGTTGGTGCACAACATTATCAGCTACCTTCTACTGGAACACTTGGAGCAATAGTATTTGAGAATGGTCCAACCACTCAGACAGACTATGATGTAATCATAGAATAAAAAGACAAAGGACCTCAAAGAATCAACAAACTTCACAGCTCATATATGTCTCTCCAATTTCCTCTCCTATTTATATATGGCCAACCAGGTTACAATACCAAAATGACGCTACGGGGTGTTAATTCAAAAAGCGGACAAAACTATCTATGAATGCATTATTATACATACCGCCGGCGGTTTGGTCAATATGGTTTCTTTGTTTAGAGGCGGCAGATTATTCCAACAATATGTGGTTTCTGTATATTGTACCCTAGAACAAGATCGTCATGATTTTGTTAGATCAAAGCAGAATAGTATCCGAAGTAAATGCCTATCTGGCATTTGTGACACAATTTCAAGAGGAGACCACTTTGGAAGCGATATTGGGACAAAAATTATTCTTCCGTCAAGCTTTACTGGAGGTCCAAGGTACATGTACAGCCATTACCTTGACGCCTTGGCCATTTGTCGTGTCCTTGGAAATCCACAATTCTTTATTACATTTACATGTAATACTAATTGGCCCGAAATCAAAAGACACATGAAACAATATCCAGAACTTACTCCATCAGATAGGGCCGATGTTGTAGATCGTGTCTTCGAACAGAAAGTGGAAGATTTTATAAAAATATTGAAAGAAGAAAATATCTTTGGTCATTGTACTGGAGGTAAGTAATAAATTTAAGTTCTTTATTTTCCCCTAAATTTTGCCCTTCATTTATGAATTTTAAAATCAGAATAAAACACTCATCAACTAAAATCATTTTTTTTGGAAGTTCTTTATACTATTGAGTTTCAAAAACGTGGCCTTCCACACTGTCATACATTGTTATGGATAGATTCGAAAGACAAGATACAGACTCCTGAGCAAGTGGACAACTTTATTTCGGCAGAACTACCTGATAAAGCATCTGATCCAGAAGCTTATAAAGTTGTTGCAGATATGATGATACATGGGCCATGTGGAAATGTTAAACCAAATGCACCATGTATGCAAGAAGGTGTGTGCACAAAACAATTCCCAAAAAAATACAATCAGAACACTTACTTTGACGAAAAGGGACATGTACATTATTGTAGAAGAAAAACAGCAGATTGTGTAAGAAGAGGAGATATCCAATTGGATAACAATTATGTTGTGCCTTATAACCGGCTGCTTTGTCTTATATTCCATGCCCACATAAATTTCGAATACTGTGGGTGGAGTATGTTGATTAAATATTTATTCAAGTACATTTCAAAAGGTATAGACAGGATTGCTGCACGCATTACAAGATCCATCGGTGATACAAACAATTCAGTGGCTGCTCCTAAAATACAGATAGATGAGATTCAGAACTTTATTGATGGACGTTTTATTTGCCCACATAAAGCATGTTGGAGAATACTTAATTTTCCTATACATCATAGAGAACCAGCAGTTCAAATTCTTGCAGTCCACCTCAAAGACATGCAGACGATTACTTTTCGTGACAAAGAACCATTGGGGTCTGTAATAACAATGATGGCAGAAAATTAACAACATTAACTGAATGGTTTACATATAACGCACTATATGAAGATGGAAGGCACTTAACATATTTAGATTTCCCCTCAGAATATGTTTGGTATGAAGCTTCAAAAGAATGGAGACGACAAAAACGTAAAACCAAATCTTCAATTGGTTGATTGGTTTACGTTCATCCAGCTGCCGGTGAACTATTTTACTTCCGTATGCTGCTTGGTCATCAGAAAGGCTGTAGATCATTCATGGAAGTCCGTACTGTTAACAATCGAATACTTCCTACATACCGTGCAGCATGCCAAGCTTTGGGCCTACATGATGATGATAAAGAATGGGACGTAGCGCTAGAAGAAGCAGCATTAACAGCAACCTCTACAGAACTCCGTACACTCTTTGCTCATATTTTGCTTTACTGTGAAGTTGCAGACCCCATTCAGCTCTGGGAAAGACATTGGAATAAGATGGGAGACGATATACCAAGAAGGGCTTCACAAATGGCTCACATTAGAGATTTGTACATCAACGATGCGGAAAAAAAGGGTTACATAATGTTTGAAATAGAGATGATTTTAAACAGTTGTTCAAAATCAGCTAAAGAGTTCGGCTTAACGTTAACTCCAGCATATCTGTTAGACGAGCTTCAAAACAGATTGTTAATGGAGGAAAAGAATTGATAACGCTACACGCGTCGTTCGGGGTCAAAGGAACTTCCTTTTCGTCGAGCAAGTTTTTCAACACCCTAGGCAGTGAACCTAATCGTTGTAGTGTAGTATTAGGGTAAGCCACGGGTATTGATATCGTTCTCTAGGGGAATAGGAATGCTAGTGAGAAGTTACTACGCTAAGGTTGGGGTTGAAGAAGATTATTTTTTATCTTTTTATGTTTTTTAGGAAATTGAAAGGTACGAATCTCGGGGTTTGGATTTGGGGGGTTGGTATTGCTACCGATTACTCTACTTATCTAATTATCTAATCTAAGGTGTATGTAGTCTATGTCTAATTATTGTGTGCTCGTATGATAGTTTAAAGATGTGTTTACTTAGGTTTTACTACTCCTTAATTATCTCCTATTGGTGGTTGAATTGTGTCACGTCCTTATTCTTAGTTGCGTTGTGTGTCTAAAGTTGTAGGGTATGCGTTTCTACCTAACTCTTTGAACTTACCAAAGGGTCTCGTCTACAAAACCCACTAGGGATAATAAACTCTTACTCTAAGGCACTCTTTGGATGGTTTAGCTTACAACTACTCAAGGAGTTATATTCTAAGGTTCACAAAGATTTAATCAAGCATTAAGTACACAACGAATGACCTATCGCATTACTAGATCATTAATCAACTAAGATAAGAGACAACCAATCAATATTCAATAATTAAGTTTCATATTCCCTAAGCAAACACACAAGTAAATTAGCCGGGCATGGAGAACATGCAAGCATACACACAAATAATCAAAGAAATAATTGTATTAATGAAGTAAAACACTTATCTTGGTGTAAGATAGGGTTTGGAACCCTAAAATCTTGTACAAAGACAACCTTGGTTCGGTTTAGGATTTTACTCCAAAAGACTACACACAAATACTGAAAAATTCGGATTCTATATATAAGATTACACAAGTGACGGCGTCACCTTATGTTTTGTGGCGCCGTCGTGTCGCCGTCATTAGGGTTTCGTCTTGGCCACGTTAGAATGCGGCGGCGTCACCTTGTGATTGTGGCGCCGTCCTCTTCGGCTTCGGCCGTCTAGATTGCATCTAGGCGATGCGAGTTGCGACGACCTACTCTTTTATAACTTGACGTTGTCACTTGAAAATAGGAGTTTTGGCTTCGTCCGTCACAAAATCCTCCGACGGTCGCAGATAAGCGATGGCGCCGTCACCTTATGTTTCCAGCAGCTTTGAGTGTCTCGATTTTGACTTTGGCCATTTTCTTCGTATATTCGCGCCTTTTCGTCCAAATAAGTGCCATTCCAGCATTTTGCCTTCAAGAGACCTAAAAAGTGAAAAGGAACGATATTAAGTAATAACGGATACAAAAGTGATCAAATAAGGCCTTAAACGACCCCTTAAAAAGGTACCTTTTAAAACCTTATCAAATATCCCTACACTTGGTATTTGCTTGTCCTCAAGCAAATGTGCTTTTAGCCAATTAATTTATAAGTTAGGGGTCATGAAGCATTGGTTTAAAATAGTCCACAACACATATAAGCCCCGCAAAAGTCATAACAAGCACGGAAATTACATACTAGCACCTCACATGTGGTGTTTGGATACTCACATCTCTCTCGATTGTATATGAAATATAACAAATTGGAAATGGAAGATAAACACTCATTAACCGGTCCTAGTACATAGATTACCATAGGCTTGAGAATAGATCAAACCTCCATCGCTTTGGCGTAAGCACCTAGGAAAGACTATCAAAGAGGTCTTTAAAGGGTTGTAACGTTAGGCTTACGGTAGGGAAACAAAGGGTTTGGTGGGATAGGCTATTTAGTGGTGGCAAGTCAAAAATCTCTATGTTAAATGCATACGAAGAACGGCGTTGCTAAGCCAAGACTCGACACTCTAGACTTTAGCTAACTGAAACAAACAAACATAAATTTAAAGGATAGATGTAGGATGGTAGCCCGTATGTTTTTTTTTTTCATACACTTTTACTCTACCATCCTCTACGGTAACATCAAAATGATAGGGATTTATAGGCACATCCCTACACTTGAGTTTTTATTACTCTAACACTAATTTGACCCAAATTGAAAAGATCAAAACACTTAGGGTATATTATTACGCAAACAAAGGGAATTTTGAATTTAACGTTCCCTTCCCGTCATTTCATAAACTTTAACTTTTCCAATGAATCCCAATCGTCCCAAAACAAAGATACAAAGGATATGACTCGACTTAGCAACTCATGCAAGCAACCAGATAATTGAACTAAGGGTTTAGGGTGATAACAATAATGCACTAAAAGTGAGTGCATACAAGGTAGGCTAAGGCGATTTGGGTGTATATTTGGGGGTGGGGTGTAAACAATGCTCTTCATTGATATTCCGGAAAACCGAAACATCACGAGAACCGCGAAAAGGATAGGCTCTGAGGGGTTAACTAGGGGTATCGTGTACTAAAGATGAGTACAACGCAAAGGGTGTGGGGGAATTACTCAACCGATGTGGAAGAAGTAATTATATTACGGGTATCAAACAAGGGTTATCCTAATGACTCTTATCATTTAGTTATTCCTAACTACACAAGTGTAGTCTTACTAGCGATCTCGGAATGCATCACAAAACAAGTTCTAGAATCTAATATACTACCGGTTCACACTCTAAGCATTAAAGATGAATGCTTTAATTCCTACTAATCTAAGGGCGATCCTCACATTTTGGGTGGAATTTGGGTGGTAAAGGGTTTTTGTGCTAGTCATACAACTTCCTATCCGTGAGACGCTTTTGTTAAAACTAATGGCCCACTCCTATATGTCATGAAAAATTAAAAATTTGGTGCCAAAATTACCCTAACCGACATTTTCTCATGGTTTATTACACAAATACAATTGGACAAAGCAAATATTCAAGGATAAGCATAGTTTCAAAGTTCCCGTTTTATTTTCCCTCCCTACACTTAAAGTGAACATTGTCCCCAATGTTCCCAGAAGTATTAAAGTTATGATAATGGAAGGTAATTAAAAGCAAGAAACTAATACTCCCCGATTAGCTTCGGTAGGATCCGTATGTTAAGTAGTGGTTAAATCCTTTCCAAGAAGAATTTATGCGTGAAAAGCTCCTTCCAATCTTATGTAACTTCTTCTTGATAAACTAAACCGCACACTTGAAGAAAACAAACGAAACCTTCTCGTAAAATCGGCGGTAATAATATATATAAGACTCGATTTAAAACTAGGATATAATGCTTGTGGAATGGATGTTTACGAATTTCGGAAAATTAAGACTCGAAAATTCCAAAATTTATAAGTAGCTCAAAAACGAAAAAAAAGTAATCTATTGTTTTACTCCTTCCCACCGCCGTCGTTTGCGATCTGACGCCGTCCAGTTATCCCGACAAAACGGTCTGCGATTTTCGGAAAAATTTACGGAAAATTTACATCTTTAAAATATGGAAAAATTTCTGCAAAACATCCATTATGACTCGATACAAGCATTTGACTCGAACAAACACACATATATATCTTTTAATTAATTGAAATTCTCATGTTTACGTTTCTTTTGAAAGCGTGTGTAATCCTCCCTACACTTATCCTTTATGTAAAATACCTTTATATGTAATTAAGACGAGGTTAAAAACAAAATAAAGCATTTTTACAAATTTAAACATGAGAATAAGCAATCAATAAAAGATATACGACACATAAATAAAAATGAAAATCAAATACACATGGGTTGCCTCCCAAGAAGCGCTTGTTTTTGTTCGAGTCACGAGCCTGACTCTACCCTTATTTAACGGATAAAGGGGAGGTTTTCCCTACACTTAAGCTTAAGTGCGGGTGATAGTAGCAATACACACCCTTAGGGTGGAAATTTGCCACGTGAGGTGAAGGTGATGGGCGATTTATATGCTCAAAGGGGCGTGCTCCATTCATTCTAACCTTACCCAATTTTATGGGTGTAGCAGGTGAATCAAATCTCTCTCCCAAAAATGGATCATCTTCTATCATCTTCAAAAGATTCTTAGTTAAGGATCCATCTTGACCTAATAAACCCTGTTTAAACCCATAATGTTTCTTGTTATCAACCATGAATGGGTGATATAAGTGTGTAAGGTCATGGGTCACTCCTATATTAGCTTCCACTCTACATGGCCTAGAGTCTACCACCTTTATCAAGCAACTACCCGAACTATTTATTTTGATGGGTGGATTGGGGCCTAATTCAATTCCAAGGTTCACATCTAAAGACGGAAAATTGGGTAAGGTTTTTGGTTGAGGCTCCGGTTCATCAAAATTAGGAACTTCCCTAGGACTAAGAGAGAGGTCATGACAACAAGCATCTAAACCTACATTCTCTAGTGGCGTTTGGTCCAAAGGTTCTACAATCGGGGTTCCTATAGTCTCTACTACTTCTTCCGGGCAAGTTATAGGCGATGTGTGTTCCTCAAGTGATGGTAGGGCTTGTGGGCTTGGAGTTTCCACCTCATTCTCCATTATATCTAGATCTCCTAAAAGTTCATCATGTGTTTTAGTATGATCTAACCCAAATACACTCATAAGTATCCCAAATCCTTCTTTAGCCATTTCAAATTCTTGGTCCGATTCATAAGAATTATTCTCAAAAATTTGATCACTATGTTCTATTTTCCTAAAGGATTCCTCACGCGTGTCATATGTTTTGAAATCTATCCCACGCATGCAACTAGGCAGTTCAACTATAACCATCTCACAATCTTGTTTGGGTTTAGGTTCCATGTTCTTAAAAACTAGGTCTTTTTGATCATGATGCCTAAGGTTGGATAAATCTTCCTTATTCATTTCCTCAAGTTGTGACAACTGATGGTTTATGCTTAGGAGGGTTTTCTCAAAAAATTTCCAGAGGATCTCACTAAAAGGAGTTGATTCTAACAATGATCGTTGAATAGAAGCCACACAAGCACAAAATTTATCAAATCCATCCAACCTTACACCCGTCTCCTTTTGGATATCTCTAAGTTCACTCACAAATTCATTAGAACAATAAAAAGCAATCCAATCTGCGAAATTTAATTGTTCCTCATTTGTTAATGATTCAAATGCAACTTCACTTGCCATAGTGACAAATGAAAAGGGTTTTACGAACACAAACACAAAGAAGGGGGATAGACTACAAGGAAGCTAATAAAAAGAAAAAAATCTCACTTGATAGGAATCTTGTGAGTAGACCTAAACGAGGTGGACTACTAACTAGCTATTCTATTCCGGCATAAAAACTTGATAACGATACACGCGTCGTTCGGGGTAAAAGGAACTTCCTTTTCGTCGAGCAAGTTTTTCAACACCCTAGGCAAAGGAACCTAATCGCTAGTGTAGTATTAGGGCAAGCCACAGGTATTGATATCGTTCTCTAGGGAATAGGAATGCTAGTGAGAAGTTACTACGCTAAGGTTGGGGTTGAGGAAGATTATTTTTTATCTTTTATGTTTTTTTAGGAAATTGAAAGGTACGAATCTCGGGGTTTGGATTTGGGGGTTGGTATTGCTACCGATTACTCTACTTATCTAATTATCTAATCTAAGGTGTATGTAGTCTATGTCTAATTATTGTGTGCTCAGATGATAGTTTAAAGATATGTTTACTTAGGTTTTACTACTCCTTAATTATCTCCTATTGGTGGTTGAATTGTCACGCCCTTATTCTTAGTTGCGTTGTGTGTCTAAAGTTGTAGGGTATGCGTTTCTCCCTAACTCTTTGAACTTACCAAAGGGTCTCGTCTACAAAACCCACTAGGGATAATAAACTCTTACTCTAAGGCACTCTTTGGATGGTTTAGCTTACAACTACTCAAGGAGTTATATTCTAAGGTTCACAAAGATTTAATCAAGCATTAAGTACACAACGAATGACCTATCGCATTACTAGATCATTAATCAACTAAGATAAGAGACAACCAATCAATATACAATAATTAAGTTTCATATTCCCTAAGCAAACACATAAGTAAATTAGCCGGACATGGAGAACATGCAAGCATACACACAAATAATCAAAGACATAATTGTATTAATGAAGTAAAACACTTATCTTGGTGTAAGATAGGGTTTGGAACCCTAAAATACTGTACAAGACAGCCTTGGTTCGGTTTAGGTTTTTACTCCAAAAGACTACACACAAATACTGAAAAATTAGGATTCTATATATAAGATTACACATGCGACGGCGTCACCTTATGTTTTGTGACGCCGCCGTGTCGCCGCCATTGGGTTTCGTCTTGGCCACGTTAGACTTGCGGCGCGTCACCTTGTGATTGTGACGCCGCCCTCTTCAGCTTCGACCGCCTAGATTGCATCTAGGGCGCCCGAAGTGCGACGGCCTACTCTTTTATAACTTGACGTCGCCACTTGAAAATAGGAGTTTTGGCTTCGTCTCCGTCACAAAATCCTCCGGCGGCGTCAGAGATAGCTTGATGGACGCCGTCACCTTATGTTTTCAGCTGCTTTGAGTGTCTCGATTCTGACTTTGGCCATTTTCTTCATATATTCGCGCATTTTCGTCCAAATAAGTGCCATTCCAGCATTTTGCCTTCAAGAGACCTAAAAAGTGAAATGGAACGATATTAAGCAATAACGGATACAAAAGTGATCAAATAAGGGCTTAAACGACCCCTAAAAAAGGTACCTTTTAAAACCTTATCAAGAATTACAACCGCGCAGAATTAAAAGAGGAAGCAGACGATGTTGTTGCAAAACTGAACAATGAACAAAGAGCCGTTTACAACCTTATAGTCGACGCATGTCACAACAAAAAACAACTTGTATTTGTATACGGCCATGGTGGCACCGGCAAAACTTTTTTATGGAAAACAATAATCAACACATTGCGTTCAGAAGGTAGAATAGTACTGGCTGTCGCATCTTCAGGGATTGCCTCTTTGCTTTTACCATCCGGTTGTACAGCCCATTCCCGATTCAAATTACCACTTGAACTAACTGATGAATCAATGTGTGCCATTAAAAAAAATACACATATGGCCAAACTATTAGAAGAAATTGAGCTTATAGTATGGGATGAGGCACCGATGAATGATCGTCGCTATTTTGAAACATTAGACAGAAGTCTAAGGGATATTTTGAACAACTCAAGTAAGCCATTTGGTGGGAAAACAATTATGTTGGGTGGTGATTTCAGGCAGACATTACCAGTTAAAAAGAAAGGATCGAAATCCCAATTAATTGATGCATCAATAGCTAGATCCTACTTATGGCGACATTTCAAGGTATGCAAACTTAAAGTAAACATGAGACTGCTACAAACCAATGTCAGCGAACATGAAAGAAACACTATACGTGAGTTCTCTTCATGGTTAATTGATATAGGAGATGGCCAAATTGGGGAACCTGATTAAATGGGACAAAATGATGCTTCATGGGTGAGAATCCCACAAGAATATCTAATCGAAGATAATGAGAATGGTATCCTGAATCTAATTAATTTCATCTACGACGACTAGACACTAAAAGAGCCAACAGCACAGGTCTTACAAGAAAAGGCAATAGTATGTCCAAAAAATGAAACTGCCGATTATATAAACGAAAAGGTGTTATCAATGCTAACAGCAGATAATACGACATACATAAGTTCGGACGAGGCAATCCCGATTGGAAAAGACAGTGCTGCCACAGAAATGTTATACCCACCAGAATATCTAAACACTTTTAGATTTCCCGGGTTGCCTCCAAATAAACTTCACCTAAAAATCGGTGCACCAATCATGTTACTACGAAATGTTAATCTAGGAGGTGGTATTTGCAATGGAACAAGAATGGTGGTAAAAAATCTTTGGTCAAAACTCATTGAGGCAGAAATTATCACAGGCACTAGGGTTGGAGAAAAAGTGTATATTCCAAGAATTCTGCTGACCCACAAAGATCCTAGCTACCCTTTTATTTTTAAAAGGAAACAGTTCCCAGTAAAGCTTTGCTACGCAATGACGATCAACAAAAGCCAAGGACAATCTCTAAAGAAGATAGGCATCTACCTCCCAGAGCTAATTTTTGGACATGGGCAATTATATGTTGCATTATCAAGAGCTACATCACCACACGAATTAAAAATCCTAATTAAACCACACCCTGAACATCCACCAAATACAACCAAAAATACTGTCTACAAAGTCTTTTTAAAAAACCTATATGAAAAAGAGGTCTCTACAATAAAAATAGTTGTTCAACATTCCTTTGTTATTATTTATATTGTGCCACCTTATTTTAGTCTATTATTATATAACAATAATCATACATCGGCATTATTTTTTTGTTAACATTCACTATTGTTTAGTTAATTTCCAATGTATTATATTTATTAACATACATATACTAAATATTATATGTGTTTTATATATGCAGGATGACCGAAGCTTACATCAAAGACCTAAAACCAGGAGACAGGAAGAAGATACTGGAAGCAAAAATCTACCGAGCATGGATACATAGAGACCCACCAGATACAACAGACAAAGGCTACCGTGCGATTCTATTAGACAAACAGGTACATCATACATACATTATCGCAAATAAATAAACAATATATCCACAATAACCATCAACTGCCAATGTAAAATGAATAGGGTAATGCAATACAAGCAAATATGAATGCAACCGACATCAATTACTTCACCAATATTGTCATACCTGGAAAGACATACCGAATATCAGAGTTCGCATCTATTGATACGAAAAGCGGCGGCAAACCCGGCAAACAAAACATCACTGGCATTCATCAGATTTGCAACAAAATTTGATGTCATAGAAGATATCGGATTCCCAGAGCACTATTTCGACTTCATTTCTTACAATGAGTTGCCTTACCGAGTCATTGATCCAAAAGACAAGAGCAAAAAACCACATCCAATCCTAACAGGTAATGAAAAAAAAATATTTTTTATTAATATACACAAAAAAAATCCTAAAATAAATGTATATTGTTACTTCAACAGACTATATTGGATGTTACATAAAATCAGGAGAAAAGGAAAAAATTGGAAATCCAAACAAAAATCAAGTGATGCATCGCAAAGTTGAAATCCAAAATCTAAAGTAAGTTATTTAACAATATTTATATTGCCTTCTATATAATAAAATCCTTACCAGCATTATAATCATTTTTGAAATTTCTTAAAACAGCCGTAACTCTCTTGAGTTAACACTATGGGGTGATCTCCCTGAGAAATTTAACAAAGACGCCATAGATAGACTTGAAAAACCAATCATCATAGCAGTTAGCTCCTGTAGAGTCGGACGGTACAACAACAATCTCCAACTTTCATCAACGCCAGCAACATATTTCTACATAAATCCAAGGATTCCCCAACTTGAGCAATATCGAACTGAGTAAGTTACACATTCTTTCCTTATTTAAATATAACTTCTATGTAATCCTATATCTTGAAAAATATCCATGGGTATAACAGTATAGAGAGTTACACAACCCGAAACCACCTCGGATGTTGTTAAATATCGTTTCCAAGATAAAGAACAGGAAAAAATGCTAAAAGAATTCCTCTCTACCACGATGAAAGAAAACCCACTAAATCATGCGGTAAGTTCAAATAAAAATTCCATACACTTTTTACTATTTATGTATAAACAATATTTTAAAAACATACAAAACACGGGAGTTCGGTTTACACCGCAAAGGAACTATAACAAGTATCAACACAGCCCGTGAATGGTACTACAGATCATGCATCAAGTGCACCAATAAAGTCGATGATAATGAAGATGGTTATCATTGCGGGGTTCATGGAACGATCTCATCCACAACCTACAGGTAAAATCATCTTGAATAACAATCTTCAAATAACTTAAATGATATGAAATAACATTTTCCATACATGCAGATACAACTTTAAAGCATACATAACAGATACGACATACACAGTTATGATAACATGCTTTTCACCAAAGGCAGATGACATTGTTGGCATTGAATGCAACTCATTAGTTAACTCTCTCGAAAATAAAAACCCAAAGGAATTTCCAGAAGCCTTGAAAGCCATTGTTGGAAAAACACATATTTTCCAATTTCATTTCAACACAGCTATGAAACAAGGTCCACCAAACTTTGTTTTAAATGAGATTTTAGACAAACCAGATCCGCCACACCAACTTGAAACAAAAGCATCAGGTAAAACTAATAAAAAACACTATATACATGTCTAGAAAATGCATTACTCTTTACATATAAACATTTTTTTTTTTCTATTTTTGCACTTCATGTTAACATCATTATTTATAAAGACAACAACTATTAAACATTTATTTTTCCCATATTAGTATCACCAGTTCCATCAGAGTTAACTGCTACTCAGATAAACGAGCAACCAAACAAAGCACAACCACTTCAGGAAGAACCTACGGGTAACAAACTTAAAATGATAACCACATACATGTTTACACTATGCAAATACCCCTATTGATTAACCCAATTATTTTTCTATGACAGTCGAGAACACACCACCGCCAACAATTAGCAGCCCCAAGACAACATCAGAAAAAACTACAGCAGAAACAACCGGACATAAAACTGTCAAACGACCACTATTCCAAGATAAACCAAGCGACAACAAGAAAAAAAACAAGAGTAACTACTTCTTAGCAGATGTAATGTATTAGAATAAACTTTTCCTGTTTTGTGATAAGAATGCATCAGACTTACATAGATGCAACAAGCTAACTTATCAAACTTGCATATCTACATCTTTTGTAAAAACTTGTTAAATAATGCAGTCGCTTAACAATAGTATCTGGAAACACCCTATTATGCAAAAAACTAAACAAGTATCAAATGCTCATTCTAACAAAGGCTCCCAGATTCATGTAACCAATTATCAAGAAACAAAAAAATTTCCAGTAAACATGTAACAACAATATTGTTGCAGTAATTTTGAAAACTCAGAATACTATATGCACAGGTTTTGTCATATGCCTACACCAAAGGCATTACCAAACATCTTTTTGTATCATGAATACGGCAAACTCATCTATATAACTAATCATATCATATACCTACACCAACGGCATTAGCAACCATTTTTATGTATCATGAATCTGACACAATTGACCTAATTTATTAACATCTAAAATTCATACTATTTACACTTTTCTTTTTTTTCATTTGAAAACCCATACAACATTTAATTGAACTACGCAAATACGCAAACTACATATAAAGTAATATCAGTTAAATAAAAAACATACCCAACAAAGTAACATAAACACTAATATTTTCATTATATATATACTAAAAACATACATTCAATTCCAGCTACATTCGATCCAACATACACTTAACACACATACAATAAAGGACACTACTAACACACCTAACTTACATACATGTCTACTCCACTTCATACCATCAGACCACTGAAAGTTTAAGCTCGCCATCTACAAAATACAGTCTACATGCCAACAACAACCTGCTAAAACAACAACACCCACATCTACCCCATCTACACAACTAACTTAACCAAAAAACTATCCACTTCAGACCATTTCAGCATACAAAACACACTTAAAGTAGCAGCATCATATTAATTTCTTAAGCTTCTTCTTAAGCCTTGATTTCTCACCAGCACGTAAGGCCGCAGCGTAGCTCCTTTGAAGCAACCAAGCCACTTCTCCAAAATCCTCATGCTCCGCAGCCTTTAAAGCAGCCAAGCACTCATCAACAACCGAGTCTCTCTCAAGCTTCTTCAACTCCAGTATTAGACCATGCCTATGATCAATACGACTCTGCACCTCTTCAACCATTTCAGTATAACTCTTATAATCAGACTTATATGCCATTTTTTCACGAGAAAAACACAACATGAAGAATCTTCTCAATACGATTATCACCAATTTGTTGCGAAATCTTTGACATTTTAGGACATCGAGGAGCCATCTGTACACACAAAAATACAGATGACCATCACCATCACCACCAGCACAAATTACACAGATGAAAAAAAAAACTTGCTAAACAGGCAGTTCAATACATTAGACCATGCCAACTTCAACTACTATCACATAAACAACACCAATACATTAGCATCTACTATTCATTGCCTATTTCCAAAAACTTAAAAAGTATTTCGTAGTTTATATAAACTACAAACAATAACACGCATATAAACAACATCAGACACTGCCAGTTTCTCGTTAAAACACTGAAAAACATACAAACCATTATCACCAATATCCAAAGCAAACCAAAAAAAATGGCCAAACCTTTAACACCATTACAGAAAAACAACAACCTCTTAAACCAACACCTAACACAATACCATGAAACACAAATACCATAAAACAAACCATCAAATAAAATATTATTAGCTAGATACACAAGTATGTAATAAACCAAAAACCCAACTTATATAGGCAGCTAAAACACTGTAAGTTTCATCTAACCAAAAAAAAAAAAAAAAAAAAAAGCAATTATTTAACAACCAAAAAAAGACGCTATACACTTACCAGATTTGATAAACCTAGAAGATAATTAATCGAAATAGAACAACATCTATATGGTATCATATACAGATTATCAATTACCTTAATTAGTTCTGCTGATTACTGATCCAATCAATATTATCCTGAACAAATAAGAATCTTCACCTAAAACTAAAACCTAATTTCTAAAAGGGTTTATGAAAAGATAAGACAAGTGCGTTTTCTAGAAAAACAGATCTATTAATAATTGTTGAAAATTTGTAGTACGCGACATTTTTTAAAAAATTGATTGGATCTAAATATTTGTGACCTAAAATTTTATTAACGAAAACATAAAACCCCTTTTTACATCACAAAAAAAGAAAAGAGGGCAGCTTAAGCCCATCTTAAATCCTACCAGCCCAAACACAATAACAAAAGCCCAAAAAGTTATTTGCAAAATTACCCACTTCTAACTAATAAAAAAAAAACATAAAAAAAATAAAATAAATAAATACATTATAAAACCATAAACACATAATTTATAAAACAACATACTCCCGTAGCAACGCGCGAGTTAACCTGCTCGTTATTATTAAAAATTTAAAATATACATTAATTAATTAGTTATAGATAAAATTGTTAGGGCCCGTTTGGTTTGTTGACGGGTGTAGGATTTGGATTCGGATTTTGATTTAAATTTGGTTTAGGATTTGGATTTAGATTTGATATAGGAGAGAGAAAATATATAATTGGTATAATTTTATTTATAATAATAATTTATTTAATATTAAAATAATACAAGACCCCACTTAAATACTTTAAAAATGGCAAAAGGACAATGGAAAATTAGAAAATGACAAAAAAAGTTGCCAGATTCATCCGAAACCATACATATATATGAGGAATGACGAGGACCCACGTTCAAAGGTGTCAAACACTGTTTCAAATCACATAGGTCCAAACCAAACATTTAGCTAATGTCAAATCAAACTCACACCCTTACTAATGAACCATACCAAACAGGCCCTTATTTTAACAAACAAAAGGTAACCCAAATAAAACAATCAATAAAGTAAGGGGGTGTTTGGGATTGCTTATTAAAAATAGATTATGCGTTTTGAAAACGGATAATCAGATAATCAGTTGTTACAAAACGTGGTTTTAACATATAGTGTTTGGATATGGCAAAGTAGATTATTTCATAACTTAAGAGTAAAATGACCAAAGTAGCCACACAAAAAATAAAGAAAAGTAAAATAGGAGGAGTAATTTTGTAATATTGCCCTAAAAAGTGAATTGCATTTCCCAACTGGATGACTCTTCCTACTGCCACAAAACGTGGTTTTGAAGCAAGTCAAAAGCAGAAAAGCAATTATCACTTTATGTTTCCCAAACACTTAAAATGGATTATTTGCGTTTGTGAAACGCAATAATCAAATAATTTAAACCAAAAGTCAATGCCAAACACCCTCTAAATCAAATAATCTATACCTCATAGCCAAGAGGGTTTTAGTAAAATAAAGTAAAATCAATAATGTATACCTCATAAATCATAGGTACTAGTCAATAGGGTTTTAATCATCAGGGTTTTAGTAGCAACCCCAAATTTAATCAACCCAAAACATTCAACCTTCAAAACAAAACTCAGCAACAACAATAACAATAATAGTCAATTAAAACCAGTTTCAATGTCGTGCGATAATGAAGGTGTTTCAGTTTCAAAGTTTGATTATTCAGTTGAGAATCACTTTAAAGCGATGGACAAGATTACTTTAATTGATGATGAATCTTTAGTTGAGTACGATGAAACTGAGATTCAGCGGATGTCTTCTTCTGTTACGTTTTTAAGGTTTGTTTTTTTTGTTTGTTACTTTGTTATTTGCTTACTTACTAGTATATACTAGTTGCATTACTATGATTAAGTGTACATGATCAAAATAATTGTGGAGGGTGTAGTTTTAATGATTTAATTGTCTACAATGTGGCTTAGCGGTAAAAGGTCACCAATGTGTCGGAAACGCTCATGGGAATACTGGTTTGGCTGCGTACATTAGAGTAAAAAAGACTTTAACAAGGATTCTTGTTCGTTTACACGTTTTATTTGTGTTATTAAAAGAAAACCTATATAGAACAGGGGTTTTGAATTGGTGGTTGGATTGGCTTAATTTATGTGCTTAACAGCTTATTAAGATTTAGAAAAGCCGATAAAGTGCATTATTTTTGAGCTTATTTATTGAGTTTATGGACTTGAGCCACAGGCTCAAGGTGATACGCAGCTTATAAGCCAAACAATGTGAGCTGTATTGGCTTTTCCAAATCTTAATAAGCCAGTAAGCCCATTAAATAAGCTAATCCAAACACCCCTAAACAATATGATTTTTATATAAGAAAAGGTTAATATATTTGAATAAAAAGTTGAATTTCATATGTATTGTTAAGATTGTGGGTTAATGAATTGACCTGTATAGGAAAAGAAGCCATCTTTTAATGACTAAGGGCGTGCCTGGTGCACAAGCTTATAGGAACTTATGTGACTGTTTGGTTGAGAAAGCTTTTAAGATGTGTTGCAACAAATAGGCTCCTACATATTACGCTAATAAGACAAGTTGGAGATCCAACTAATTTTAACAGACACACCATCAATTCCTAAAACATTAAATCTGAAGCATGAACATAAGGGGTTAGTTACTTAGTTGAACTGATCAATTCCTAATGAATTTTTGAAAGTGAACCAGATTAAATTGAACTTGTGAATCAGGTCGGATGAAAGTAATTACATACTGACTTAACTGAATCAGGAACATGAACGGTTATCCGCACTCCCTTAAGGTCACGTATCCGGTTAGCCAAACAACTACACTATATGTGGCTATATTTATGAAACTACACTAAAGTTTATGTACGCAATTTCTTTACAAAAGCATTATGTAATAATGTTTTCACACAGAATGATTTCAGCTCTTTGTCGTACATAAAACGCTATAAATGATGCTGACATATATAGTTGCATTGGGCATGGGCTTCTGCAAACTGCTCGTTAGGGGGTATTTAATTGATCAAAGATGATAATAAGCATATACATAAAGTAACTAAAAGCAGTAGCATTAATTTTAACAAGTTCTACTTTCCAGTTGCTTGTTTCCATAAGATTTGTTTATACAATTATTTTCGGTTCTGTAACTAAAGATTTTGGGATTAATAGAAAATGGAGAGATTTTTGTTATCAACCTCGAGAAATCAGGTTTGATTGTGAAAGCATAACTCCTCAGGAGAAAGATGTCAGAGCTCGAATAAACTTGCCTCAATTTTCCTCGGCAGCAGTTCCCAAGGTATAGATGTGATTAAGTGGCTCTATTAATCACTGCTGTTTTTAAATATAATAATGTATCGCCATGTAAAGTTTCGCTAAAGATACGAGCTAATAGATTCGGTCTAATACTGATGCAGGACCTGTCTGATGGAAGTGAATCCTCTTCACCATTGAGGTTTGTTATAAACCTTTTTCTCTCTAGAATGCTGCTTCTAAATTTAGTATTATCTGGTCATATATAGTAATGCTGTTATGAGCTTGAAGCTTTATATATAGTGAAAGTTTCACATAATTATATAGTTTTTATATTAGATGTTATCTTATAAGATCTTGTTGCAGCAAAGATTTTGTTATGTATGTTGGAGGCCATGTTTGGGCACTGGATTGGTGTCCCAGAGTTCATCAAAGTTCTCATTATGACTGTAATGTTGAGGTACTTACCTTGTCGGTCATTATTTTGGCATAGAATAATGAAGCAAACATCTTGTTTATCCTTTTTTTTTTGTAATTGAATTCTAGTTCATTGCGGTTTCTGCTCATCCTCCGGAATCTTCATATCACATAATCGGTGCTCCACTTACCGGAAGAGGTCTTATCCAGATATGGTGTATGTTAAATACCGGTGTGAAAGACCAAGATGTGACGTCTTTGGTCAAAGTCAAACCAAGGAAGTATACGAAAAGTAAAGAAGCAAAAAAGCCTAAAGAAAATCAACCTAAGAGGCCAAGAGGGAGACCAAGAAAGACCCCTTTAAGTGAAATAGATGGCATTGATCAGTTATTGCAAGATATATCTGTTCAATCATCTGAAAATTCAAATAATTTACTTCAACTAGTTGTCAAAGCAGATACCAATAAGCTAAAAAGGTCAAAAAGAAGACCTAGAAAGAAACCAATAAAGCAATCAGTAAATAACGTTGATATTTCAACTGAGCCAAGTCCGCAACCTCTTTCTCTTGAGTTCCCTGATCAATCACCCGATTTGCTTGATGTATATAAAAATGACCCTTTTATCCCTGAAACCGTTACCAAGGAAGATGGTGTTTCTAATAAATTACACGAGCACGTTACCAAAAAGGAATATATAGTCTACGAGCGAAGGCCGAAAAGTTACAAAAAAGAAGAGACATTAAAGTCAATGTTGACATCTATAAAGTCAAAATTAAGAAAATGTAAAGTGAGGAAAAAGAGTCTAGTAAATGGTGATAATCTACCTCTTCAGCAAAATCTTGTCCTTGAACCTGTTCAGAATATTGATTTGATTTCTGAAGATGTTGCTTTACCTAGACTTGTAATGGGCTTGGCCCACAACGGAAAAGTTGCATGGGATGTAAAATGGAAGCCTATTGATTCACACAATATTTCAAAATACAGAATGGGGTACCTTGCTGTCTTGCTTGGGAGTGGAGCTCTTGAAGTGTGAGTTATTTTTATATATGTATCAGTATGATATTGTTATAGGTTATGTATTTTCTAATTTTCATTAATTTTATACTTTGGATGCAGATGGGAGATACCTCTGCCTCGTGCAACTAAAGCTATTTTTTCTTCTTGTGAAACAGAAGGTGCTGATCCACGTTTCGTCAAGTTGAAGCCAGTTTTCATGTGTTCAAGGCTGAAGTGTGGTGATATAAAAAGGTAATAACTAATACTCCTTATATAATATCCATAATCCGTTTCTTATGAAGTTAATAATGGTAAAAACATTAACTTTCACCATTTTGGCTGTTTGACCCCTAAACTTGTCGCAATTGTCTGTTCCCTTAACCTTCTTTTTATGTTAGATTAAGTATTTAACTAACCAACTTTCATTATTAATCTATTAAATGCCTCTTTTTTTGTGGTGTATTTAATCCCTAAACCTTTTTTGTTTAGATACAGAACAATTCTTGAATAAATGACCAAAAAAGGTTTAAGGACTAAATCGTCGTAAAAAAGGTTGGTTAATCCAATAGAATGGTAATAAATATTTTGGTGCAAATGTGTGATGGTGTATGTGAGTTCATTACATCTGTAGTTAAATTTGTGGATGACGTATAGATTATACTTTTATGGGTTATATGATAAACATAGCCCTTAGGGGCTAAGGACTATGTTTAAGAATTGAAAACATCCTTAAACTACAATACTTTTAACTACCTTAAGCTGGTTATCAACAATGTGGTTGAGGTGGTTATCATTAAAGGTATAACATCTAATGCCTGTCTTAAGCTCTTAAACATAGCCCTTAAACTGTCGATACTGATTTTAAGTTAATCTTTGTGAAATTCTTATTCTGTCAAACCTTCTATAATTGGAATTTTTGGTTCTCTTAAAACAGCATTCCCATAACATTGGAGTGGTCAACGTCCGCTCCTCATGATCTCATTCTGGCTGGTTGTCACGATGGAATGGTAAATATAGAATTCAGCCTATGCTTTTTTGGTGCTTGTTTTTTTAGTTATTTTTAATTTCATATCTTCTATTTGCACTTTATACTTTATGGCGATTTATTGACTTTATGAAACTAAAACATCTATATATGTTCAGGTTGCCCTGTGGAAGTTCTCTTCTAATGGTCCATCTAAAGGTACTTTGTTATGCTATTCTTACTAATATTATTTACAAAACAATACTTTGTGCTTAATGGTTTATTTATAATAAGTATTCTGTTTTCTAATTGTTGATTTCAATTTATTTATATATTTTTTCTTTTTCTTTTGCAGATACTAGACCTTTGATTTGCTTCAGTGCAGATACTGTTCCTATAAGGGCACTTAAGTGGGCCCCACGAGCCAGGTCAGCTGCATTAGTAGTTAGATTTATTCAAGTTTCATTAGTGAGATTATAAACCAAAGCTGTGTAGCCGTGTAGGTGAAGTTATTCGAAGTTGAATTGAATTGCTTAAAAGCCTTGTTATTATCTGCAGTGATCTTGAGAGTGCAAACATAATAGTTACTTCTGGTCATAAAGGTTTAAAGTTTTGGGACTTACGGTAAGTATGAAATTAGTCTTCAAATCATTTCGTTTATATAGCTAATGAGAAAGAATTATACTATCAATCCCTGTTATTAAGGAGCTCTTTGTATATTATTTATCTTATAAGACGTTGTATACTCATAGTGTACACGTCACACCTGAATTTGTATATTCTGTAACAGTAACTAATCATTTTTAACCTTTTAATGGCAGTGATCCATTTCGCCCTCTGTGGGATATACCTACTCAGAAGATCGTATATAGTTTGGATTGGCTTCCAGATCCAAGGTATCTTATAAATTTGTATTTTATCTATTTACATTCTTTTCTTAATTTTTATATTTATTTTTTGCTTTCAGTTGTGTTATATTATCATTCGATGACGGTGAAATAAGAATAATGAGCTTATTGAGAGCTGCATCTGATGTCCCGATTACTGGTATGCCATGTGAAAAGACGCAACAAAGTGGATCACATAGTTATTGTTGCTCATCATCTTCAATTTGGAGTATTCATATGTCGATAACTGGTAAGATTTTTTATACTTGATTGTTTTATAAAGAAAAAAATATTGTATTTTGTAGTCTTAACAATTTAACATGAACCTCAGGTATGGTCGCGTATTGCTGTTCAGATGGTAAAGTTATTCATTTTCAGGTAGGTTATACATAATTTATAAGATAAATTTTTTACTTCCTTATTGTATCTGATTCACATGTATAATCATACACATATTCATGTGGTACATCTGAGTCTTTAAAAGATGGCCTACGTTGGAGTCTCGCAGCCAAATAATCTCCAACAATTAATTCTCAAAATTAAAATTTTTTACATAAAAATTTAGAGTTTTCGCATAAAGTGTTGTATCTATATATATGAAAATACTAAGACATCTATGAAGTTCCCCCAAAATACTAAGATTAAGGGTTACAAATGCTCCAAATGGGACGAAACACCATCTTTTAGTGACTTGGATGTACAAAAAGAAGTACAATGTCTAAAACGGTACAAATAAAAAAGTGCGTAAATAACTTAAAGGATATGTATTGGAATACAAAAATGACGCCTATTTTATGACCTTGATCAGCTTACAGCCAGAGCACTGGGAAAAGATCATCACAGAAACCGCGAGCCTCATTATCTTTGTGGGTCCCTAGCTGTGGAAGAATCGACTCTTACTGTTTTTTCTCCTTTACCCAATGTCCCGTTTACATTAAAGAGATCATTGAATGAATGGGGTAATACCCCAAGATCCAAACGTGGGTTTTTATCTCACTGCAATCAAGAAAAGAGAGCCAAGAAAGAAATCTCAAAATGCCAAATAACAGGTACACAAATCCTTAGGTTTGTCTCTCTATACGAACATAATGATATTGTGACTTGTATTGTCAATAATCAGTTTAGAGTGTTTGGATTCTTAGTATTTTGGGGTTAATAAAATCATTTTTATATCTTTTAGATGATTTTTTTAATCAGTCTACAATTGACTAGGGAGTAAAATATTATTTATAGGTATCACAACTTTCTAAAAAAAACACGCCCAAACACTAGGTCCTGTTGGTTCTGATTATCAAACGCACATCCAAACGCCCGTTCAGTAAGACATTTACTTGGGTCTTTTTAATCACATGGTTTATGGTTTTTGCTATTCTAATGGTCCAGGTAATAGCTCGGATTCAGAAGGCACCATGGTGACAGCCCAAAAGAAAAAGACCTCTCAGGAAACCGAAACCAGCAAAGCATTAGTGTGCATAGACGACAATAAGAGTGAAGAAGAGAATGTCATAGAAGAGGAAAAGGAAACTCTTCCTCCCAAGATTATTGCAATGCATCGTGTAAGATGGAACATGAACAAAGGTAGCGAGAGATTGTTGTGCTATGGAGGTGCTTCTGGAATTGTA
This sequence comes from Chrysanthemum makinoi, assembly GCA_910596185.1. Lineage (NCBI taxonomy): Eukaryota > Viridiplantae > Streptophyta > Magnoliopsida > Asterales > Asteraceae > Chrysanthemum > Chrysanthemum makinoi. The sequence continues at coordinate 234,757,756 of OU343217.1, read as the reverse complement.
CGATGTCAGCTGATTAGATGACCCAGATTATTTACAAAATAATGTAAGAGAAGTATAATGAAAAATAGTGCTTCGATTTTTTTAATAAAGTGCTTCGTAAGAGGTGGTTAGCTAATATTACTCGTAAGTCATCAGCTGTCGTTTTTTCAGGTCTTTGTCACGAATGTCTGGTTAATATGACATCTGTGGGATTGCTTATTTGGTTATCTGCTTCTTTCTAACCACATAAGCAGTTTTGTGTGTTTTGACAAATATTCTTACTTTGAAAAGATAAGCGCTTTAAAATATACATTTTGGTATAACTATCTCATCGAAGTTGTCTGATTAATCAGTTATAGCTAGGAGTTAATTAGACATAATAATTTTTTGATTAAAAGTTCAATAAACGGACAACATAAATTGATCCTTTGTCTGATATAAAAAACGGTGTTCTTAAATCTTAGAAGCAAACTCAAGTCCTTCACTAGCAAGTGACTGTAGACTCGAGGCTGAGGGTTGCACTTTTGCAACATTACTAATCGCCGTATTCTCTTCGGGTGTTCCACCTTCTAAAAATGCACCTACCACTTTTCCATCTTTGAGCCAATACGTCCCAAAGTTGGGTTTTTCTGATGCTGGATCATGATCGCCAAACACAACCGAATCACCAGCATTGTCTCCATAGAACTGCCATGATAGATCAAATGAACGCGAGTAGAAAAATTGAAGATAATTGTAATCCTCAATCTCCTTTCCTTGTTCGCTAGCAAATATGGCCTGCGCATAAGTGGAAGGGGACATTAAACGATATTGTTTTATGTATTGTAAAAGCAAATGTGTGTATGCTAGCTGGTATGTTTGTCATGTTCCATCTGTTCTTGTGAAAATTACCTTGACAGCTTGTTCTGCTGACTTGCGGGAATGATCAACATGTTCAACTCTTCTAATATCACCGTACATTTTCATGGGGAATGTAGCAACATCACCAATGGCATATACATTATCAACGCTGGTTTTGAAGAACGCATTAGTCTGTGACAAAAAGGCCGAGTGAAAAGTGAACATATACAGCGGCATGCTAAAACAAAGAAAATATTTTCATTCACAACTTGACATTATATTGTAATGATGTAGTTTCTGTAATCATAATTAGAATATTCATTTTATATTATAGAAAATAGACTAGAAAGTTTTAGCCGATCAACCAATCCGGCCCGGCCCATTGTGAACCATACTAAAAAAGTTACCCATTTTGACTTCTTTCCCAATCTAACTGCACAAATGCAATTTAAAGCGCAAGAACTGTAGAGTGAACACAAACCTTAATTCCACCTTTCTCTTCTTCAACTTGTCCTTTAAATAGATTTATTAGAGGCTTTGCTCCAACACCAACTACGACAATATCTGCTTCCTCTACCCTACCGTCTTTTAGCTTAACTTCTTTTACCTAAAGTTAGCTGAGTTCATTAAAAAAAATGCTGTGCACAAAATATATAAGGTCATAAACCAAAGAGGTACGGTTACATGAATACCGACCTCTCCATTGTCGTTACTAATAAATCCAGCAGCCACCGTTCCCTTGATAATATTAACTCCCTTTTTGGTGTAATAACCCTCATAGAACGTAGCCATGTCAGCAGTGAATAAACGAGGCACTGTGAAATAATACATGTTAGTGAAATAAGGTACTGTATACGCTTCTGTATTCTGACTTGAAGGAGCTATGCCTGCTTAAAGTGGTAATTTTGACCCGTTTACTTATAAATGAATTGGTTAGTTTATGTTTAATCATGATGCATCACAGTCTACTTTATCGTCTACTTTTTCTTCTAAAATTCATGACTCTATATCGGTGGTCATCACTTACTGCACCATGGCTCTGGGTAGACCATGCTAACTTGAAAATTGTTTACTATAAGTGCTGAACTAAGCTCAAGGCCAATGTATCCTCCCCCAACAACAAGCGCCTTTCCATCTTTCTTATTTGCGATTGCTTGTACAAGTTTATCTGCATCTTCAATTTCCCTCAAATAAAAAATATTCTTTAAATTGGCCCCTTCTATACCAAAGTCTTCCAGTCTTAGAACCTAACAAAAAAAAGTTATAACTATTAAATACAAAGCCAATAAAGAGAGGAATAGTTACATTTTATAGTAATCTTTAGGTTGAAGACTTACCGTGGATCCAGTGGCAATTATCAAAACTTCGTATTTGAATGTATCACCAGCTGCACTAGTAAGTGTCTTTGAAGCTAGATCTGCTTTCACGATCTCCGTGCTAAGGATCAAGGTTATTCCTGTAATCGGTAAGATTAGTCATTTGGCATTGATTATTTTGCTGTGTTAGCATATTAATCTATGAGCGAGTACAGTAATATAACATGTATTAATTTTTGGTTAATTGTCAAATGGCTCATGGTATTTTAACTATGTAAGGGTGGTTACTTGCGGTATACTTTATTCCCTTCCATGATTTCACTCTTCAAGATCAAGATCAAGAACAAGAACAAGAACATATAATCATATTTTCCATCATCATAAGGCATGAGTGAAATTATTGGACGAATACTTATGCATCCCTTAGCTTTATCAAGTTCATTGGAGTCAATTCTTCATAGAAGTTTTATTACAATATCAGTCATGAAATTTACATGATCATAGTTGTTACATGACACTGTGACCACGGGTATGTTGCACAGGGTTGTATCAAAGCCAATTCGTTCCCAGTAGGCCTTTGTAATTCACCAAGGTTCGGTTTGAGTTTGTATGAAACAGGAGTGTTTGGGACAGCAAGGTTTTAACAGAATAACAAGATATTAAACTGCAGAAACTGAATATATTACTAACAAAATGATTGTATTGATTGATATTATGTTTACAGACACTTGACCTATTTATACATAATGAATCGGTATCTTTTGACAGTTATACCGATTCATAAAGTAAACAACACAACCTTTAACTAACCGTTATAACCCTAACAAATTAAACGACCCAGCCCAATTACTATATTTCAGTTTTATACTGAAACTTACAGATATGATATGTATACTAAAGTACCCTAAATATTTACTTCTATAACATTAAGGTCCAACATTCATTATGTGATGATCACGAAGTCATAATTCTCTGATGTGTTTGCTCCATCCTCTTGATCAGCCACTTGATCAACATTTGTATCATTATTGCCTTCTAAGATTACACCAAAGCGAGTCTCACTTCTTTAAACATTCTCAAAACATTCACGTGTGTTTTCTCTTACAACTCCTAGCCCATTCTTACTCGACCCATCGCGCTCTTGTGGGTTTTCTTCCTTGGCATGATCACACAACCTTCTTGGTTTTCTCACACTTCACAGGTTCTTCTTTGAACTAGGGCCTCAAAGTCGTATCATAGTAACACTTGACCATGTCAATGGTTCGCTTATAACAATCCTTAAAATATTCTTCATGTGCTTCGGTTAATCCATGTATCACAACAACTTCTTTCCATTTATTCCCAAAAGAAACACTTAGATAGCCACCCATGCTATCTACCATCTTATAAAGACCCGATAGATCGATCTTTACATTCCCTATGACCGGTGGTAGTGGTTCTAACACATCTTGTTTTAGATATACTAAGTAAAACCACTTAATCATATCTTCAAACCTCTTTCTAAGTACTTCCCAATTCTTATACACAATGCTATCGTTTTTAATTAAATCAAGAAACGATATGAAGCTTTGGAATGAGTTTACCTTAATAGCATACAAGGTTCCATTTACGCTTATATAATCTTCATCCAAGTAATCTTGCACTATATTTTTGTCCCATTTGAGTTCTTCTAGACATGTGTCTTTAGGATCTATTGAACAAAGTATTCTTTAAGATACTTGTTTTGTTTTGCAACCATACTTTCTGTTTCAACATCACAACCTTTTCATTCTTTCGATGTTACACAATCAGTTTCACCATCACAACCTTCCTTGTCTTCTCCAAACATATAAGAGATCCTACACTTATTGTGCCCATATGTGACCACAAATCCTTGTGCCATTAACTGATTAAGACTTAGCACATTTAGTGTTATTTCTGGTGTGTAAAACACACAGGGAATTACTATTTTCTTTTCACTTGTCTCCACCATTGCTTCTCCAATACCATGAGAGAAAATAATTTTCCTTTCATGTTGCGTTCCTTCAACCTTGAAACTGCTCTTCAACCTTTTGAACAATGATTTGGTTGGGCTCATATGTTTCTTGTATGCGCTACTTACATACCAAATATTATCCCAATTCGAAAAATATGTACCTTCGATCATGTAGTCAGTTTTTTACATGAACGTTTTCGGGGTATTTCAATCTTTCTTCGTTGCGCACCATAGTAGGTTCCTTTGATTGGTTATCAATAGTTGGGGCTTCAAGGGTGGTTGTGTTTTTCTTATTTGGACACTTCCAAAATACGTGGCCTCGTTTTCTGCATATGAAGCAACGAGCCCTCTTTTCCTTGGTTGTGTTGGCACTTCCTTCTCTTTTTTCTTTGACTGCTACACACACTTTCAAGGCGTTATACGTTTCAATTTCTTTTAACTTTCGTCTTGACATCTCTTTACATTCATGAGATAATTGCTTCCTTTGACTGCTCCTTGGCAACGTATTTGCAGTACCTTCCTACGCAAGTATCTCTTCTCAAAACCCTTCTGTATCCGGTTATAAATTGGCTTCTCCCAAGATTAAAAGCGCCCGCTCTGATACCACTGTTGCACAGGGTTGTATCGAAGCCAGTTCGTTTCCAGTAGGCCTTTGTAATTCACCATGGTTTTGTTTGAGTTTGTATGAAACAGGAGTGTTTGGGACAGCAAGGTTTTAACAGAATAACAAGATATTAAACTGCAGAAACTGAATATATTACTAAGAGAATGATTGTATTGATTGATATTATGTTTACAGACACTTGGCCTTTTTATACATAATGAATCGGTATCTTTTGACAGTTACACCGATTCATAAAGTAAACGACACAACCATTAACTAACCGTTATAACTCTAACAAACAAAATGACCCAGCCCAATTACTATGTTTCAATTTTATACCGAAACTTACAAATATGATATTTATACTAAAGTACCCTAAATATTTACTTCTATAACATTAAGGTGTTGACCTTAATGTTATAGAAGTAAATATTTAGGGTACTTTAGTATAAATATCATATCTGTAAGTTTCGGTATAAAACTGAAACATAGTAATTGAGCTTGGTCGTTTAGTTTGTTAAGGTTATAACGGTTAGTTAAAGGTTGTCTCGTTTACTTTATGAATCGGTATAACTGTCAAAAGATACCGATTCATTATGTATAAATATTTCAAGTGTCTGTAAGCATAATATCAATCAATACAATGATTCTCTTAGTAATATATTCAGTTTCTGCAGTTTAATATCTTGTTATTCTGTTAAAACCTTGTTGTCCCGAACACTCCTATTTCATACAAACTCAAACCGAACCATGGTAAATTACAAAGGCCTACTGGAAACGAATTGGCTTCGATACAACCCTGTGCAACAGTGGTATCAGAGCGGGCGCTCTAAGTCTTGGGAGAAGCCAATTCATAACCGGATTGATGCAGGTTTTACTGACCAGGTCTTAATATTTATAGTGTCTCACTATACCTATGGTCTACCCTAGTGCACTAACGGGCAGTGTACCCGGTCGTGTGTAGTGTAGTAAACGGTAAAGCCGAGGTCGTCACAAGAGCTATGTGTGTTGGATTATTACTAAGTTTAACCGTCATAAGTCCTGTTGTTCCTGGTCCCCTAAGCCAAGTCATTAAGAACCGCTACATGCTAGATTCATAATAGTGAGTGCCCGACCATTAGGAACTTTGACACTACACCCCCCAATTCTTAAGTTCATCCAAACGATAGGTGATCATTTGGTCAAATCGCACAAGTAGAAAGGGTCGTCAGTTGGTCATATTTTACCCTTCCCGTCTCAGTCCGCTCACCTAGGGTCAGTTGGTCATATCTCCTAGACAATTGGCCTCTACCGCCATTCAAAACTACCGAACCAAGGGTGGCTACCAATGAACTATGCATGCATACACTTAGAAATAATTATACGGAAGTAAAGTAAACGCAAACAAAACAATTAAGGAATCATAACTAGGCTAGCACCAAAAGGTGCTTAGCCGCTCATATTAATCATGCAAATCAATTCAATATTCAAAGGTACGAAATACATGAATTGAAAGTAAAAGAAATATAAAACGCTAATGCTTATCGTAATGGAGTGACTTCTCCCTTGGAAACAGCTCCGTATGCTCCTCTAGACCTGCCTTGAGCTTTTTCCCACGTTCTCAGAGTATTGTGTGTGGAATGGGATGATTAGAAATGCTAGACTTTGTGGGGTATTTATAGGCCAGATCTGGGTTACGGCGTAACCAATATACGAGTTACGCCGTAACCTTCTATTTCTTCGTAAAATGCACTAGATCTGCTGGTTACGGCGTAACCTTATTAGTGGTTATGCCGTAGTCTTCAATAAACTCGGTTACATCGTAAGTGATGCATTAGTTACGGCGTAAGTATCAGCGGCGTGGAACCTCTTTTGACCTAATGTAGTTACGTCGTAACCTTTGGGAGGAGTTACGCCGTAACCTTTTGATAAGTTGGCATACTGAGTCACGCAATAGTTACGGCGTAATGTGAGAGATGAGTTACGCCGTAACTTCTTCAAAATAGCATACTGTGATAAATCTTTAGATATGTTTCCAGTTCCGCGTCTCTTTAGCTCCAATGCTCGTAATTTACCTGAAAGTGGAAAACAATGGAAAACAAGCGTAAGTCCATATAAATGATATAAATAACGAGCATTAATGGGGGAAATTGACACTTAATATTCAGGACTATTTGATGTTATCAAATATCCCCCCACTTGAACTCTACTTGCCCTAAAGTAGACCTTATTAGATAGATTCCTAAAAAGATATATCCCATAACCTGGAAAATACGAGTTTATAAATCCCTTATGCTAGAATAAAACAAAGCCGAACACCTCACGAAAGGGGAACAAACACTCAAATCTCTCAACTATTCTAAGTGTCAATTTCAGGGTGATCACTCAATCGCACAGTCATAGCATGTATTCTATCATAAGCTTGGCGGTTACACAAATCTCCGTCACTAGAGTTAAGGGCTAAACAATTCTCGAAGGCAATATGGGTAGACACGACAAAGGTTAAGGGTGACTCGTCATTACTAACATGTCACGGCGAAGTGGACAAAATCAATGATACATGACCAAATCCATGGCCAAGACACCAAATATTGCTCGCTGCATCACCTAGACACGCTTCATGACTAAAGGGTAGGATAAGACATGGGATATATAATTGGTGTAAAATAAAAAACAAGCAGGTAGTCTAAATCTATAACCAAGTCATCACCACCTACCGTCCACCCAAAGTTCAAGCTTTGAAGTCAAGAAGCCGGATCATGAAATGCAAGGTAGATGTGTCATTAGAGGACGTCGTGATGGGCACACTACCTTTTTCTCCAACAGTTGGCATAACTACTAACTCCAATCTTCAAATGTGACTGAGGTGGCCTCCTCGATACTAAATCAATAAAGCTCATACTACAGTGCTTATAACATCGCACTTTACAATAATCATAATCATAACAACTTTGTTATTATTATTAAATTTTTTTTTCGATTTTTTTTATTTATTTATTATTATTTTTTTTTCAACATAACAATCAATACTAACATAATATCCCCCCACTTAAGATGAACAATGGGAATTCGGGGGGTCTTCAATGATCTTCAGAAATGTTGTCGATGAAAGTGTGATTTCCGAACCTTTCCACTCGAACCTTGAACTTAGGCAAATGATGACTTCCCAATCACAAATAAGGACTACAGGGTAGGCTAAGGTGTATAGGTGTATCGAAACAATATATTCGGTGAACAAAATGAAAGGAATGGCTCAGAAGGGTGTATCTAGGGGTATCTTGCACTAAAGATGAGTGCAACAAAAGGGTGGGGGTTTCACATGGGGGTCGAAAAGTCGAGGTGACTAATCGATAGACTCACAATGGTAGGCTGTTTGGCTGATAATCCTATAATATCGCCTTCTAAAACTAAAAAGTCCAAATACATCGAGCTAACTCAACATATCTCGTCTATGGTCTCGAAATGATGCAAAGGCCAAGTTCTAAAGTTTACAAGCTACCGGCACACTCATAATTTGGTGGATTTGGGGTAAAATATTGGAAACGGATAAGGCTAATCTCACCATATAATATCAAGGGTTGTATGTGCTTGGCTAAGGTCTAATCTAGTTAGGTTAAGAAAAACATGTCAAAATTTTAAAAATGGCATAATTTTTCAAAATAAGCTAGAAAAATGAGGGCGAAATAAAGTTCAAGAGATAATTCTACTCCCGTCCCCTCACTTGAATTGTACAAAGTCCCTTTTTTACTAGGCATTAAATAAAGGTGAAGAGAAAGGTAGAATTTGAGCGAGAACTTCCCTGAAATTTGCTCCATAAAGAAGGAAGGCCCACGAACAAGAGACGTGCCTTCGTATAAGCATCATGAACAAACTTCAATCCCTGAAATCAAAATACCGACAAGCATAATTCTAAAAAGAAAAAATGAAAAATGAAAAACAAACCTAACTCACTTTCGTAGGAATCACGGTTGCATTTAGCGAATGCAACAAGCCTTTTAAACCACTTGGTGTCCCAAGTGGACGAGTGAAGTCTCGTGAGGGTTTACATGGAACACACCCACAAAGTTCATTTAAAAACTAATACAAGGTTATTGTGTTTTAAAATGAAAGAATTAAAGCAGAGGAAAGTTACGTCGTAACTCTTTTGAGGGAGTTACGTCGTAACTGGCAAAACCTGGAATGAGCAGCAAAGCGAATAGTTACGGCGTAACCACTGAGATGGTATTACGCCGTAATTGGTAATGCGTCAAGAATTCTGCTGCTAAAATGTTGGTTACGGCGTAATCACCAAGATGAGTTACTCCGTAACTCTGTGCAGATCAGCAAACTGCAGCAGCAATTACTTCCTCGTTTCCTGTAAAAATAGTTAGAAAACACAAAACCCAACAGAAAAGGAAATAAAATAAAAGAAAGGGATAATTCGGGTTGTCTCCCGAAAGAGCACTTTTCTTTATTTACGAGTCTTTAAGTTAGACTCAGAGCCGCGGGGCTTCTATGGGGGCCTTTGGACTTCCCCGACCTTTTCAATGTCCTTCATCAAGTTATTCCGGATCCAGGTGACATTGGGAGCTGTGCGGTCAAATTCCTTGATTCCCCTTTTTAAAACCTTGCAAAACTTTTCATCCGGTCCTAAGTAATACCTAGTGAATACGAACCTTTCGGTGATAATAGGTGGAGGTTTTCTATATTGGATCCCAAGTAGTTTGCATCTGTATTGCTCATACTCCTCATCATCAATGTCAGTCATACACACCTTGTATCGTGGTTCCTTTAATGCAGTAGTCTTTAGTTTCAATAGAGTTGTTCACAATCCCATAATTTCAATCTTCTCTTGTGTCAGTCTCGTTATCAACTGCTGAGTTACCAGTATTGTGAAGAGTCTCATGATTATCTTTATTTATGCAATCCTTCCAAAATTTGTTTTTAGTGGATGTATCCACCTTTCCATACTTGATTTTTACCCAATCATTAAATCTTAATCGGCCTGACCATTGCACCTTGGTATGTTTATGGTCAGTTGTTGAAGTCCAAAGAAATTCGTCAGTTCCTACTCTTTTTGTACTACTTCCTCCATTACAGAAATTTTCGTAAGGATTACACGAAGCCCAAGAATCCCCATCAGCAGTTTTAATCATTTCGCACCAATTCTTTCGACCAATGACTCTCTGGCCAGTGGTCGTTGTCTAGTGATTATTCTCATTGTGTTTGCTAAGACAAGGATCAGTCCATATTTTCTTTTTATCATCATCGCTAACTTCTCCATACTTAATTCGTATCCAAACTTTGAATGTTATCTCCTTGTCATTGGTTGAGGACCATAAGTATTTGTTGTTTTTTGTTCTTTCCTTGTCTTGTCCCCCGTCACAGACGTCTGAGTAAGGGTTGCATGAAGCCCATAGATCAAATCCTTTATCGTGGTCAATAGGGATAGCTCTGCACCAATGATATTTTAATTTTGGGAAGTGCTTGTAATCTACTTTCTGAACTTCGTGCCATATTTCGTCGGACTCGTTCTTCGTATTATTTGATGCGTCATCGCGTTGTATTCTTTCATTGTTGAATTCCTTGGGTTTTTTATCCTGCATGTTACGATGATTAGAAGCGCAGTGCTAGTGTGTGATGGAAGGAGGAATAGTTTTGCTTTTTCCTTTCTTGATAACACAAACATATTCGACTGGGTGACATTTTCCAACGTCATCCATATTGAGTGTAAGCTTTCTATCGTTTATTTTTAAAGTGATGATTTTTTCGAAAACATTAATCTTAGCACGAGCAGTAGCTAGAAGGGGTCTTCCTAAAATTAAAGGAATGTCGAGGTCTTCTTCCATGTCTAAAATGACAAAGTCTACAGGGAGAGTGAAATTATTAATTTTGATAAGCACATTCTCAACAATTCCTCTAGGGATGCTAACCGTTCTATCCGCCATTTCAACGGTCATGCAAAGGGGTTTGATGGGGCCTAGATTCAACCTTTTACACATAGAGAAAGGCATAATACTAATACTAGCCCCTAAATCAGCTAAAACATTTATATTATGTAAATTATTAATAGAGCAAGGGAGAATGAAACTTCCTGGGTCCTTTTCCTTGAGAGGGATTTGATTTAGGATGACTGCAGAGCATCTGGCGTTTAATTTTACTTCGTTTCCAGTCCCTGCTTCGTCATTAGTTTGTACTTCAACCTTTGGCAGACTTGTCTTGTTGCATATGGCTTCATCTAGTATTTGCAATCCGGAGAGCTCCTCTTTATCATATCGGAAAGGGGTGTAGAGGGGTTTTCCATTGCTGGAGTATATGGCATTACAGGAACTATCGTCAAATAAATTGTCTCGATTAACATCATTTTTCACAATCAAGTTCTTGTCGTCCTCCACATTCATATGCTGTCCCAGGAGAGCATTTCTAGAGTCATGGAATCTTTTGAACAACGCATTCCTGTCGGCTTGCTACTTGTTATCTTCTTCAAGATAATTTTTTATTGATTCCTCGAGTGAAGAAGTTCTTGCCTTGAAGGGGTCTTTATAGAACGATTTCCCTTCTCTATACTTAACCTTCTCGACTCGGGGTTTTATATCATCCATAGGAAAATTTCCGGGTTGGTCCCATTCATCATTGTTATTGCATCCAATCCGAATAGCATGAACATTTTCCCGAAGTTTCTTCATATCTCTTCCAAGGTTTTCTAATTTGTTGTTTATTGCTGCAAGGCCTTCCATATCATTATTCTTACTTCGGTTGCTTCCTCCATTGTGCCAATTGTGAGAGTGGTCTGCCATTTTTTGAATAGTTTCTATAGCCAGAGTGGGTGTCATACTAGGAATCGGCCCTTGAGAATCAATCATTTGTCTTGATGAGATGTTCAGTCCCTTGTAGAAGACGTTCACCTTTTGTTGGCTGTTAAGATCATGAGTAGGGCATTTGTATAACAATTCGTTATACCTTTCCCAAGCTTGGTATAACGTTTCATCACCCTCTTTCTTGAAGTTATGGATTTCTTCCAATTGCTTAGCCATTTTTTATGGAGGACAGTATCTTTGAATGAAACACTTTTTTAAAATAGGCCAAGTGTTGACCGTCCCAGCAGGTAATTGATCAACCCATCTTTTTGCTGCTCCCGTAAGAGAAATAGGGAAAACTCGTAACATTATAGCATCGTGTGAGACTCTGGGAATCTTGAATAGGCTGACAATATACTCGACGTTATCTATATGTTCATGGGCATCATCGGTGATGCTTCCAGAGAAGGGATTTGCACGCAATTCCCTCATGAATTGAGGTTTGAATTCGAATTGAGCATCTTCTGCTATAGCTGGCCTAACAATCCCTGGTCCTTGTTCTTCTCTTGTCAACGCCAAATATTCCTCAAGAGTGAGGTCATTGATGTTAACGGCTTCCATGGTACCTAAAAACTTGAAATATGATCGTGAGAAAAGTTTAAAACGAAATTAAAGACTTAATATTAATCCTAAAATAACTCCCCGGCAACGGCGCCAAAAACTTGATGCAGGTTTTACTGACCAGGTCTTAATATTTATAGTGTCTCGCTATACCTATGGTCTACCCTAGTGCACTAACGGGCAGTGTACCCGGTCGTCTGTAGTGTAGTAAACAGTAAAGGCGAGGTCGTCCCAAGAGCTATGTGTGTTGGATTATTACTAAGTCTAATTGTGACAGAATAATAGTTTTTATAGGGAATTAATTAATTAAACTACTAATGTAGAATAAAGTAAATAAAAGCAGATAAAAGGTAAAGGGAAATCAATAAAGAGAAGTGGTGCCAACCTAGTTAATCCTCCTAGCTACTTATGTCTACGTCTACCTACTTCCAATTACTTCAGGTGGGGTCAAAGTCGAGAGGACAACATTTGATCAATTCGCCCTAACCTATCAGCAAAGATGCCACCACAGGAGAAATCAGGCGCACCGTCATAAGTCCTGTTGTTCCTGGTCCCTAAGCCGAGTCATTAAGTACCGCTACATGCTAGATTCTAAATAGTGAGTGCCCGGCCGTTCGGAACTTAGACACTACACCCCCCCAATTCTTAAGTTCATCCAAACGATAGGTGATCAGTTGGTCAAATCGCACAAGTAGAAAGGGTCGTCAGTTGGTCATATCTTACCCTTCCCGTCTCAGTCCGCTCACCTAGGGTCAGTTGGTCATATCTCCTACGAAATTGGCCTCTACCGCCATTCAAAACTACCGAACCAAGGGTGGTTACCAATGAACTATGCATGCATACACTTAGAAATAATTGTACGGAAGTAAAGTAAACGCAAACAAAACAATTAAGGAATCATAACTAGGCTAGCACCAAAAGGTGCTTAGCCGCTCATATTAATCATGCAAATCAATTCGATATTCAAAGGTACGAAATACATGAATTGAAAGTAAAAGAAATATAAAACGCTAATGCTTATCGTAATGGAGTGACTTCTCCCTTGGAAACAGCTCTGTATGCTCCTCTAGACCTGCCTTGAGCTTTTTCCCACGTTCTCAGAGTATTGTGTGTGGAACGGGATGATTAGAAATGCTGGAATTCGTGGGGTATTTATAGGCCAGATCTGGGTTACGACGTAACCAATATAGGAGTTACGCCATAACCTTCTATTTCTTCGTTAAATGCACTAGATCTGCTGGTTACGGCGTAACCTTATTAGTGGTTACGCCGTAGTCTTCAATAAACTCGGTTACGTCGTAAGCGATGCAGTAGTTACGGCGTAAGTATCAACGGCGTGGAACCTCTTTTGACCTAATGTAGTTACGTCGTAACCTTTGGGAGGAGTTACGCCGTAACCTTCTTATAAGTTGGCATACTGAGTCACGCAATAGTTACGGCATAATGTGAGAGATGAGTTACGTCGTAACTTCTTCAAAATAGCATACTGTGATAAATCTTTAGATATGTTTCCAGTTCCGCGTCTCTTTAGCTCCAATGCTCGTAATTTACGTAAAAGTGGAAAACAATGGAAAACAAGCGTAAATCCATATAAATGATATAAATAACGAGCATTAATGGGGGAAATTGACACTTAATATTCAGGACTATTTGATGTTATCACGGATACAGAAGGGTTTCGAGAAGAGATACTTGCTTAGGGAAGGTACTGCAAATACGTTGCCAAGGAACAGTCAAAGGACGCAATTATCTCATGAATGTAAAGAAATGTTAAGACGAAAGATAAAAGAATAGAAGCATATAACGCCTCGAAAGTGTGTGCAACATTCAAAGAAAAAAGAGAAGGAAGTGCCTAACTCAACCAAGGAAAAGAGGGCTCGTTGCTTCATATGCAGAAAACGAAGCCACGTGTTTTGGAAGTGTCCAAATAAGAAAAACACAACCACCCTTGAAGCCCCAACCATTGATAACCAATCAAAGGAACCTATTATGGTGCGCAACGAAGAAAGATTGAAATACCCCGAAAACGTTCATGTAAAAACTGACTACATGATCGAAGGTACAGATTTTTCGAATTGGGATAATATTTGGTATGTAAGTAGCGCATACAAGAAACATATGAGCCCAACCAAATCATTGTTCAAAAGGTTGAAGAGCAGTTTCAAGGTTGAAGGAACACAATATGAAAGGAAAATTATTTTTTCTCTTAGTATTGGAGAAGCAATGGTGGAGACAAGTGAAAAGAAAATAGTAATTCCCTGTGTTGTACACACCAGAAATAACACTAAGGGGCTGTTTGATAAAACTGTACAATTTAGCGCTGAATAAATCAAATGTGCTGAACAATTCAAAGGTGCTGAGTGAAAATGTTTCTGAGTGTTTGATAAATTCCTGAATATCAATTATGAATAAACAAAATTACCATATTAACTTCCACTATAATTTAATAAAATATGTTAGTTGATAATGTTAATCTATAAAATTTATAGTATAAAAAGTGAATTTAACTAATAGAAAATCATATAAATTACGTAGGTTTTTCATAAATATCATCACATGTTTTAACAACTAAGTATTCTCGTATCAATGGACCAACAAATATATATGACCAAACCCAATTCAACATAATTTTAATAATTAAAAGTGTACCAATAAATTATATATAAATCAAAGAATATATAGCAAACTTTAGTGTGCCCTTTCTTATTATGTTTTTGTAGATCTCTTACAGATGAGCCAAAGTCATCCATAAAGTAGTTGATACTTCCACCACAATTTTTTATTCAAATACCATTTTACACAAGTTATATAGCCCACTTTACAATACTGTAATGCACAATTGTGGTATATGCATAAAAAAATGGTGGAAGTATCACCTCCCCATCCATAAACAATATATTGTCTTCTTGTGATATATTTTTGTGATTTTGA
This sequence comes from Chrysanthemum makinoi, assembly GCA_910596185.1. NCBI lineage: Eukaryota > Viridiplantae > Streptophyta > Magnoliopsida > Asterales > Asteraceae > Chrysanthemum > Chrysanthemum makinoi. The sequence goes on along the minus strand of OU343217.1, from coordinate 234,742,735 downwards.
TTTTTGTGACACTTGTGAACAACTTTTTCAGTCTTCAGAAAGTTGTGTTCCTTTTTCATGAAATAACACATGGTAGCTTCATTCAATGCAAGAGTGTTTCCCTCTTTTGATCTACGTTGGAAAGTGGGAATGTGACAAAAGGGTATTTTGTGAATAACTGGTCCACTGAATCGTTTAGCAGCCTATATCACACAAAATCGGTAAGCGCCAAATTTGTCATTTAGTGACGATTTTTTTGTTTTCAAACACTCTGACCGATTTATTTTGTAGTACACAGTGTTGGATCATTTCATTAAGGAGTAATCAAACATACCCTAAATGTGCTAAGTCTCGATCAGTTAATGGCACAAGGATTTGTGGTCACATATGGGGCACAACAAGTGTAGGATCTCTTATATGTTTGGAGAAGACAAGGAAGGTTGTGATGGTGAAACTGATTGTGTAACATCGAAAGAAGGAAAAGGCTGTGATATTGAAACAAAAAGTATGGTTGCAAAACAACACAAGTATCTTGAAGAATACTTTGATTCAATAGATCCTAAAGACGCATGTCCACTAATCAAGGGTCTAGAAGAACTCAAATGGGACATAAATATAGTGCAAGATTACTTGGATGAAGATTATATAAGCGTAAATGGAACCTTGTATGCTATTAAGGTAAACTCATTCCAAAGCTTCATATCGTTTCTTGATTTAATTAAAAACGATAACATTGTGTATAAGAATTGGGAAGTACTTAGAAAGAGTTTTGAAGATATGATTAAGTGGTTTTACTTAGTATATCTAAAACAAGATGTGTTAGAACCACTACCATCAGTCATAGGGAATGTAAAGATCGATCTATTGGGTCTTTACAAGATGGTAGATAGCATGGGTGGCTATCTAAGTGTTTCTTTTGGGAATAAATAGAAAGAAGTTGCTGTGATACATGGATTAACCGAAGCACATAAAGAAGATATGAAGGATTGTTATAAGCGAACCATTGACATGGTCAAGTGTTACTATGATACGACTTTGAGGCCCTGGTTCAAAGAAGAACCTGTGAAGTGTGAGAAAACCAAGAAGGTTGAAGATGGCTATGATCATGCCAAGGAATAAAACCCACAAGAGCTCGATGGGTCGAGTAAGAATGGGCTAGGAGTTGTAAGAGAAAACACACGTGAATGTTTTGAGAATGTTCAAAAAAGTGAGACTCGCTTTGGTGTAATCTTAGAAGGCAATAATGATACAAATGTTGATCAAGTGGCTGATCAAGAGGATGGAGCAAACACATCAGAGAATTATGACTTCGTGGTCATCACACAAGGAAACCTCTTTGGAATGGATGTCTATAACATTATGGGGGTGAATGTTGGACCTTAATGTTATAGAAGTAAATATTTAAGGTACTTTAGTATAAATATCATATTTGTAAGTTTCAGTATAAAACTGAAACATAGTAATTGGGCTGGGTCATTTAGTTTGTTAGGGTTATAACGGTTAGTTAAAGGTTGTGTCGTTTACTTTATGAATCGGTATAACTGTCAAAAGATACCGATTCATTATGTATAAATAGGTCAAGTGTTTGTAAACATAATATCAATCAATACAATCATTTTGTTAGTAATATATTCAGTGTCTACAGTTTAATATCTTGTTATTCTATTAAAATCTTGTTGTCCCAAACACTCCTGTTTCATACAAACTCAAACCAAACCATGGTGAATTACAAAGGCCTACTGGAAACGAATTGGCTTCAATACAACCCTGTGCAACAGGGTATTATGATAATGTCAGAAAAAAAGCCAACTTAGAAGGTGTTTTGGATTGCTTATTTGTTTACTAAAACTGTCTATCTACTTATTGTCTTGGGTATAGTTTATAAGCCAATCTATCATTGGATAGAAGCGAATTGATTGTGAATATATGCCTACTGAGAGAAATATGAACTATTTTTAATAAGTTTGAAAGTTACTTATTCAAATTGATTATATGATTAATTTTGTACCCTAAAATCCTAAAATAAGCTTAATCGTCAAACACTAAAATAACTGATTATTTGATTATTCGGTCTCAAGATACAACAGAAGCAATCTCATTTCTCAAACATTATATTCAGTTATAAGCCTAATCAACCTGTAGGTACACCGTACACAATAACATAGAAAAAGACATTTATGCCTTTCTCTGTATACCACTCTGGTGGTTGTGGTTCTCCTCCACTTCCAACACAAACATGAAACCCTGGAAGTCTCGCAGTTCCTGAATAATATAATGAAAAGAAATTTAAAGGATAAAAAGTAACTTAAGTTAGAAATCTGATTTACAATAATTACTTGTGTTTCAAAACGTAGACAAAAATGGTTACCTTCTGGGAACATATACCCTTTGCTGAGCACGGGGCGTTCATAAGGAGCCACCTAAAAATATAATTCAATGTTAGGTGACTAATGCATAAAACTAGGGTAGACAGCCTTGAAAACCATGCATACCGCCTCTTTAGAGATGATTGAAAGCTCGAAGGGCTTAACTCCTTGCTTTTCAAACTCCCTGGCAGCATAACCCTGTACATATGCTAACAATCTTAAAAAACCAAACTACACAAGTAGTTACTAATTTTTGTTAACAATCTTAAAAAACCAAACAACCCAAGTAGTTACTAATTTGTGTTAATTAATACTGACATCCAGGGGTCCAAGTTCAAGTCATATTATTGGCATTTGTTTCATATAGGTATCCACTGTTGTCCCAGCGGGGTTTTTAAACACACGAACAAATTAAGTAAACGAAACAGTAAAACAACAATATGATCCAAACGATTTTATTGAATCAAAGTAATGGTTTTTACACTATTGTACAATATCTCTGGTTGATTCTAAACGAAACAAACAACCCCTATTTATACTAGTTGAGGAGCGGTTATCTTGAAGCATCGTGACTCTCTGATGTGTCTGGTGCCCCTTCTAAATCGACATAACATGCCCTTGTACCGTTTCATATGTTTTAACCGTTCCTGGCAGTTGTAGGGTTCTAAATAAACCCATTCGGTCCTTCTATGTTTCCTACGTGTACATGTAGCCCCTCATACTTTGGTTTAAACCATTTTTATATAAAGAACTTCACAAATGTTGAGCCATGACTCAAGATTAGTCCAAAAATCACCCCCCTAATCTTGATCATGCTCTAGTAGCTTCTTCATGATCCATCTTTTGTAGAAAGTCCTTGTCTTTATACTTTGGCTTTTTGCTCATTCTTTGCTTGACCTCTTTGTCTTGAATGTCTTCACGTCTCTTGTATTCTTTGATCATTTCAGGTCGTCTCTCTTTCGTTGATTTCCACTGCTTTGCTCGTCGTTTTCTAACCACACTTATTCCATCACTGGCCTCTATGCCTTTTACATAACCTCTTCTTAGCCCTGCAGTAACTTCCATCCCTTCTGGTGGGATCCTAGTCTTCATAACTTCCTTGCTATCTTCTTTCACTGCCTTCGCTTTCACTAGCATCACTTGCTTAGGTTCATGTCTTGGAATCTCCTTTGCAGTCTTACAATAACTATCCAGCACTTCATAAAGTTCTCTTGTCTCTATGTCAATCTTACTTGGAAATCTTGAACTATTGACAGCCTCTCGAATCTTCTTTAGAAATTCTACACTTGTCATCTCATTCTTCATCTTGTTTTCAAATGAACTTTCTCGTTCATGCATCTTCTTCTCGAACTCTAGCTCTCTCATCCTGAACTTTTCTTCGAGTTCTTGTTTCTTTTCTTCAAAGTCATGAAGCATTTCATGCTTCCATAACTCCAGTTTACTTTTTAAGTCAGTCTCAATTTCTGACCTTAAGTCTTCTAATCTTTCACTTGGGATTTCATTCTTCTCAATGATAATTCCCTTCCACCTTGGTTCTTCTTCTGAAGATGCCTGTTCTAGTTCATCCTTATCTGCCATAGTTGCCATCAACAATGTAGGTTCATTGTCTTCTTCTACAATGTTCGTCTCTTCTTCTTTATCCTTTTCTGGACAGTTTCTAGCAATATGTCCAAATTCATGGCAATTATAACATTCTACACCTCATTTGTCTTTCTTGAAGAGGTTTTGATCTCTAGAGTTTTTCTTTCTCCAATCACGATCCTCTCCATCCTTGCTTCTAACATTTGTTGCCTTTTCGTCACACCAATTGTCTTGAGACGAATTAGCTCTTCCTTGTTCACGGTTCTGAAAACCTTTCCCATGACTAGACTTGTTGTCATGTTTTGTGAACAATAACCTATCCTGATCGTCACTAGGGCTTCCGTTAAAGAGGTTTACTCTTTCCTCAAAGGCTTTTAGCCTTCCAATTGTCTCATCTAGGGTTGTGTTTTCTAGATCAGAAAATTGCTCTATGGCTGCTACAATCTGTATAAATCTCTTCGGTACGGAACTTAGAAGTTTTCGTACTAGAGTTGCCTGATCAAATGTTTATCCTAAGCCACTAGCCCTTGTAACAATACTATTGAGCTTTGCCGAGAAAGCATCAATATTGTCATCTTCTTTCATCCTCAACATCTCAAATTCCGTTTTGAGAGTTTGTAGTCGTGCTTTTTGCACTCTATCTACACCTATGTGCCTAGTTTGTAGTGCTTCCCAAATTTCTTTTGCACTCTTACAACTAGCCACTTGTAAAATCATATCCTCTGGTAATGCCTGGTAAAGATATGCAGTTGTAGCCATATCTTTCTTTATATCCAGCTCTTCATTACCCTTAGGTTCTATAATTTCCCAAAGCCCGTTTGCCCTTAGTATGGTTTTTATACACAGAGCCCATACTGTGTAGTTTGTAGGTTTCAAAATAGGACATTGAAATTGGGTAAATGATGTAACCTCCTTGTGAATTACGATTTCCTTGTTTTTATCTCCTGACATTGTGCCTAAAAACTATTCCTAATTCTAATAGGGAATTAAAAGTAGGAATATGGGAAATCCTATAATTCAAACTAGGAATCAAAAGCAAAATTTCTAATCTTACAAGACTAAAAATTATAAAATTCAGATTTTAGTTTAGAATATAAAACCCGAATTCTGTGATTCCTCCACGATACGATTTTCTATCCTTGTTGTTTTTCGGAGCCCGCAAGAACACCGAAATGTGTCCTTTTCCTTCCTCTTACAATCAACCAAACGCACCCCTTGGTGTCTTCTTCCTTTTCTATTTCGTTCGAACCCGAAAGTAAAGAAAAAACTTTCCTTTGTTTTTCTTTTCCGAAGCAGTAACCACAATTGTTCCTCTTCCTCCTCTTTCCTTTTCGAACCACTAAAAACACCAAACCAATGTTTTGGTTCTTTCTGCCCTTCTTTGAAACAGCCCAAAACAAAAACTCCGAACAACTTCCAATTTGTTGTCCTTTTTCCGAACCAGTAGAACACAAAAATGTTCTTCTTCTTCCTTGTACAATCAATCAAACGCTCCCTTGGTGTCTCTTCCTTTTTGCCCTTTTTTTTCGACCCAGAAATAAAAAAAACTATCCTTTCGTTTTTTTTTTCTTGAAACAGTAAAAAACACTAAATATGTTTTCCCCTTTCTCCTTTCTTTTTCGAACCAGCAAACAAAACACCAACGCAGTTTTTCTTTTCTTCCTGCACTTGTTCCAACGAACCAGCACACTCAAAAACCACCAACAAAGGTTCTTGTTTCTCTGTTTTCGAACCAACACAGAAAACACAACATTTTTTTCTCTTTTTCGCCTTTAATCTCTTCGCCAAGGAAACTATGTTCCTTCTTCGTTTTCTGCCTGAACCAAACAGCAGGCTGCTGTATTTATTGATTCAGCGTTTGCAGGAACAAAGCGACCCCAACTCTTCTTCGATCTCGTGTTGCAAAACGAACAAGCTCTTATGCCAATTTGTTGTCCCAGCGGGGTTTTTAAACACACGAACAAATTAGGTAAACGAAACAGTAAAACAACAATATGATCCAAATGATTTTATTGAATCAAAGTAATGGTTTTTACACTATTGTACAATATCTCTAGTTGATTCTAAACGAAACAAACAACCCCTATTTATACTAGTTGAGGAGCGGTTATCTTGAAGCATCGTGACTCTCTGATGTGTCTGGTGCCCCTTCTGAATCAACATAACATGCCCTTTTACCGTTTCATATGTTTTAACTGTTCCTGGCAGTTGTAGGGTTCTAAATAAACCCATTCGGTCCTTCTATGTTTCCTACTTGTACATGTAGCCCCTTGTACTTTGGCTTAAACCATTTTTATATAAAGAACTTCACAAATGTTGAGCCATGACTCAAGATTAGTCCAACATCCACCTCCGCAAAACCTATGGGCACACTGGAGAGACTTTGTGGAATAAGAACTCAGGTGTCCGAGTCTTGGCTTGTGCTCACTCCAGTTGGTGCCCCACTAGGCCAGGAGAGTTGCCGGATCTATTCCTTGTAGAGTGGACAATGGCTGGTGCCAAAAGGCACCCGGGGTCAAGGTGTTCCCGCCAATCTACACATTTTTTTTTTTTGAATACTGAAATTCATTTCAAGTGCCGACTGCAAACAAAACACCACCTATTTGGTTCCATATGACATACAAATACAGAAATCCCAACCGTAACGATTGTGGGCTTAAAGCGATGCCCCGAGTAGCACTAGGCCAAAATTGGTCCTTTTGTAGTCTTTCTAATGATTTGAATTATAAAGTCAAATGCTGACTTTAAAAATTCAAATCAGTATGATACGTTAGGGGCGGGGTTATAAGTTATAACAAGGACAATTTCATATATATGCACTACTACAAAAATGGACATAGAGCCCGGTTGAAAATGTTAATAAAACCCGGTTTTTCATGAGGGCACAAAAGGGGAGGGACTCTATGAGGAATTGCCATAGAGCCCGGTTTTAAAAACGGGCTTTATGATATGTAATAGAGCCCGGTTTGGTAGTTGAAAACCTTGCTCTATGTGATTAAAAAAAGGTTTTTTAATTAGCATAGAGCCCTGTTTTTAGCTTAGAAAACATGGCTTTATGAACTTTTTTTTAATGCCACCTATTTACACTAAATTTCCAGAAATAAAGATGCAGCACAACAAGAAACACCCAGAACAAACAACAAAATTGTAACAAAACCATAACCATGAAGGTATATACAAAAACCAATGGATTGAAGATCCAATATCAATTTACAATAGTTCAGTATGGTCCTATGGACTACCAAACATGCTAAATACCAATATAAACATCACAACAACAGTTTGACAATCAAATGTTTCATGTGCGTTAATTTTTTCTTTTGCACATCTTGCAGCTGCTTCCCTAAATTTAGCATGTCTTCTTTCATGAGTGGTAATGATTTGATCGGAGCAGTTGTAGATGATAAGCAGAATAGTAAATATAGCATAAGATGCTTCAATGTCAAGGAGTTGAGGCACCCGCACGTTGCCGTGGGTTTTTTACATCTATTTATTAGGATGCCTATGTTTTGTCTTTGTCGTCATGTTATTACCATTAGCACTTATGTAAGATGCATATTTACCTCATTTATAAATCTATACCAGCCCAAGAGGAACACACCTATGTTCCAAGCTTATTTTGAGACAATCAGGTACGCATTCAGTGGAGAGTCGGCCTACAGAAGTCATCTACTTGTATATTGTATCCACTACACTTGCTCTTCGACTCTGAAAACAAACACAAAAGCTTCATGGCATTGGATTTGCAAAATTGTTTCGATTGTGAATGACATGACACTATGAAAGTGAAGCACAATCTAAATATGTGTGTAGAAACAATAATTGTATAGATTAAAATGTCACGGGTTCACTCAATGTATCATCCCCCAACAGCACCCCATAGGTAAACAGGTCCCGTCCCCAATCTGTTACAACAGATGCAACTAAATCACGTACCACACCCGTACCAATTTTTTCCGGCTTATTTTGTCATAAGCTGATCTTGGTAAGTTCATACACTGAAAAAGTGGCTTTTTGATATTTTTCAAATGTACATAGGTCATAATCCTGGTAAATACACTCAAACAAACACCCTTTTTTAATTTTTTTTTTTTTTTTAAAAAAAAATTGTAATGGAACCAAATTTGGCAAAAACATAACTGGACCTTGAAGAAAAGTTTTGAATCATGAGCCATCTAATAGGTTCCCTGTAGACATTGAGTGATGGTACACACACTCCTTGCTATCAAATACCAGTGGACAATGGTGTTGCATGAATGTAAGTCTGTGGCACCATCAAAACATACATTCACGAAAATATATGTACTTAAGAGTAACCACAAATTAAATTCCCAGAAATTTCAGTTACTTACCCCAAGCCAAGTCTATCGCTGAGCCAGGTAATTGTGGGGCGGAAAGAGGTGAATGCAAGTTAAAATTTAATCGTTGAAATTCGTCGTATGACAATGGGAGGTCCACCATGTTCTGTGATAAGTAGATTACATTAGCATAATCCAATATTTAAACTTAATTCACTGATGTACCAAATTAGTATACCTTTGTATTATATAACGGAGTACTCCATAGAAATATTTCGGGACTATTTTCTCCAAGCAAGTTCTCTTTAACATTTTCAATCACCAACCGTAATTTATACTCCACCTCTTCTTGTGTGTAAATATTGGTAGCACTGACCTATTCCAACCTTAGGTGATGATTTAATTATGAGTTATTTCGTACTCTAAGACTCTAAGTTGCCGATCCCTTAATTAAAAAAGTGTTGCTAAGAAAAGGTAACAACCTCTATCACAAGAATTTGAATAACGATTCGTCCTCCCGAACCTGATCATGAGATCAGATCCCAAATCCTTCAAAGAAATTCTGAGATCTTTCAAAGCAAAGAGGAGCAGCTCGAGCATTTCGTCAGTAAAATTCTAGTGGGTACAATAAGAATCAATACATCAACATAAAAACAGAAGTCATCTTACACGACTACTTAGTTCCTAGTCCTGCCATTCAATCATATTCCTGTTGTAATTATTTATCACCTTCCGCTAGTATATGTCAATCCGTCATCCTCTTTGGTTAAAGAAACATGGACATGGAATATTTGGACAGGATTGCTAGTTGCTACATATTAGATAACGCTGGGTCTAACAGATGTCATATAACATCTAATTACTTAAAACATCTTTGTGTTCCACAATGGCCATTACATATGTACTAATTTAACTATTAAACTTGGTAAACATTTTCCATTTTCTTCAATATTGATGTCACACTACAGCAATGTCGTTCAACTTTGGTCATTGTACATTTCATTACAAATAACAAATACCGAACATGTTTGGATCAATTAATAATGAGTAATGTGGATATTGAACCAATAAATCAATTAATAATGAGTAAGTGGTGATGTTAAGCAGCATAACATAGTCCATCAAATTCAATATAAACAAATAAAAAGTCCCAGCTTTTACAAACTCATAAATTAGCAGAGAAAGTACCACATACAAGTGCCATAAATCGATCTTGCATTAACCATCCCAAAATGCTTAGGATATCTCAAATTCACCCTACAAATCACAAAAACAATCACACTCCATTAATCTCCAAAACAAAAAAAAAATACAAAATTTATTATTCATAACAACAAAATTCACCATTTTAATAATTGAGACACTTAATAATCTTATATATTCCATGAATTAATGATCAAAATCTCCCATAGCGACCTTCGTATAACTGCAAACAACAACCAAACAATTCAAACTAAAACTTTAACAAATATTTATTCAAATTGATTAAAATGGCAGAATATATACTTGATTGTTGAAGATTGAGCGACAAGCAATTACTGAGATGAGTTTAATTTCATTTGAATGGGTTATTCTAGCCTTAATTTTGTTAGAAATTAGGTTTGATTTTGGAATTATTAGGCATATTTAGAGGATTTGAAGAAAGGGTTGGGAGTTGTGAAAGTGGAGAGGGGAAAAGATTTTAGGTTTTTGTGAAGGTATGAAAATTGGGGAGGGAGATAACCCGCCCAAAAGTTTTTAGTAATTTCATTTGATAAGGCCCGGTTTTGTAAAAGAGAACGGGCACTAATGGCTTCTTAGATAAAGCCGATTTTATAAAAGAGAGTAGGGCTCTTTAGGAGGAATAGAGCCCGGTTTTGAGTAAAAAAACATGGCTTTAAAGTTTTTTAACATAGAGCCCGGTTTTATAAAAGAAAACATGGCTCTATACCCTTTTTTATAATGCACAATTTCTTTAGAACCCGTTTTTCATTAAAATGGGGCTCTATTAAGGAGGCTCTATATCCATTTTTGTAGTAGTGATGCCGTTCTATAAGTTTAAGTGTTCACAATCAGTATGATAACAAGAATGATTATTTTACACCTCAGTTTAATGGGATCTCTGTTATGTTGAAGCTGATGAAAATGCCATATATCATATATATGAACCGTAAAAGTGAATAGTTATTGGCTTTTGGATCAAGAAAACCGAGATAGCAATTCGATCACATATAACGTAAAATAATGATTTTATAAAACTGATATATATCTTCATAACAAGAATCGTACAATGTAACATTTTTAAAAGGTAAGATCTGCGTAGTATACACCTACAAATCTGATAAACAATCCTGGAATCAGAATCTACGTGTACTATACACTAGTACTATCATTACCACAACGTAAACTAAGCAATCAAAACGATCACAGATTGATTATACTCACAGCTGATACAGATGTACTTAAATGACTTCTCAGCCATTGATCGATGATAATGATAAGGTTCCGATTAAATATTGAGATCGATAGATAGACAAAGAACGAGTATGTGTGTGAATTATGAAAAATGTGAAGGCAAGCGTACAAGGGACTATTTACAAGGTTGTGCGAGTATCATGCACGCATGCATGCATGATCAAACGAAAATACAGATCTATAAATATCACTCTTGCATTATTTCAAAAACTTGTTACATGGTTTCTTAACCAACATTAATTTATAACGTTTGCATATTATATCAGTGAGTTCAATACTAAAATTGATGCTACATACACAATTTTGCACCAAGACTATAAAAAAGATTTGTTCTGCGGGTTAAGTTGAACCCGCTCGACTCTACGCAGCTTTGCAATAACTACCGAGTGTAGCTCAATAGTCATTCGACGAAACTTATTTTTCTTTTCTTTTCTTTAGGAATTCTTCGATCTTCCGTGTCCCCTTAGGCTTTATATTTTTGTTTTATCTTATTTGTTTTATTTATATATTTATTTATTTTCCCCCTTTATCTTATTCAACAAATTAGATTGATTTATACGAGTTTATTTTCTGTTACGATAAATTGATGAAACAATAGCGAGTCCAATAGCGGCTTCAGCAATTGCAATAGCTATAACAAAAATAGAAAAAATTGCTCCTTTTACTTGACGACTATCAAAAAAATCAAAAAATGTTACAAAATTGAGATTAACCGCATTTAATATAAGTTCAAGACACATAAGAGCCCTAACCATATTTATACTTGTAATCAATCCATATAGACCGACAGAAAATAAATAGGCACTCAAAACAAGTACATGTTCGAGTATTTCCCCCTTTATGCTCCCCTTACATTTTATATTTTGCTTCTTTGCGTTGTATGCTTACGTGTGTATTATCTCTTAGTCATTTTGTCGGTTTAATGTATTTCGCCTTGTGTGCTTGCTATGTGTTATTTGCTTTCATACTTTTATGCTCTTCCTTTAATAGTTTTGCTTCTTTTTTTTAGTGCATTTGTACTCAAGCACTCATCCACATATATTGTGATCACATTCACCCACACTTATTCACTTGTCGGAGGCTTTTATGGAAGCAGTACTCTCGGGTTTACCTTAGAGTAGGGGTATAATTCTTCTACACTTCAGCTCCTTCACACCTCACTAAGACGGGATTAGATGTTGTCGTTATTGTATTTGATTTTACTTTTTAGCAACATTTCTTAGTTCTTAGTTTTATATGATATATGAAAACAAAATCATGTTATTATTTTACGTAAAATGACAAGCGTGATATGGTATAAAGTTTAGTCTAGTTTGCTTAAATAAAGTACATTAGGGTTAAACGTGAAAATGACTTGAATTATAAATTTATAATTGTGTTACATCTAGTTCACTCAACCTCACAATCAATGTACATTTTAAAAGTTTATTTCAAATATAATTATATTTAGTCATTAATCATTACAAAGTTGATGAATGCGGTTGCACTCAGATTCATTTTCACGCTAGGTGAATAACTAACAAAGAAGATGCCAAGACATACATGTCTTGAATGAACGGTTCGATCACATGATGAGTCATAAATGGAGATTCAAGTTTAGACTCGTACTCTGATCTGTCGGAATTTTTGTAACTTACTCTATATGTGTACTAATTTTGCTTGAAAACCAATCAAGAAAGTTCAAAAAGTTATAATTAAGATTGGTACAATTTAGCTACAAATGAGTGTGGGATTTTTCAAATATTCGAAAATGACTTTGTTTACGTTGCTTTTATTCCTTTTAATAGTGTAAATTTGCTTTATTTTCAAGTTATATATTGTTCATATACCCATTAAAGTAGTTGTGTAGTTCAAGGTTTGTTTACTTCTTGCTAAACTTTGTGGCCCTTTGTATCGGATGAACAAAATAGGTATTATATAATGATAAACTAAATTAGTAAGTTTTGTAGAAACTGGATGCAAATAATGAGTTCTCTTTTCATTCCTTTTGGATTTTTATTTTTGGTTTACTAGAAGAATGAACAGTGGAGAATAGTTGATGGTCATGATCCGAATTTATAGAAGGTTGCACTCGAGATATGGAGCCAAAATAGCAGTTACACTTACACGACTAGCAACAGTACTCTTAAAACGCTATTAATTTGCGAGACAATGGTTTTTAAATGTATCAAAGTTGTCACTTTTTACTGAGTTATGTATCATTTTTAATTAAACTTGCTAATCCAAGCTATCTTAACACTTGACGAGGTTTTTAGTTTGATTTAATTATATAAATCGTCTTTGTGGTTAGGCTCAAATTGCAAGTTTCGTCCTAACGATCATTTAGCCAACGATTGTTTGTAACGCTAGTCCTTTACTCTTTTATATAAATGGCCATTTTTAATTAACTCAAAATTTGATTTTTTTTAAAATAAACTTTTTACGCGGTTTTATAAATGTTTTTAACGTGTTTTTACACACGTTTTTATAAACGTTTTTATATATGTTTTAATACATGTCTTTATACGTGATTTTACACACATTTTTATACAAGCTTTTATACACAGTTTTATGCAAGTTTTTATACACGTTTTTATGCATGTCTTTATACACGTTTTTATATACGTTTTTAGACACATTTTATAAACGCTTTTATATACGTTTTTATACACGTCTTTATACACGTTTTTATACATGATTTTTATACACGTTTTACACACATTTTTATACACGCTTTTTATACACGTTTTTTTATACGTTTTTATGCATGTCTTTATTACACATTTTTATACAATTTTTTTATACACGTTTTTATACGTGGTCTTACACACGTTTTTATACACGTTTTTATATACATTTTTATGAACGTTTTTATACACGGTTTTACACACGTTTTGTTACATGGTTTTATACGCGGTTTTACATACGTTTTTATACACGTTCTTATACACGTTTTATATACGTTTTTATACACGTCTTATTACACATTTTTATACATTGTTTTTATACACATTTTTACACACTTTTTTATACACGTTTTTAGGCACATTTTTACATACATTTTTATATACGTTTTTATACACGTTTTTACACTTTTTTATACGCGATTTTACACATGTTTTTATACACGTTTTGATATATGGTTTTACACACATGTTTATACACGTTTTTATATATGCTTTATAAAGACGTGTATAAGAACGTGTATACAGACATGTATAAAAATATGTTGTGTATAAAAACTTGTGTAAAATCGCGTATAAAACCATGTATAAAAACGCTTTTATACACGTGTATAAAGAATGTATAAAAATATGTATAAAAATGTGTGTAAAACAGCGTATAAAAACGTTATAAAACATGTATAAAGACGTGTATAAAAACATATATAAAAACGTTTATAAGAACGTGTGTAAAAATGTGTGTAAAATCGCGTATAAAATCATGTATAAAAACGTGGATAAAAATGTATATAAAATGTGTTTAAAAACGTGTATAAAGACATTCAAAAATGTGTATAAAAACATGTGTAAAACCCGCGTGTATAAAGACATGCATAAAAACGTATATAAAAACGTGTGTAAAATCTTGTATAAAAAACGTGCATAAACATATGTATAAAAAAGTGTGTGAAAACGTGTATAAAACCGCATATAAAACTGCGTAGAAAAGGATTTTTTCCAGAAAACCAAATTTTAAGTTAATTAACGGCCGTTAGTATAAACGACTAACGTTGCAAACAATTGTTGGCTAACGATCGTTAGGACAAAACTTGCAATTTGGGCCTAACCACAAGGACGATTTATGTAAATAGTTCTAACCCAAAACCTCGCCAAGTGTTAAGATAGGTGTGATTAGCAACTTCGATACATTTGTTAGGGAAAAAAAATGATACACAACTCGGTAGGCCAAACTGCTACGGGGAGCCAGTGGTCCTGCCACCTCAGCAGCAGTGGCGAAACGAGCTCGGAGAGCGGGAGATTTATACTCGCATAAGAAGTAGAAACTTCGATACATTTAGAAACAATTATCCTTTAATTTACACACATCGATATTGATTAGGACAATCCAAATTAATAAATTATGCATTAAATACATGTATAACATCACCACATTTGTAGGGTTGTAAATGAACCGGATGAATACGAACAGAGCCTTGTTCATGTTCATTCATTTAATTTTAACGAAACAAATAAACGAAGACGAATGCTTAAATGGACGAATTTTCTTGTTCATGTTCGTTTATCAAGAAACCGAGTTGTTCATGTTCGTTTATGTTCGTTCATTAAGACACTAAACGAACATAAATGAATGTAGAAAAACAAACATAAACTTTATTAAATTATGTATACTATTTTGCTTTATAAGTGTGTTTTATTTAAACAAATCAGTTTTAAAAGTATACAATTAAAAATTACGATATACGAACATTAAAAAATAAATAACATAAACTAATGTTAATAAACACATAATCGGAAGTTCATGAATATAAATGAACAGACACGACCTTTATTTATGTTCGTTCATTTAATTAAACGAATATAAAACATTGTTCATGTTCGTTCATTTGATGAATAAATGAATATAAACGAACTTTTTACCGAATGGTTTATAAAATATTCCTTAAATATTTAGTTCATTTACAGCCCTATCACATTTGTATATTTAAATGTGTAAATAAAATTTTAGAGTATGAAAATGACCTCTCTTCTTAATATGGTTTATTTATTTGCTAATGAGTGGTTATGCCATCACATATTCACATTTAATGGAAAATACAAATTATCTTTGTAAGTTGAGTCAAGATCACACTTAGTAGTATTGTTTCAGATTTAAATACGTAATTGACTAGATCAATCGTAAAAAGTCATTGCGACAGAAGCTAGTTTGTAAGAAATGATCAAAATATTATGTCAAGATTTCTTTTTTGATTAAAACCATACGAAACTATCATTAGTACGTTACTTAGAGCATGGGGTATGGTTGATTTCGTTTCTCGCCGAAGCTGACATGGAGCCTCGCCACTTCATTTCGTGGCTCGCCACGATACCATGCCCCTTCGCCACAAGCAATCTCGCCGTTACAACGAAACACAAAACGACAACTAAAAATCGAATATATCCGTTTCTTTTTCAAACGGTTTAATTTCAAAAAAAAAACTTTTTATTTTTAAAATAAAACTTTACCACCCTCTTATAAATAATACCTCATTTTCATAAAATCATTCACACTCTTTTCTTTCAAATCATTCACACACTACTCTTTCAACTCTTTACAAAGCAAAAAAACATGAGTGGTTCGGATTCCGATCTTGATGATATAGAAGATATCAAGATGATTCTGACAACGCTGCAGTTATGGGCAATCGTGGGAGAAGATGAAGCTTTGAAAGTTCACGCAACCGTAATTACATCCGGCGTGACCGTGAAATTGCGAAAAACGTCTTATATCGACTATTTTTCGATCCTCCAAAATATCCGGAGTACTATTTTAGGCGTTTATTTCGTATGAGCCGTCAACTATTCTTACAAATAGTACAAGGTATTGAAAATTATATTCAAACTGTTGATCCTCTTCCAATCGCATTTTGATTTCTTGAGTCCGGACCCGATGCGTGTGGTGTAATGAGTATGAGTGTAATTATGAAATGCACATCCGCCGTGCGCCAATTGGCCCTACGGCACCGCACCTGATGCATTTGATGAATATTTGCAAATGGGGTCACACACTGCACGCGATTGTCTAGATTTTTTTACTATGTGTGTAATTGAATTGTTTATGCCCGAGTTTTTAAGAAAGCCTAATTTGGGTGACATTCACAATTTATATAACGCACATAACAACACCGTCCATGGGTTTCGGGAATGCTTGGGAGCATTGATTGTATGCACTGGGAATGGAAAAATTTAACTGTCCGTTGAGTGGCAAGAGCAATTTCATAGAGGTGATAAAAAATATCCAACTATTATGCTTGAAGCCGTTGCATCATATGATTTATGGATTTGGCATGCATTTTTTGGGGTAGCGGGTGCGAATAATGATTTAACTGTTTTGAATAATTCACCGTTATTCGACGACCTTCTTGATGACATCGCCCCAAGGTTCCGTTTCAAGTAAATTCGGTTGCAACATTTGAAAACGGGTATTACCTAGTCGACGGGATTTACCCAACTTGATCATCTTTTGTCAAATCTTTCTCCACCGCATATTCGAGAAAAATGCCTTGTTTAAACAAAAACAAGAAAGTGCTCGCAAAGACGTTGAAAGAGCTTTCGGGGTCCTTCAAGGACGTTGGTATATTATGCCAACCGCGCCGTGCTTGGACTATCACAATGCTAAGAAGAATCATGTACACGCGCATCATATTGCATAACATGATTTTGAAAGATCACAGTTACGATATCCGAATTGAATGATATTTATGTTTGTCCGCGAGCAAATATACAACGGACATGGATTGAGCGATGCGATCTACAATGAAAGAATGCCAAAGAACTGCGTGATAAAGCAACGCACGCAAGACTTCAACGAAATATCATTGAGCATGTTTGGCAATTACATCAGCAACAACAACATTAGTTTAAATTTCTTATGTTTTTTTATTTCGCAATGTATTTTAAATTTCGTGATGTTTTTTCGCTGTATTTTTTTTATGTTGTATTTTTATTTTAAATGAATGGAATGAATTTAATTGTGTTTAGAAAATATGGAAAAGAAATAAAATGAGGGTGGGTGGGGCCAATGAAGAGAAGTGGTAAGTTTGATTGGGGGTATTTTTTAGTTAGTGTGTTTGAGTGATGTGGAGGTAATGTGGCATACGTGAGGCCCAAATGAGGAGAAGTGGTAAACTCATGATACCCCATGCTCTTACAATAATGATATTCAAATTTTGTTCCTGAAATAAAGGTGGCCTTGAGTGTGCAAAACAACCATAAAAGATTGAAAATGATATGTAAAAGCAAAAGATAGTCTGTGTTTTGAGTTATTCTTAATTAATTAATGACTTCATAGACGGGTCATGCATCTCTATCATATCACTTTATAGTATGATGTTTCATTTTTTATAGCAATTAAACTTGTCAACATCACTTTTTTGTCTTTGAAAAACGGAAAAAACGAGTAGTATAAGAAATTAAGAATGCTTAAATATTACTTTTGGGAATGACATAACCGTATCAAAATATACTATTGTCCCTTTCGGCGTAATAAATAAAAGCTTAATCGTAATACAAACGCGAATGTGAACAGGACATCTTTTATTATCATACAAATAAGATAAGCTCACATTGTTACATTAGTAGATTACCAAAAAGACCATCAACTTTAGGCTGATGCTAATGGTGACCGTAAGTATTATGGTCACCTCCTGTCACATCCGCGCAACATCCGTTTTCTTTCTCTAAAACTACATCCAACCACAATGTGCTAATAAGGCGATCACAATCACAACAAAAAACATACTCCACAAAAACAAATAAAATAAAAAACTACACACAAAACAATTAAAACTTATGGTTGGGTGACAAACCATAACTTTGAAAAGGTTGGGGTGACCGGTTACTAATTCGGTTGAGCTAGTGGTAAAAATGCAATCACCAATTCGGTTAGTGTCAACCAACCAAGCCATTAGCATTGGCCTTAGAGCACAAGGTATCGTGGATACCAATAACACGTTATTGGTATGCCACCTCAGCGCCACATCACACACCTCTTAATAACTCACCAATAACTAAAACACCCTCCCTCATAACACACCACTAACATGTTATTGGGTCCCGCAAAATACCCCACTAAAAATACTCACTCACCTCACAATACACAAAATAAAAATAAGAAAAACACAAATGGCACTAAATGACTTGAGCTACTTTCAACTCAAATTATTTACCAACTTTGGCAGATGCCGTACGCAGATGGCTGGCTCATGAATGGCATGTTAAATGGCTACCATACCTTGTGCTCTTAGAGCACAAGGTATCATGGAAACCAATAACACGTTAATGGTATGCCACCTCGGCGCCACATCATACACCTTCCAATAACTCACCAATAACTAAAACACCCTCCATCATAACACACTACTAACATGTTATTAGGTCCCACAAAATACCCCACTAAAAATACCAACTCACTCACAATACACACAAAAAAAACACTAAACATCACAAATGACTTGAGCCATTGGAATGGCTCAAATACCTTTGGCTCACGAATTCAAGCATTGGTATGGTTTGCCGGGTTTCTCACCAATGGCATCTAAAATCTGATATTTGGCATGTTAAATTCTCTCCATACCGTGTGCTCTTAGTAAAATGAATGGAAATCAAATAGTGCACAACTGTTTCGTTACAGTTCTCTGGTATCATTTCGTCAAACAGTGACCACGTACAATGACCCATAGTCCGTATCTTTTATTCGTACAAGGATTTACGAAACTCTATAACCACACACTTGCAAAAGTACAAGGATTTAACGTGGTTTAGCCATTTGACCTTCGCCTACAATCAAATAGAGTTGTACACCAATGATGTGTTATATATGCGGTGGTACAGAACCTTAAGACCACTAGGATGCCGTAAATAAAGTGTTGTTACATCGGCATTTTATCGCATAACATCAGAATCCATCATAACACGCAAAACACCCCTCCCTCTAATCAGAGGCGGAGCTTAATGAAGACATAAGAGGGCTCTGGCCCTCCCACACTTTGGAATCTTATGTATAAAATGATGCTTTGATTGTTCAACCAATATAAGTTACAATAGGAAATTATTAATTTGGCCCTCCCAAAATATACTTATGTGAATTTTGGCCCTCCTAGAAAAATACTTT
>OU343217.1:234712996-234723146 GCA_910596185.1 Chrysanthemum makinoi | reverse complement strand
AAAAACACGAAAACGAAACAGTTACAAGATCGAATGTATACCGAGATTCGCGGTAAGAGATGAAGTGAAATTGAGAAGTGCTAATATAACAGAAACAAATTGGCCCAAAAGTAGAACTGAAACAACAGCCCATAGCTCTGATCGCCTGTTGCAGAGGATAATGTCGGTTGTCATTGTAGATATGAAATACAAGTTACCTAGTGGCGGGAGATACACGTTATAGTTGTACTATTAGTTGGTCAACGATTGAGTTTTTGGGCAAGTGCTAGCCCAAATATGAGAAACTCGGGTTGTTTTAAGTTTAACTAAATGTTTTGAGTTTTGGTATGAATAATTAGAGTAAATTACACCGTTCGTCCTTATGGTATACGTTGACCTACAATTGAGTCCTTTTGACCAAAAGGTTTACGTCATCCTAATTCCAAACCTTATACAATCGTTAGTCCTCCATCCAAACGGCTACACTAACTGGCGTTAGTCTCCTAAATCTTGAGGGTATTTCTGTCATTTCCGAACCCCACTAAGCATTTAATCACTCTATCAACCATCACCTTCACTCACAATCCCGATAACATTTCTCACACAAAACATTTGATCAATCTTAAATTTTCAATTTTTGAGTAAATCGGTAAAATTTGCACGTAAGACTTACGAAATGGTGGCACCATTATATAGGATACGAGAATGGCATGGTGTTGATTTTGATCCAAATGTGGTTTATGGTAAGCCCTTTTCCGATAATGGTAATTGTTTTGCATGTGTTGATGTGATAATTATGTTGTAAACCCCGTTTTATGTTGATGAAAAATAGTTTTGCTTATTGTTAATTGTATAAACCCTAATTTTTTTTTCATTTTTCAATTGTCGTTTTCTGTTTTCAATTAGGGTTCATCATGGAGGTAGTTTCACTTCCTCACCTGGTAGGTTATACATTAATGGTAGGATGGATATTGTAGATGAATTAAGTGGATGAGTTCTCGAGTTCATGAGATAGACTCAATTGTAGAAGAGCTAGGTAATGATGGCCATAAGATAATGTTTTACCATTTCTTGAAACTTGGTTTTGATTTGGATTATGGTGCAACCTTTAGAAAGTGACCAAGATGTTATTTTTATGGCCAAATATGTAGAAGAAGGTCAGAAACTAATAGATATATATGTTGAACATGAAAAAACCAACCCTGACCTCTATTTTACCTCACAAAAACAAAAGAGTAGTTATAGAACAGCTTGATGATGGAGAACCAGAGTCTAGAGCAGGGATCACACTAGTTGCTAGGAAAATGGTGGTTGATGTGAATGCATGCCAAAGTAGTTGTGTTGATAAGAATGTAGAACCACATGTTGTTAGGGTAGATGAAGGTCAAAGCAGTGGTGTTGCTAACCATGTAGAGCCTAGTCAGGGAAATAGTGCATTTGTTAATGAATTTTACTCTTCATATGACCCTTATGTAGATTCCCAAGACCCAACCTTTGATCCATTTGCTGATTTAGATTTCATATTACCAACTAATGACACTGAAAAAGTAAATGATAATGTAGTGAAGGAGAGACGATTGGTGCTAATAAAGATGATTTAGTTAATGAACATAGTGAAGGGAATGGGGATGACTTAGTTAGTGAACAATTCAAGGTGTCTTGAGGGTAGTGAAGATAGTGAGGATGATAGCGGGATAGTGATTACATTATGGATGAGGAAAATTATGTTGAGGAGGTTGAAGTTGACATGGAAGACTTCCATTTGAATATTGATGATAATGTTGAGTTCATGGGTTGTAATAACCAAAGTGAGATAGCTGATGATGAAGAATTAGAAGAGGATATAGAAGTCATTAATAATGACTACTTTGAGAGTGCTTAGATGGGAGAATGAATTAGATAGGTTAAGAAAGAGGAAGTTGAAACAAATTAGGAAACAGGCATATGCTTCTCCTCAAGTGTACAAGACTTACTTTTATGTGGGTCAAAATTTGCAAACAGGAGTTAGTGAAGGATTTAATAAAGGAACATTCAATTGAAACAAGGAGGGAACTAAGAATGGAAAAAAATGACAAAGAAATAGTGAGAGTAATATGCAGGGGTGTTATTCCAACTTTGCCAACATGTGAACCCAATGGGTCTGATACAAATGGGCCGCAAATGGGCACGATCTTTGGTGGGTCAAAAGTTAAGTGGACAAAGTCAAAGATTACAAAGGAACCCTAGTCCTTATAAGAAAAGATTTCAAGGACGAGACTAATAAATGGGGCTGCCAAAAGTAGGAAGGTAGATGATAGCGATAAATGTCCATGGGTGTTGCTTGTATCAAAGAATAAAGACTCAGAAACCTGGGAAGTAAAAACTCATAATCAACTCATAAATGCTTAGTCGAAACAACTTATATGCCACATCTAAATGGTATGCTAAGGAACTTGTTCTACAAATTGAATCAATCCCTAAGATACCAGTTAGAGCTTTGCAAGAGCAGTTACAGAGGACACATGAATTAAGTATTTCAGAGGCTAAGGAATTTAGAGCAAAAGCAGAGGCTGAAAAGAAGGTTATAGGAGATTATACTCAACAGTATAAGATGTTAAGGGATTATTGCTTAGAGTTGCAACAAGCCAACCCAAACACAATCGTGAAAATACAAGTAAGACCCAAGCAGATCATACAGTGCCAACTAGGGTTTTAAAAGAGATTTATGTGTGCTTAGGGCCATTGAAAGAAGGTTTTAAGGCTGGAATGAGAGATGTACATGGACTAGATGGGGCATTCTTGAAGGGTCCATTCCCTGGTCAACTATTAACTGCTGTGAGTGTTGACCCAAATAATGGAATTTATCCATTAGCATATGGGATTGTGGAGACTGAGAACACTGATTCTTGGACATGGTTTCTATCACAACTTGGAGATGATCCGGACTTACAGGAATTCTAATTTCACTTTTATAAGTGATAGGCAAAAGGTATGCTTCAATTCGTTTCTTGCAATGTTATTATTACATGGTCAAATATTAACGCTTTTGTTTAATGTTTAATGGTCGGGTATTATTCTGCACTTGCAAAGTATTTCCTTGTCTTTGAGCACAGATTTTGTGTGAAACATATTCATGAGAATATGAAGGCTGCGGTGGAGTGGTGCAGCTTATAAAGATTTGCTATGGAAATGTGCCACACAACAACAATGGAAGAGTTTAACTTGGCAATGCAGGAGTTCAAATCATTTAGCCTTCCTGCTTATGAGTGGTTATTGAAGATTCCACCTCAGCATTGGGCAAGATCACATTTCTCAGGTAACACTTGTAAAACTTCTACTTTAGTTGAACATTTTTTTATACTAAAATACCTAAACTGAGTAAAACTTGTACTTTAAATAGGGAGATGTAAGTCAGATGTGTTGGTCAATAATATGTGTGAAGTTTTTAATGGAAAACTGGTTGGAGGTAGAGATAAGCCAATCATTGGTACATTGGAGTTTACTAGATCATATCTGATGAAAAGGATTGTAAATGTGAATAAGATGATTGATAGATGTGATGGTCCACTCACACTCACCGCTTAAGCTTTTGAAGATGAGTTGTGATGAGGCAACTAAGTACACAGTAACTTGGGGAGGAGGAGTCTATTACCAGGTAAGTGGTCCATTTCATGACCGATGTGTAGTCAATGTAGAGCGAAGTCTTGTACTTGTAGGAAGTGAGAATTGGCAGGGATCCCTTGCAAACATGCTGTGGCCAACCGGAACATGGCACTTAACAGTCAAGCAGTTAGCTTACAGGAGGAATGGGTACACCCATGTTATAGGTTGGAAACTTGGAAGAAAGTATACTCATACCTAATCAAGCCTATTAGAGGTAGAATATTTTGGCCTAAGTGTAATGTACCTACTACTCTGCTACCACCAAATCATCAAGTACAAGTAGGAAGACCAAGGAAAGAGAGGAGAAAGTCTAAGACAGAGAAAGATGTGGTCAATATGGTCAAGAGTGGGAAGCTGACAAGGGAGCATAAAGGCGTGACATGTGACACATGTGGAACAAAAGGACACACAACAAAGGAGTTGCCTTGGTCCAAGTCAGCAGTCCCAAACTGGTACTAAGAAGAAGAAAGCAAGAACTTCTGGTGAAGATGATGTCTTTGGAACTCCATCACAGTCCCAAAAAGGTTAATTGGTTCTTGGTTGTATTACTTAAGTTTATTGTTTGAGTTTGGTTAACTCAGTTTGACTTACTCTTGTTGTTTGACTTTTGATATAGCAGGAAATGTTGTTGATAAAGGGAAGGGAATTGCAGTGGATGAAGGGTCTAAGAAGAAGAAGAATCCAACAAGGAAGAAAGTTGTCAATCTTGGTTAATGTATATCTATGAAAATTAGGTTTATGGTTATTTGTGTATGTCTTTGAAACTTATGTTTATGTCTTTGAAACTGATGTATGTTAAGCTCTTTTGGATGTTTATGGCATATATGCCTTGGAAACTTGGATGTTAAACTCTTTTGGATGTTTATGGTAATGGGCAGTTTTAGTTTTGGTATATGGTTTATATTTACATGTAAGGTGAGTTTTAGTTTTGGTATATGGTTTATATTTAAGTGTAATGGGTCAGTTTCAGTTTTAGTAATGGTAACGGGTCACTTTGACTTTAGATATTGGGTCACTTTGACTTTAGATGTTGGTTCATGTTTAAGTGTAATGGGTCAGATGTGGTCAAATTGGTACATGTTTAAGTGTATATCAGTTGGCTTATTTTGACAAAACACAAACATAACCATCAAACAAACACCTAAACAATATCATCTTTAATACAAACTAATAACCAATGTCTGAGTATATGCAACACAAAACAAAACCAAATCTAACTTATATTCATTCAAAGATAACAAAACAGAGTGACAATCATCCTTACAACCCACTGACATCATTACAACACCTAAACACTATCCATCTTCAATACAACCCATTGACTTCATTCACTTTCAACAATACAACAAACAAAAAAAACCAAGATGGATAAAGGTACTTCTGATCCTTGCTCTATCTTCCATGACCACTTGCAATTGTGCTCGATTATTGTTCAATGCAGCTCAAAGGGGAATGATTAAAGTAGATCGATGACACATTGGGGTCAACCCAATCATGAATCCTGACATCCCAAAACCTTCACGGGTTTGTGTTAGTCCATGATGTTTCACCACTTTTGCAGCACCACAATGACATCTCACCATTTTTGATTAATGGGTAGGTTTTGATTGGTGGTTTTAATGAAAGAGAGAAGGGAAAATTAGGGTTAGGAAATAAAGGGGTAGATCTGATTTATATGGTGTGTAGAATTAGGCGGGAAACTAGTATGGAATGGAAATGACTGAAATACCCTCAAGATTTGGGAGACTAACGGCAGTTAGTGTAGCCCGTTTGGATGGAGGACTAACGGTGTATAAGGTTTGTGAATTAAGGATGGACGGTAAACATTTTTTGGTCAAAGGACTCAACTTGTAGGTCAACGTATACCATAAGGACGAACGGTGTAATTTACTCGAATAAAATTATATAGCATTATGGTTGTTTAAGAATAGGTTTAGAAAGTTATAAAGAGGTCTAAAAATTTGTATATCATAATAAGGAATCATTTGGTGGTATAAAAAAGTCTAACAGTTTAAAAAAGTTTATAATTTAAGGTTATGATTCTATATAAAAAAATGAAAGTTAAAAAAGTATAAGAAGTGATCACCATATGGTGACAAGTATTAAAAAACGTCTAAATCTAAATCATATAGCGTCATTTGGCCACAACTATCATATAAGGCAAGGCTTGGAAGCAAGCTACCTGCTCCTATCGGCGAGAACGGGCTTGTGAGGATACTTTAGTCATTCCGTATTAAAAAACAAATGTATTTTGGTTTAATAATAATAATAATAATAATAATAATAATAATAATAATAATAATAATAATAATAATAATAATAATAATAATAATAATATTTTTTTGAAAAAAATAATAATAATAATAATAATATTTTGGGGGAACTTGAGAAGGATGTAGTTTGACGCTTTGTAGGATCCGAGAAGTTCTCATTGACCAACATTGGGGCACGTCTATTCATATATTTAATAGGATTAGCTTTCTTTATAGCTAGAGGAGTGGGGGCTCAAAAGTATCGCGGCTCCCATAAATTTCTTGTAAATCCTATTAGTTTCTAATAAAGTGATGTTTTTTTAAAAAATAAATAAATAATAATAATAATAATAATAATAATAATAATAATAATAATAATAATTATTATTATTATTATTATTATTATTATTATTATTATTATTATTATTATTATTATTATTATTAAGAAAAAGAAAAATTAATGCGAGGAGAACAAAGGTATTTTAGTAAAAACAAACGGCAATTGGGCAAAAGGATGTATGCTGCAACGTTTAATCAACCACAGAGACAAAACGTGCAAGAAAACAAAAGTATTTTAGTAAAAACAAATGGTCGTTAGCCAAAAGGATGAATGTTGCAACGTTTACTCAACCACAGGGACAAACGAGTAATTATGGATAGTTCAGAATGAGTCTTTTTCGTGTTGGTTATTCATAATGAGTATCTATGGATAGTACATAAAGCACCTTTACCCTATGTTAATACAAATAAGCCGTAAAAATGTTTATTTATATTTTACGATCTTCTAATGTTTTGTCGATAACAAACGTAAAATCATTTTAACGAAACAAATAAAATACGTAAATGGTTTGAACTATTAGTTTCTAACATATTAACATTTTCACATAAAACACTAAAACAAGTATAAATGATTTTATGATTTAGTAATACATATGTACAACAACTAGTGTTTACATATTTGGGTAAAATATACACATAACTAGTATGTAGTATATTGGGTAATATAAATGGGTAGAAACTTAAGTATCACAACCCATTAGGCAAATACATTGAATGTAGTTGGGTACAACCCAAAGCCCATAACCCATAGAGCTTGACCCATAACCCATTGCATGACATCATGCTTATATCAT
This sequence comes from Chrysanthemum makinoi, assembly GCA_910596185.1. Taxonomy (NCBI): domain Eukaryota; kingdom Viridiplantae; phylum Streptophyta; class Magnoliopsida; order Asterales; family Asteraceae; genus Chrysanthemum; species Chrysanthemum makinoi. The sequence goes on along the minus strand of OU343217.1, from coordinate 234,716,140 downwards.
ACATGGATAATATCCATAACCCATGGATCAACCCATACCCAAGTGACCAAGTGCATTGCACTCAAAAGATACATTGTATCTAGCTAAAGATCAATGGTTCAACCCATGACTCATGACCCATAACCAAAATACCCATGGGTAAAAGGAATCGGATCCCAGCTTAGCGCTAGACGGATCCCTTGTGGAAGGATCCGTGGGATCCGAGGAAGAGTAAAGTTTTTCTTCTATAAATAGTGAGCCATTTCTCATTATTTCTCACCCTTTCTAACAAACTTTCTCCCACGAGTTAAAACTCACTAACCTCAGATCCAAGAGATCTATGTTTGTAGTTTTGTTTTTGTATGATCTTTTAGGTTCCTCTTAAAGGCAAGATCACCACCTTTGAAGTCGAGCAAGCTCAATTCCATGAGTTGCCATGCTTCCTCATCATCAAGGCTACTGAAGTCTTCTTGTTGATGATTCCTTTCTTTCTTCAAAGAAGTGTAGTGTTGAAGACATTAGTGAAAGATGTCTCAAGTGTCAAGACGAAAATATTAGTGAAGGGTATCTATCGTCCATATCATAAGCACTTGTGGTAGGTGCTTAGAAGTCAAGACTAGAAGCATTAGTGAAAGGTGCTTAGAAGTCAAGACTAGAAGCATTAGTGAAAGGTGCTTAGAAGTCAAGACACAAGACATTAGTGAAATGTGTCTTGAAGATCTAGTTAAAGGCATTAGTGAAAGGTGCCTTAGATGTACATTCGATATGGTGTGTTTCGATGTACAAGATAGACTAGTATTAGATCCAAGGATATTCATATCCTTGATGATGTTGTAAAGGAGTAGATCTCCTTTGGGATTAGTCGTTGGTGTAGTGTGGTAATAGTTCCTCCATTGCAATGGAACTAGGTGCTTAGCCTAGTACCTAATAAAGGGTAGGCGACGTTGTGAAGGTGTAGTTCACCTTGGAGTGAAAGAACTAGGTACTTAGCCTAGTACCTTATAAAGGGTATGCAACGTTGTGTAGGTGTGTTCACCGGGTGGAAAGAACCGGTTGTTAGCCTAGCACTTAGGAAAAGGGTAGGCGACGTTGTGAAAGCTTCTCCGCCATAAGGAGATTGGTGTAGTGATTACGAACTCTCGAGTAGGTGACTCGGGGAGTGGAGTAGGGCAAGGAAGGTGTCCTTGTAGCCGAACCACTATCAATACTTGCGTTGCGGTTTTGTGCTTCTTACTCTTATCTTTTCATTACTTACCTTTATATGCTTGTTTATCAACATCCAACACACACATCCAAATAGATTGACATAAGTCGATCTAAATAGACTAAAAGGAAGTTTTAATTGGCAAAACTAGTCAACCCCCCTTCTAGTTTTCCACACCCTATAATATAATGCTAGACCTCAGGTAGCTTACATCCACGACAGTTTGATGTAATACTACTGCGCCATGGCTAAACGTCTATGTTTAAAATTATTATTACTACTTGAATATGCGACAAAAGCGTTATTTAGTATATAAGTTCAACACTACTAATAAGATATGGTATCATTGAACTTCGGGGACTATAGTGGTAAGATAACTCCATCAATGGTGACACAATTTTGACATGAGCCGATATTTATATTGATACATGTGAAATACTATGTTTTTTTATCTAACTGGCGAAAGCAACAAAGATTTCATGTTTGTTTCGTAGGACATACTTGATGGTGTATCAGGTTGCCAAACCAATCATTCATGACATACATACACCTTCATGTGTGTTCCTTCATCACAGGCTCCCTCATAGCCATTGGAATTCATCCGCATGGCCTAGGTTAGACAAAGGTCTACCTAGTTTCGGAGGCAACAACGTGTCTAAAAGGATATTTCATACATATCTCAGCAATATTTTCAGTAAGATCATTTAAGTTGCTCTACCTAGGTTCTATATACATTACAAAACAATAACACATATTAGACAAATTATTATGTGACTTACGAATGACTCGCTACCTCCGTTGGACATGTGTAGTCGATGTCTTTTTCTCTTGTATGCTATTCACGAGGGAAAGATTCCAAATGTGCTATTAACGAGTGAATGATGTCTTTTTCTCTAAGTGTTACACAAAGGAAGATCGCAAAAATGTGTTATTCACGAGTAGATAATGTCTTTTTCTCCTAAGTGTTATTCACGAGAAAATATCCTAAATGTGCTATTCAGGAATGGACAACGTCCTTTTTTTTCCTAAGTGCTATTTACGAAGGAAAGATCAAGTGGAGAATGTCTTTATTCACAAAGGAAAGATCCCAAATGTGTTATTCACGAGTAGATAATGTCTTTTTCTCCTAAGTGCTATTAACAAAGAAAATATCCCAAATGTATCATTTGTAAGTGGATAATGTCTTTTTCTCATAAGTGCTATTAACAAACGAAATATCCCAAATGTGTCATTCACAACTGGATATGTTGAGCAACCTCTCTAATCAGCTTCGCCCATTTGAATTTAGCACCCCCTTGATTATCTCAATATTCCTTAGTTGAGATTATCATATTCCTTGGCTGATTTTCCTCGCTAACAAGCTATCTAATGAGGAAGCCGTGATACTCATATTACAAAGGAAGGATGGTGATAAATTAGAAAGGATTATGTGCAAAGAACAACGTCTTTCACAATTGGCCTCATGGAAATGCCGAATGGTCACACGGTCACACCGGTTGTACTAAAAAGGAACACATAAGCGAAAATGTGAAAAAAAGTGACAAAATGAAAGGGAAATAAAGAGGAAATGAAAGTATGGTAATATTTTTATAAAAGGGGAAAACGGTAATTAACTAGGGTATACATTTATGAGAGATAAATATATTTAAGTATAAAAGGAAAAACTACAAACCCTAAGGTTTGCAGGTTCGACCGAATATCCATATTGGATAAGAGAGATTAAGTTTGACAAGTTGTCAAACTAAATATACATAAGGTTAATAAATGAGAATACTAATCCTTCTCGGAAGCTTCCGTGATTACCTATAAATACCATAGTTTTCCTAAGGATTCATAATTAATCCTTTAACTCTAAATATCCCTCCATTTTCTACTCCTCTAATTGACCAACATAATGGTAAAAGGGTTGTCCTTTGTGTTGATTCCTTGAATGAGCTATTGTCAATCCCTCAATCTGATTT
>OU343217.1:234683800-234712896 GCA_910596185.1 Chrysanthemum makinoi | reverse complement strand
GATCAAAAAACAGGTGCATACTACGATTGCCCCAAAGTAGATGGTTACACAAAAACATCGCATGTTAATTTTATGTAATTGTTGAACATTTTTTTTTTGTAATCATAAGAAGCACAAACAAAAAAATGTTTAACAATTACATAACGTCGCCTTATAAAAGAGGCTAAACTAGACAAACTATTCTGAGTTTTAAGTTATGTTAACACCCCAGTTTCTAAACGTTATCGGCAGCATGAGCATGCTGCATAAAAATACCTACACTCCAACCTTCCGTTCCTTAAAAACCAAGTTGCTTTTAATCCGCACCTCCTCGGGCGGTCTCTTGTTATAGCCTTTAAATGCCTCGACATCTTGAACTTCCGTAAGCCCGATCTTGGTGTTTGAAAGCAGTGCCTCCTTGCATAAGGTTTTCTAGAGGCCTTATGACCAACATCCATATATACAGACCCAAGAAATACCCCATAGTACCATTCATCGTCAGTGAACCCAATGTCAGCATCAACAATTTCGCTACCCAAAAAATCCATGAATAGATTCTTTCCTTGACATTCAATTCCTTGACTTCTAGTTTGGAACGGAGGGCTTCTTAGGGGAGGTGACCGCCTTTCTTCCTCCTCCCTTGCAGCAATATCAGACGAGAATTAGAAGTAGCAAGCTCCACAAGTTTATCATGTATTGTTATCCTGTCACGCGTTGGCTCATCAAGAAGATCTACAATTAGGTTATCATAATAGAAACATACTAAGTTATCAGGTGCATGTGCAATGTACAGGCCGATCAACCCCACATTCCTCGGCAAGTTGAAACATCCTTTTAATGTCATTATCGCATTCAATAACTGTCAAACCGGTTGAAAGAGCAAATAGTGGCCTACATAAATACAAAGCCTGTATCTCAAACTCTAACTTGTTGGCCAAAAAGTCAAGCATTTGATTAAAGTTCATCCTTGTGGACTTACTGAACGTTTGCACAGGTGCCCATATGCGTAAGTTAATTTGGGCAACCGAATGAACTCACCATCGTAGTGAATCTCAACTACAAGATTCTCAGATACATAGCGTGTAGTACTCCTGTAATAAAGGTAAAAAAATGTATACAAATGAGATTAGCATGTATGGACAAAAACCTAGTAAGTGCAAGTGACAATCACGAAAGGTAATGGCAGGCATACCTTGGCTTGAAATCAAATAAGGCAACTAGAGGCTTAGCAGAATTTTTTGATGAAATAGAGGGTTGGGAGATTGGCATTATCACTTGTGTACAAATGTGATCTATATGAAGATTTGATATATATTAGGAAAGGTTGTATTATTATTTTACTATTAATAATGTACTTATTAATAGTATGAAAAGTATGATCCGTTTATTTTAATATGGAAATAGTAATAGGGAAAATTTTGGTTAATTTGTTATAAGTTTTTATGTGTAGTGTGTTTGTGTAATGATATGGGAATAAATCAATTGACAAACCTATGTGTGGCCCTTTTAAATTTTTCTTGGAATGGACGGCCAAATGTCATGATTAAATGGACGTCCAAATGAAGAATAAATGAACTGGAGTTGTGGAGTTTTAAAAGAAAGATTATCTGTAATGTACAACAAATTTAGATGTAAATGTGTACATACTTTTACATCGTGTCTCCCATTGTTTTTTGAATGAATGTTACATGTACCCAAGGTTGCTGCATGCAAGGTACAGTATGATTATTGGTTTATGTATGCATGTTATAAGTGTGTTTAGTGTAGTAAATAGTTGTTATGAATCCATTGTCTAGTCATTAATGGCTTATGTGTGAATGAATATATCAATAGATGGTGCATGATAAAACAATGAAAGTGCTGTTGGAGATAAGTTTAAAACTGTTAGTACAAACGATAAAATCTATGTTTATAAAAAAAGTTGGAGATAAGTTTAAAAGTGTTAGTACTGAATCATCTTCTCGCGATATGCTAGCGCGACGTCAGCGGGATCATCAACGTTGAACGATAGACCATGTGCTAATCGATATAAAAATATACAAACCCACACACCACAATCACCAAAAATCCCACATTGCTTAGGAACGTTTTTGGCTAACCTAAATGAAATCTTATAGTCATTCGGATGTATTCCAGTCTTATCAAAAACGTTTGCTTGCTCTAGAACAACTGGTAGTTTGACCTGTAGAATAACAGAAACTGTTAAAATAAATAGACGGGTGATCTTGTTAGAGGCTTGTCAGAAAAATGTAAGTATTATATAATCGAAATAACCACGTTTGTCACCAAATTATTGATGAAATATAGGTGTTTGTTCAAGCCGGATTAAATATGATATCTAGTTTCATGTTGTAAATTATATATGTGTTCAAAAGTATTACATGTTTTTTATTGGTGATTCATAAACAACGTTCGAACATTTGACATGTGCTTCGAAATATTTTTATTCATAATAGATTTCATTTCAATACATTAAAGGATAACAAAATACATCAACGTAGCAACGACATTCATGAAGATACCAAAACACAAAATATGACAATCACAGAACGTCAGAGAGACCACATAACAAGGTAGGAGTAGAGGATTAATAATTTTTGCAGACTTTGCTTGAGAGAAAGGAGATTTTTTGAGAACTTGGAGCTGAGTCTCACTCATTAGCCTCATCAGCGTCCTGTTTTTCTCAAGCTCCTCGTCCTGAATTGCACGCAGGATTTCCAAAAGAGTACTGGCAAGCCTGGACCCAACCACGCACTCCAACTGCTTGATTTGCTCGGCCCTCACAGTGCAACGACGAGTTAGGTCGATCACCTTTGCATGCATGTCACTTAAGAACTTGAAGTCACGTTCATTGTCACGCACAAACACGTTGTTAACCATGTCTTTAAGTACGTTATCCATTTCTTTTGTAGTAAATTGTGTTGTGGCTAGTGTGTGTCCCCTGACAAAAGTTGTATGATATTGGGATATATGATGTCCGTTTATATAACCCAAATGGGGTGGGGGGAAAGAGCGGGGGTGGGGTGACATGGAGTTTATTTTGAATTGAAGTCTATCTGAATTAATGTGGATAGTCAAGTGGTGAATAGTTGAGTCATGTCAAGTAATTACTGTTGCACATTAGGCCAAGTTTAATTAATGAAGCTTCTCTTGTACTCAACCGATTCCTGGCCACAAGATAACCATTTTGGGCAACTAGTTTCAGTTTGGGGGCAACTAAACCAGTTTGAATTTTGTTTAGTTCCAAATGCAACAAAATTTTACGTTCCTTGGGTTAGAAAAATTATTAATTTAGTATGTTTTGTAAATAGACGCCATTAAACAGGTTTATATTGATTACTTTTTGGTTACATGAACTAACACACATATGCTATTATTATATGTACATATCATTTATATTTTATGTAATAATACACTACCATAATATAACTCAGACTTTTATATCATAAAGTCTGACTAAGTGTGCACTTGGCTGTGCTATTTCAATATTGAATGGATATTTTGTAAAAAACCCAAATCGGGGATGCACATAAGTGGGACAAACTTTATTAATGAGGAAAGGACGTAATGAAATGATGGTGGTAGCTAGTGGCATGTACTTGAAGGGAACTAGTCCATTAGTTTTTCAACTTTAACTATTGCATAAAAAAGGCAGAAAGAAAGTTGTGTCCAACAAGTTAATTGTTTTTGGGCAACCACATACATACGATGGGCAACTAAATCATATGTGTCCCTATTAAATCATGAACCTTATGTGCAGTTGTAAATTTAAAGTAATCAAGCTTGCTAGCTAAGTATATATTTCCTATATCGTATTATATGTGCGGGACACAATGTAAATTAAAATCAGGAAAATAAATTGTTAAAATACGGAAGCAAGCAGATTTATGTACTTTATTTTGGTTGGTTCTAGTTAATGTACACATATTTTAGATAATCTGTTGTTGGTTGTGGTATTCGTTTGATGTTACTACTATAGAGTATAGACGGCTTTGTTTCTTTTTTGTTTTGAAGTGGGGCCTTTCTCTTGCTTGATCTGAGTATAACAAATGTTTATGAGAACTTTTACTATGTAAGCGCCCCTGTTGTTTATGAGAAACTTGTGGTAAATAAAAAATGGGATTTCAAATAAGAATAACGGTTTATTAATGGTGAATAGGTGTAAGGAAATGATGGTGGTACATAGTTGCATGTACTTGAAGGAACTAGTGTGCACAAAACTCAAAGTCAAACTGCTACAACACAACACCCAAGAAACTTTGGCCAACAATAAATTTGTTCTTGGGCAACTACACACAAATAATGGGCAACTACTCATAAGCATGGTTTATTCGTGTCTGGTCACAAAGTATAACAAATTACTGTATAAGTTTATTTATGTATGTGTTGTCCGTAATTGTATTATATATGTTGGTTATAAGAAGCATGGTGTATGGTCACAAAGTATAACAAACAAGTAATAATATGAGTGGGTTATAATAAGAAGATACCTGTATGCACTCCCTAAACGGACATACCATACATGTGACTCATAGTCACGCGTGTCGCCGCTATCATAGAATGTTACCACTCCTGTAGGTATGTTAAATTGGGCAAGACACCAGTGTTTAACAGTTTCATTGACAGGAATAAAAACCTAAAAGAAAGTTGTCTGTGTATTAGGATATAGTTGGTCAACGTCTGAAATTAATAAAAGTGACTTTTTATTTATCTGGTCAAAGGTAAATACAAGAATACAATTGTCGTGTTTGTATGTGCTGTTGACATGGCTTACGGCTGGTAAGCAATATGTTACTTACTAATGGACGTTTTAGACAATGGATAACGTTTTCATGCACGGTCTTGGGTTGTATAGAAACTACTGCTTTTGGGAAATTCATCTGCTTATGTACTTACTGATATGTTGCTCCAACTGTTAACTACGGCTTATGTTACCATAACTACTGCTAGGGTAATCAATATTCTGTTGGGATCGAACGATTACAAATGGAGGGGCTCAGTTTTTGAAAAGCAGACTTATCTCATGGCGTGTAAGACGCAAAAAATTATGGCGAATTCCACCACTGAAGGTGAGTATGAAGCTGCTGCACGTTCTAGAACTACGTTGAAGGCTCGACTAGTCATTCAAGGCTTTAAATCAACTAGTTTTGGATTGTAAATTTAATGCATACTTGGTCTCAAGTCTCAAGATGTTTTTTTCAAAACTTTGTAACAAAGGTAGTACTGCTATTGGAAATCTTACTACGGCTAGTGTGTATGAATCAACTGCTTGTTCTTTTTGTTAAGTCCTGCTAGTGGATATCATGTTTTTGTGGTTGGGTTACACTTATAAGTTATAACTACTATGTTTATGAGCAATAGGATTTTTTTGGCCTTTGCTGCTGGACCTTTTAGTGTAAAAACAAATAATAAAAAATAAAAAATAAAATACAACATTAAAAGAAATAATAATAATAAAATAAAAACGAACAAAAAAACAATGAATTGAAACATTAAATAAATAAATAATTAAATAACAAAAAAAATAATAATAATAACATTGTGTAAAAAAAATTATAATAACTTGGTTGGAAGATTGGAGTGCAAAACTGTTCCAACTACTAGCTTGCATGGAGAAACTGCTAGTGTTACGAAAATACTGCTAGTTAGTTTATCATGAGGATACCATAAAACTTATAAAGGAATTGACGGATAAATGTACTACAATGGAGTCTAAGATCACTGGCATACAAAAAGAAGGTATTCAGATTCTGAGATGGAGCATACAAATTATAGCACTTTGGAAGCACCATCCAAAAAGAAGGTATTTTGTGCCTAAGAAGAAACTTGATGATTTGGATTGTAAATATCAAATTTAGGGGAGGATTGTTTGGTTTATTGGTTCTGTTGGACGAATTATTCAAAGTATGCATCAAATAGCATCTTTTAAAAGAAACCACGGCTAGTGGCAATGGAAGAACTGCTGATAGATCAAAAGTTGTGGATAAAGTTTGTGAGTATCAAGTTTGTTAATACGTAAAGGAAAGTTTATGATTTGCTATCAAGTTTGTTCATGAACTACCTGATTATTCATACTTTAAAAGATGAGCGACAAATATCAAGTTTGTTCATACTTTAAAAGATGCCGTTTTTAAAGTTGCTATCATGAACTACCTGATTATTGAGTGACCGTAAATGATAAAAATAGGAGGAAATGAAAAGTAAATGTATTACATGTTCAACATCATTCCAGGGCATGGGATACCTCGTCCCGTCTGCATAAAACACGGGCATGCCATTTTGAAGAAGAATCTGAACAAAGTAACTACTAACCATCGCCCAGTTAGCATTCTGAGGTCGTACGTGCCACATGTAGTCAACCCATAGGTCTATATGCTACGCATTTGCAGCAAATAAAATACCAATTTAAGAAATGGTGAAAATCAAATACAGGGTAAAAAAGAAAATCTGAATAAGAATGCGTATATAAACTAACCTCCTCAGTTAGCCAACCTTTTCTAGCAGGGTCTAAGCAAACTAAGCGAAGCCAGAAATGGCGGTCTACAGTATAATCATCTGACCATGGAAATTTACACCGGTGTCTATCAGGATCACAGAGGAATTCTTCAATCTCATAAGAGAGACAAAGAGTTTCGACATAATGAAACCATCTACTTAGATCCTAGAAAACAGGTTCAATGTATTAGTTTGACAGAGCATTATTGATAAGCAAGTATATTGACAAGTTCGTAAAAACTATCACAATACCTCTAACCAAGGTTTCACTCTGTTAAGCTCCTCAGCAATAGTTGGGTCGTTAATGTTAGGACCGTGTTTTTTTATTTTACGCCGTTTAACTTCCTGATTGTTTTGTGGCGAAACAGGTACCATGAGAATCCTCTTGTCGGGTGGTAACCGACTTAAAGCCTTTTGAAAATGTGACGAATTCATAAATGCGCGTCGTTTTTTCTTCTTCTCCTCCTCCAACTTCAACATGTCAGCTTCTTCCAACCGCAACCTATTAGCCTCTTCCAGTCTTAAGATGTTGGCCTCAGCATTCAGCTTCTCTTTTTCCAACTGTAACCTTTCTTCCTCTGCCAACGCGAATCTCAATTCCTCTAAAAGGAGATACTCCTGGAACAGACTAGCTCTGATGACATTTGTATATAATGGCCATACAACTAAATGCAAAGAAGAAATATTAACCTGAGCAACGTCCACGTTAGATTCCGGCAAGTCGATCAGTTTGAGATAAATGTTGTTAAGTGAATCGGAAAAGGCAATCCTTGTGTTTGGAAAATGTGACTCAAAATCAAGTTTGTCCTGTAAAAAATATGCATGAAATTTCTAAAATTAAACAATGGCAGCGAGAAATAACTATAGATTAGTTGAAAGGAATACCCGAAGACCACCAGTTCTGTCATGTGCAAGAACCTGTGAAGGTCTAAGTGTTAGGAAATTCCGGCAGGTGATGTTAAAAAAAAAGTGAATCTACTATTCTTATATTATAATGAATATAAAGAGAACCAGAATAATACACTCAAGTTTAAAAACTTGGCGATTCAGACCGGAAATTACATGATCCTTAAGGCTTTTTGTCCTGGAACTACTTCCACTCTTGCATTGTTTTGAATTTACTTTCAAACCAGTTTTTGCACGTTGCCGTGACTTTTCCAGCCTCGAAAAGTAGGTATCAACAAGGCTGTCCTGGGTCCTGACCGGCGGTTTGGGAACGTAGTCATTGAAAAAATCTTAGCTATCTATCCACCATGCACATTGGAACTCATATATAGTAGGTCTCAGATCAGTAATTGTAGTTGAATCCTAAAGTTCAGTAATGGTTAAAAAAATATATGGTTTAGTTAATTACTTTGAGATACATACGACAACATTTTATAAGGGATTCGTAATTAAAGTCATAAACTGCTAGTTCTGGGCAATCACTGCAAATAATATTTCCACTGCTAGCTAGCTTGAAAACACTACTAGTTCTGGAAAATCACTGCTAGTTAGTTTCTGATGATTGTGGAAACTATAAGAGCTGTTTTGTAACTTTTGGTGATAACATATTTATTCCCCAAATCACTGTGAGGCAGAGGCAGTGAAACGTAAGAACGACCCAACCAATGGCAACTCCTAATGTGAATAGTTCTTTTCAATTCAACACAGGTGGAGGAATCCCTAGACAACTGGCTAATTTGGGGGACATGGATGTTAAGGCTAGGTCTGATGCAATGTTAGACACATCTCGAATAGATGAGGGTAGTTTGGAACACCAACATGATTTGACGACTAATGGCTTTCGACATGATGACAATTCCAATGATCCACTTCTAGGACCAGGTTACACAGGTCAAGGTGGGTGAGGATAATATGAAACTCAATCTCAAATTGACGGATATATTTACAAGTATGGAGTCAAAGATCACTGGTCTTAAAAATCCGACAACAACTCGCGCTGAAATAATCAGGAGGTTCAAAGCAGAGGGTAAGTGTTTTGGAGAGACTAAGAAGGCCAAGGTTCCATGCATTCAGGAAAGTGAAGAAACTGGGAAAGAAGGAAACCTGCAATATGATTAAAAGTTTAGATGATGCATCCAAACAGGGGAGGAGTGAGAGTACAAATTCAGGCGACGCATGGAAGGTAAAGAAGCGATCTTGGATGATTCTTTAAAAGGCTGCAGTTGAAGAAAAGGATAAGGAAGTGGTGCGGCAATCAGTGCCAGTGTTGTTGCATCCGCTGATAGTATTGAAGTAACCACTGCTGCAACAACTGCTGGTATAATTATAGCCACTGCCAATTTAGACGTTTCAAGCCCAGAGGCAACATCTGCAACAATTATAAGCACCACAATAACACCAGCACCAAAACCAAAATAAGCCTGAGAATGAGGTTGTCATACAATTGGTCAACATAAAGCAATCTGACCCTATCCCTGCACCAAAATCTATTGCTAAGAGTCTACAGATTGGTGAAATTGTGCAGAAAGGTGTAGTTCTGAACCGATATTGGAAATGGTAAAGGGATTGCAGAGCCAACATTGAAGTTTAAAAGTAGAGAGGAGCATATAGCCTTAATTTACAGTGTACAAAATCAACTAATCCAATTGTTCATCCACTGCTGAGAAAGATTGAGAATATTGCTGATTATGAAATTCATTTGGCCATCAAAGGCAAGCCTCAAGGTAGAATGAAAAGAAAGGCAGACAGATAAAAAGCATTTGATGAAGAATCTGAGTCTGATAAGATATTGTGTGCTTAGATAGGTGGAAATGGAACATCTAATTTTGTGTGTAGGTTTACTTTTTTTTTACCTATAAACAATAAATAAATAACAACAAAGTTTAATTGGCTTACGTTTGAAAAAAGGTTCGAACGATCAGTTCTTTTAAAGATGGACTTCCTAGACCAGGCAAGTTCTCTTGGTATCACATTTGGATGTTTAATCCACCAAGCATGAGATTTTTCAAACGACTCAAAGATCCACACCTATGAGAATAAAAAAATAAAAAATGAAAATAAAACATAAACTTATATACAAATCAGTCAAAATGTTATGTTGGAAAATGGATACCTGAAACCCAAACACAAATCCAGACAGTGTGTATGTTGGACAATGCTTTGGATCTTTCTTCAATCTTAAAAGGTGGTCATCCGCGTGCTTATCAAATACATTATGAAGTTGGTCGTATAAATGAGTCCAAATATGCTCACCCCATGGAAAAGCATTCCAATCATCTAGATTATCAACTAACCTCATCAGTGTATCATCCACCTCGCATGTCAACAAACGACCCATAAAGATCACCTCTAAGGCTAACAAAAGACAAAGACGTACAACATCTTCATCAGATATCTGTCGAAACCGCTCTTCATCCTCGATAACACCAATAACATCTAAGTTGGTTAGAATATACCCTTGCTTGTCAGGAAATACCCTGTTACGAAAATTTAGAGAACCAGATGTATACAACCCAAAGCTTATAGATCCAAACCGCAGACCGGTCATTAGACAAAACTCACGACGACCAAAATGTAAAGCATGCCCTTCAATGTAATAAATGAAGGGCATATCATAGTGAGAATCATCGACTTTATGCTGTTTCCTTAGCATATAATCTATGATGTGCGTTTCATGTTCAAAAAACAACAGATCAATCCATCTTCCAAAGCAGGTATTCCTAAACAAGATGCGGCGTCTTGCGTCTAACTTTTGCTTTATCAACCAAAAGTAGTTCAGTTTACTGGTAATGATTAACTTAGCTTCATAGTCCTAAAAAAGGTAAAAAAAAATACAATTTAAATCAGACCATGCATGGAATCTATACCAACGCCGTAAACAATTGCGTATACAATGCATATAAAGCACTCCTTATTAGTCTAGAGAGTGCCACTAAATTTTTTAATGAACCAGGTTATGTTACATACGTAACAGACGACATCTACCGTATTATACCCTACATAATTACGAATAAGACAGACGTAAAAGAGGAGAAATCAAAGGTATTAATCGAATAACAACAGCGATTTGTTGAAGCATATAACCAATTGGAAATAAATAATGTACAGTAAACAACGAGGAAAATATTTACGTACCATATTTGGCCACATTTTTTAACAAACTTGATCAATCCAATGTGGGTTGCACTCAACAGTGTACCTTTATATCTGGTGACATAACTGACGATACAAGGAAAGAGGGACTGCGAAGAAGACGGTCTCATTTGTGAAAATAACTTAGTTACAATGTTTTTATGCGAGAAGCAAAAAAGATAAAACCGGTAACTGTGAATGTTTTTGTGCGAGTGGGAAATTGATTTTGAATACATATGTAATGTACTTTCACTATTCAATTGTGTACGTTCTATGTAATGTAAAATGACAAAAAATCCTTTTTAAAAATACGGTTGCCCGCTTTTTTCTTTCACCAAAAAACAATACCTTACACATACGGGACACGTGTCACAATTTCAATGAGTTGCCCAATAACAGTGGTTGCCTTTGGTCCGTTTCAAATTATAAATAAAAGTGGTCAGTGATATGCACGGTAGCGGTCTATTTGTGTCATTTTCCCTTTTTATAAAAGGGGAAAACGGTAATTAACTAGGGTATACATTTATGAGAGATAAATATATTTAAGTATAAAAGGAAAAACTACAAACCCTAAGGTTTGCAGGTTCGACCGAATATCCATATTGGATAAGAGAGATTAAGTTTGACAAGTTGTCAAACTAAATATACATAAGGTTAATAAATGAGAATACTAATCCTTCTCGGAAGCTTCCGTGATTACCTATAAATACCATAGTTTTCCTAAGGATTCATAATTAATCCTTTAACTCTAAATATCCCTCATTTTCTACTCCTCAATTGATGCATAATCAATAAAGGGTTGAAATCCTTTGTGTAGATTCAGCAGATAGACTATTGTCAATCCCCAAAACGATTCCCTAATCGACTTTGTTACTCGTGTTTTGTACTCTCCTAACTTGCATGAGTTTCGCCCCTAGGCCTACATGCAGTACCGATTGATACCTACTTGATCGGTGGTAATTCTTCTCAAGAAACCTAAAGTGATGGTGTGAGCATCAAGAAGAAGAATAAGGCGACTTTGTGCCGATTAAGAAGGTTGTGGAGCTTACGCAATTGCAGAAACACAAATAAGTAATCCTAAGCGTTAATTGCTATTGGAAGATAGGTATAAGAAAGGAATAAGTGAGTAGGTTGGATTTATATTGAAATCCGTGTATATAAATGAACATGAGAATTAATATCACTTATGTTTTTTTCAAACAAAAGAATCAAATGTTTAAGTATGTCTTTTAGGAATTAAAGTTTTGTTTGATGATAAAGGTTTCACCGGTACTTTTGGTTTGACATCCGAAATGGTAACTGGTTTGATTGGGTCTGATTCATGGATTGGTACTGATAATGGCATCGATTGGGTTGTAATGGTTTATTGGTGGCTAATATGGTTTTGTGTTGGTGATCGTGATATTACAAATCTGATTAAGTCTTGAGTAGTTATGTGTAACATCTCGATATCAACAACTTGTATTGGTTATGGTTCTGCATCCGGTTACATCTGGTTTTGAATCTATCTGATTTCACATGTTTCTGTTTGGTTATGCATCTGATTCCGCATGGTTCCGCATCTGATTATGTGTATGTTCTATTCTATCTGCATCTGCCTGTATCTACTCTTCATCTGCTATGTTTGCATCCGCCAGTCAGAATCTGCTCTTCATCTGCTTTGTCTGTCTGAATTTACTCTCGTTCATCTCGGTAATTATGTTGCTCTTCTCTGATTTTGGTTTGGCAATGACTTTGGCCTGTCTGTTTCAGACTTGAATGTCGTCGCCTTGTTACAGTTTGGATTGCATCGGATTGAGACTCCGTCTAGCACCGAGTCGGCACTCTGGGACCCTCCAAAGCTGTCTAGTTGTTTTTCCGTTTTAGTTCTATTTTATGTATGACAAACTCTCAATGTTTTCAGTTGCAACATTGTGAGTTTGAGAAGAGGTGTTAGTTGAATAAGACTCATTTGGCTGTCACATTTTAGACTCATTTAGCATTTAGGTTTTCCCATGTTTAATTTCTATTTAATCTTCTGTAATGTACATTATTTAATGAATTTGATTAATAAACTTTTATGTATTCCTTCTAATTTCTACACTATAGATGTTTTTAATGAAGTTCACTTTTACCACACAAATTCTTTTACATACTATTTAATCAAATATACAACCTGTTGGTTTAATGGACAATAAATTAACAGACGTGTGTTAGGATCGAACTCGAGACTACGGGATTGCACACTTTACGTATGAGAATTAAAGTTAATAATTAAATGAAATAACATAACGGATGTTAAGTAATTAGTGTAATGGACTAACGGTCATTAAATGTAATTGGAAAAGGACTAGATTGTAAATATTGGGAAGGTTCCGGAATCCCTTGTGGGATACCTCATCCGATCGGCCACAAGAAAAGGAAACCCAACCCATCTACAACTAAAACTTGTTCACCAAGTTTTTTTTGGGTATAAATACAAAACCAAGGGTGTTTGTAATTTATC
This sequence comes from Chrysanthemum makinoi, assembly GCA_910596185.1. Taxonomy (NCBI): domain Eukaryota; kingdom Viridiplantae; phylum Streptophyta; class Magnoliopsida; order Asterales; family Asteraceae; genus Chrysanthemum; species Chrysanthemum makinoi. The sequence goes on along the minus strand of OU343217.1, from coordinate 234,699,860 downwards.
TCTTGTACTCATTCAGCTAAACCTAAAATTTGTTTGTGTGTTTCTTGCTTCAAACGATCGTACACCCTCTCATAGGTGTCGATCCAAACCTTTTTCCATAACAAGTTATTTGTTTGATGAAAAGTAGCATTGCTTTAATTCGTTATAGTACGTGTGTACAAGAAAGTGGTACTAACACATTATTGTTAGTATTCTTGGATTGAATTGCAAAACGGTAAGGGGTAATTCACATAATCCTATAAACCCTAATTAGGGTTCATCCAATTGCTAGTTTGTGGATTTGATTCTTGTTCGGCTAGAATCAAGTAAGGTACGCATATTCTTGTTTATGTTAATTAATTATTCGTTAATTTTTCCTATACGCTTCCGCATGTGTACTTGATGTTTATTGTTAATATTTATGATTAGTCATGTCATATAATTCCAACAGTGGTATCACGAGACATTGGTTTTAATGAGTAATTAATTACTAAACGCGTAAAAAACGAATAATTGTATGTTGTTTGATATGGTTAATCTAGGGTTTTGGTTTATTTTTTTTTATGGATCGATTATTTTTTTTAATATGGGGCGTACCCTTTTAAATTTTTTAGTCGACTCATTAAAAAAATTTTAGGGTTTGAAAATTGTTTGCTAACCTTTTCGAAACCTAGAATTAATATATATGTTACGTGATTAATTCATGAATAATGCGTTATGTGACATGGAATTTTTATATGCGATCTTGTGACTATTTGTATAATTGTTATGATATATCCATGATAATACATGCATGTTTGTCATGGATAGTTGCTTGTATATTGTTTAATTGTTAAGATATATTTATCACATGTTTATTTACGATAAATCTTGAATTTGGGAAGACTCCAATTGTATATATTAATGAATCAATTATGTGCAATGTGGTATATTATTAATTATGGGTTTACGCAATCGATTCATCGATGTATGTGGCTCACTTTCAATTGAGAGAGTGAAAGCCCTAATTAATATATACATTATTTAACCTAGACATTGATTATTAATAGGGTTTTATCGAATAAGTTGCATGTGGCTACTTGTTTACACGTATTAAATTGTTTATTATGTGCGCATTATTTTTAGTTATTTATTTTTTATTTGTTTACTTGTTTGTTTATTATGTGCGACAGTTTTAAGCAAAGGGTAATTTTGAATAGAAAAATAATACGGACTAAACAATAGTGAAATTTGATTTGTTTTTGAAGAGTTAAGTTTTCAATAGTTTAATTGATTGATGATTTTTGTACAAAAAGTGAGAACGGCTCACCCAATTTGACGGACTGTGTGGGAAGTATTAGGAGGGGAGCGCATTAAATTGTGACCCTAAAGAGGGAGGTTATTGCTCTGCGTTGACCAAACTCTCCGTTTGTTTGCGAGTCAAATTGGAGTTACCAAGTAGGCTATGCGTACAAAATCATCTTAAGGGTGAATTAGTTTTAATTCCATGCGCCACTTTGGTGGTAATTACCCGAAACACTAAGTGTTTACACTTATGCAAAAGTACGGTATAATGGACGATAATTAACGCTAAATTCCTTGATTGGTGAACTCAATACCTTAATCAAAACTTTGATAATTTGATCTTTATGAATTGGTAATAAAAAGTTTTTTATTAAATTTATGCTACAAGATGAATGCATGACATCTTTGTACATATTTGATTTGACCACATAAAATCAAAACTAGTACCCTTATAAATTAAGTTATGTGCCATCTAATTAAAAGGAACACTTGAAGTTGCAATTTCGTCATGAGATACTTGGCGAGATTGTAATGGACAGGTAAATCTCTATGTAAAGTCAGACCTTACATGGACATATTTGCAGTTCTTTAAGTTAGACACTTAAGTTGAGTAGGAAGTGAGAACTGGACTCATGGCATAAGATGGGATGAAACATGTTTATATTTGCAATAGCATTGGAAAATATAAATCCCATAATGATCTAGGAATTGGAAATTGTTTGCCAATTATTGTTCGACAGATTACCTTATTATATGCTTTCGTTACTAGCAGATCAACTGATGTAATGGAACTATGATAATTTGGATCCTAGTTTTCGAGAAAATTCAATGGTTATATGAATATTACCTTGGGTATTTTATTTTCTTGAAAAGTTTAATTATCGAAAATACTAAAATTGAATTTTTCCAATTCTTTAAATGTATTAATGCAACATTAAACCGTAAACGAAGGTTATTCCTGTATTGGAAAATTGATCTACACCTGTAAGGGTTTTTGGTAGAGTCAACTTTATTAAAAGAATAAACCTAGTCCTCTTTTCATAAGAAATACTGAGATTCAATCCAATTCCTTTTCATGAATGAAGAAAGGTATGATATGACAATTAGAATTGTCTAAATTCTAAATACATAACTCGTAAGCAAATTTTAATAGTTAAGAAAATTGCATATTTTCTGAGTTATTAAATTAGAAGCTAGATTAATTACTGTATAATTGGTAAAAGACAAACTAGCATATTTTATCTAGTTGTTTTGTTTTGACCATTTAAAAAGTACTACTTACAATTGTTGGAATAGTAGAACTATTAAGAAAGAAATTGCATGCCTAATTTTTCAAGTTAATAGCATTGATGGATAGTTCATCATCTACATAGTAGAATACACTCTTTTTGTACATAAGCAATTGTTATGTATGGACTTTCTCAAAAGTGTAGGGAAGTAAATAGAACACTATTTTCTTTCACTGGTTAATGAAACACTTACAATGTTGTCAAATCCAGTGGGAGTATTATGTTCTTATTACTGAATAAGGAATTAATGTAATGATCTCTAATTCAGTGGGAGTTACAAGCTTTGTCATCTTGGTAGTAACCCAAATTATCTCTAGAATGTCTTAAGATAATTACTTTCCACTTGTAGACACTTACGTTTTCAAGGATAGTCATGTACGTTTCCTTATTTGACAATGAAGTGGGTCTACATCTACTAAATATGCTAATATCAATGACACAATCATATTAGTCACATAAACAAACATATGTCGTGTTGTTTATCTGCTACATGATATTGTTCCATGCACAAGTGGGAGAAATCTATATTGTGTGCAAGGTACAACATATAGGTATATGATTTAAATGATTCTCTTGACTGCAAGGTAAGAGACTAACGTTCTAATATAACTTGTACATATCTAATTCAAGAAACACTTGGTGTTGCAATTTACGTCATGTGAGAACTTGGCGAGATTGCAACAACAAAGTAAATCTCCATGTGAAGTCAGACCTTGCATGGACATATTTGCAGTTTCTAAAATTAGACAAGTATTTAAAACATGTGTCAAAATGATATATAAGACTACTTCAAATTAAATATTTATGTATTATTAGAATGACATAAATGAAGTAATCTAATACTACTTCAATTTGTTTATTTATGTATTTTGAAATGACATAAATGAAAAATAATGTAGTCCTACATTAATGTGAAGTAAATAAATTAACTTGAAATTACTATTGAAATCAAGAGTTGTGTTCATAATTACTTTAGTTAAACATGTTTATGATTCATTGTAAAGACATAAACATAAAGTCTTTTAAGACTTATAATAAAGTAAGACGTTAACTTGTTATGTTTTTTAATTAAGACATATACAAGAAGTCATTGAGTTGATCAATGATTTATAACGTATAATGGAATTATAACAGTTTGTGTTTTCTTGATGAGACATGGATATGAAGTGACTTGGTTAAAGAGTACTTATGTTATAAAGCATGCAATTGGCTTGGAAAGTCTATTATACCATTAAGTTGACTTAGTTGGTAAATAGGTAAGCCAAAAGGAATATGTTTATCTTATATATTGTTAGATTGTCTTACAATATTAATTCTAATGAATACCACAAGTTGATGGTATGTTCAGTTAGGAGAATCAAACTCTATTTGATTTGTTTGATTCAAGATAACCATAACTTCTTTCTTAAAAAGTAACAAGGTTAGAAAATTGAGTATGGATTAAATATACTCAATATGACTCCAACCTAGAAGATTGATAAAACACCATTTCATTATGGAATGTGATGAATCACATTAAGTTTTAAAATTGAAGATTCTGAATTTGTTAAAACTACTTATGAATAGGTTATTAACAAACTTAAGTCAGGAATTATCAATGTGTATTTGTAATGTCCCAAAAAGAGAACAATGTAGTTTTGCTCTAATTGCTAAGAATATATAGATAGTCTATATATTACAAAAGGCAAGTGGGAGTTTTTTTTTTTATCTTGAAAGATAAAATTACAAGATACATAATCTTTTTAAATACACTAGTAAATATCATGATGAGGCTAGATATGAAATGTTAACCTCAAGATGATGGAATTTTCATTCATGGATCTGCAAGGATATCTCAGATATTTGATTTATATCTTTGAGAAGAACATGAGTTCTGAGGATTATAGTAAACATGATAATCATTATGATGGATTACCAAATATTGAATTGGGTAAATTACTCATACTATGAATGTTAAAGATCTTGTCCATAAAGATAATCAATTTTGGAAATTTGGTTTATCTTAATAGTTAGACTAGAGAATGGAAATGAGTTTCTTCAAAGAGATGAAAAACCCTAGTAGTTTGAATTTCTATGTAGAAATCATATGGACAATATTGTACACATATTTAATGCATGTCTTATGACAAGATTATTAATCATACTTAAGCAATTAATTATGATTGAATATTATTTTCTAGAGACATTAAATATATAAAGATGATAATTGTCATACTTGTTTTCATTAATATGAAATATGACAATGGAATATCAGAACTCTTTCTTGAGAAATTACTTGAGCGATGACGGTAAGTAATCGAAAGGTTTTTTGAATTCATATAATCTTTGGAAGTGTATGAAGTGCAATAATTCATGAATGGATAAATGCATGCATCTATGAAATTATTCTTATGTTAAATTAGTAAATCCTAGTTTTAATTTATAATTGAAATAAGATAAATTTTAAGTATTCCTGAAAGCTAGTGGGAGTATTATGTTAAGGTTTTTAAATCTTATATGTTGTATAACATATAGGAAGTAACATTCCTTGTAAGCTAAATGTTAAGTCTTAGATTGGAATGAAACTTCACTTGTAAGATTTAAGAATTAAAACATATAACCTTGAAATATATGTTTATTATTAATAAACATGTACAGTAAAATAAATGATTCTAATAAAACATGATATATCATTTGGGAAATGGATAAATATCTTTTGACAAGATAGAACATGAATAAATTCTAAGTTTGACCTGTAGATTCATCATGTACATCATGTAGTGTATTAAAATTGTTGTATCATTCTTGAATAAAAATTGATTTGACAACATTGATATCTAACTAAAAGTTATTAGATAACTTGTGTAATGAATATTCTAAAAGAATTACATCCTCGTCCTGGAACTGCTCCTAGATTATATAGATGAACAATATGTCAATTGTTGTGCAAATTGTCATGAGCTACAAACTTGAAAGTTTGGAAGACATCAAACATTACACAATAAGATATTAAGGTTTACGGAGTTTTAATGAGCATATTGTTGTTTGTATACAATGATGCTGGTTTAATTAAGATGACACTCAATAATAGTCATGGTAGGATTTTATCCTTGTTAATGGCCATGTGAACTAGTTGTGCTACTAAGAGCGCAGTTGCATTATACATTAAAAGAATAAGAATACTTTAAACTTTAAAATGTTTGAAAGTTTAAATTGTCATAAATTGGTGATAGAGGATGTCACACACTTTATGAATTATTATGTGGATTGGTGAATGCACACATACAAGGACTTCACTAATTGAATTCTTGAAATAAGTATTCTCAAAATTACGATAGATCAAGTTGGTTGATTTATGCATTGTCAACAAGTATGATTGTCATTACTTGAGGCATAATTCATCAACTGGAATTTTCATGCATTGATCTATTTGGTATTTGGATAAGGGATGTTAAACAATTGTTATAATAAATCAAGTACTTGGTATGTTTGATTTTATAATATATTGTATCCTATATTTGCATGTTTAATCCGTGAATAAATTTATTTATTCTAAATCGTCCGTTGTCAATTAATGATATGGGAGTATCATTAAACTAAGACAAATCTGAGAGATATGGTAGAATATACTTGAAAGTATATTGATGAGAATGCATACCAATTTCAGATGATATTCAATGAATTGAATATAGGACTTATCCCAACTACATGATTTTACTTTATGGATATTGTTATTAAGTAAATCATGAATAGTTATCCTCAGACTTGAGATACCAGATAAGTGTCATGAATGTAGTGCATTTCCGTGGAACAACTTAACGCTATACGTAACTGGTAGTTATAAGGGTTGTTTCCTGAAGTGTTGCAAAGTTCATGAGTTATTCTCGTAGTCAAGATAGAATTTGTTCCTTCAAATTTATTTGGAGTTTAATACTGCTGGGCCCCTCGTAGGGTTGAAAAGATGTTTGCATGGCCACGCCCAAAGATCTCCCCTTGTAGGATATTGGATTTCACATACACATCAAACCATAACTCAAAGTGGGCGTATAAAGGTGAGTTCTAGAGAGAGAAAGTTAGAGGTTTAGGGAACTTAGTGAGAGAAAGAAAAATCTTATTATGAGCTCCAACTCTCTACCTTGGAAGGTAGAGAGTATTTATAGTCTTACAATAAAACGCCACACAACGGGCTGTGGATCAGGAATACAGTGGGTAAAGACCCGTCCGTCCTCCACGGTGTTACAACTAAATACTACTTAACATAAAAGTACTATGACTACGAGCTTTCTAACGATTACATATACTTGAGGTGACCGACTCTTTAATACCTGGAATTTCTAATTCCTAACAATCTCCCCTAAGGGAGGTCACCTCAAACATATACTAAAATGACATTGAATACAATCGATATTAAATTAACAATTGATCTTGCATTCTTGATGTAGTACTTTGCTTCGAAGCTCGTAGTCATTGATTCCACTCATTGCATGTTTGGTTAATCCAAGTGGAGGTCTTTTCCTGATCCACGTGATAATAATGTTGAGCCAGCTTTTGAGATCATCGGCTAATAGAAAATCTCTGATACATCCATTGTGGTGTTGGTATTATGTGATGTTGTGACTTTCGGACCGACATGCTCACATTCGGATCATGATATTTTCTCATCGAGTAGCGGAAGTATTAGTTGATTCATGATATTGGCAGCGTAAGCGAAGCATGTAGTTAGAATATCAGAGTCATTGATGCACTAATCATGATTTCTTTTGAGATGAATGTGTTAGGTGAGCATGCGGCTATGGATTGACGCTTCATTACGATCAGCAAGCGTCGGGGTGTACCTACGTAAGACAGTTAGCAATAAAGCGCACGAAAGTGTCTTTGATCACTTTCGATGAATTGAGGTACACGACCCACGGTTCCCCGTTGATCAGTACAAATCTGCATGTGATCAAGTATAATTCGAAGAATTTCCTTGACAGGGTTTCGCAGTTGCTCTAGTGTTCTCAAACGGAACGTCTCAAAGAAGACAACACGGAGTGAGTGAACCAGCGAATTTACGTCCACGGATTGATGAAAAGAGATTTGAAAAACAATCGTGTATTGCTCAATAGAAATTGTTTTTGCAATATAACGAAGGTTTTAATGAAAATCAATTATCAATCATAAAACACCTTTTGATTTGAAAAATTAGTACACGGTCGACGTGCTAATGAAAAGAGTTTTAAAGCACAAAGACCGGTTTTCAAAGGTATCCGTCAATCCATAACCTGAACCAGGATTGATTCAAAAGATTGAATCGCCCCATTGTTTCGTTCAGGTTGTCACATGGTTGATCTATATAATAGATCTCACATGCCACCTACAAGGAGCTTGTTAGATGTTGGCTCTAGAAGGCTTTCCATCTTCACAGTGAATATGTAAACACATCACTCGGATGTTCTGGCAATACCACAAGGATAATGCGTAGGACTCAAGATATAATCTCTCTTTCCACATTGTGTGAAACAGAGAGTCTTCATTGAAAGTGTCCTAATGAGATTTATTGATGATCTCGTGGCACTAGACTCAATTTGTGCATATTTGGATCCTATATCGGAGACTAGGGAGAGGGTCTCCTCCTTCAATATCAACAATCTCTAAGAGAAAGTCGATAGATAATGTCGGTTCCCCGTGAGAATGAAACAAGTCCTTTTAAGAGGAACTTGAGTGGTTTGGAAAGTTGAAGTGCAGTGCGTCACTGGGTCCATGACGTCTTGTCTTCAATACCGATGTTACCATCTGTAGCATTTGAATTGAACCCGGTTTCGGCCCTAAGGTTGAATATATGGAGGGCTATTTGTTTTCACCCTTTTCTCATTCAATTCTTTTTCATTCTTCAACCCCTTCAGATGCTTACCGAGACTTCATAGCAAGAACCTTGTTGGGTTTATTCCATTACTAGCTCAGTCTTAGTCCGCACTCTTCCCATATCTCATTTTTCTCCTTTTATCATCATACCTAAGAACTCTACACTAACTAGTGGATAGTCCCTGGGTAGATCCCTCCGGTTCGGGCGGATCATGGGAACACATACCTAACCTTATCGTCCTTATATCACCATACATAATGTAAAGTTGGTCGGTCTTTTGGTATTGTTCATCTGCCATAGGAACCAATTGAAAACCATTTGAAAATCAATCCGGATACTTATGATATTTTATCAAAGCATTTTGTACCTGAATTGTTTTTGATATTTTTAGAAGAAGAACTCCCCTCAACATGTGAATCAAGTATTTGAAATAGTTTTCCACACGGAGGCAAGAGAAAGAATTAACTTCTTTGATTACCATTTTCAAAAATATCAACATCACTTCCCTAATTGAATCAAGTAGATAAAGCATTTTGGGGAAGGATGAGGTTTTCATGATTTTGCTCCCCTCAATATGTGCCTCGAGATTTGAAAAGAGTTTTGCACATACTAGAGGGAACCTGCACCTTGAGATAAGTTATCACGTTTCAAATCATAGGTTTAAGATAGATGCTCCCCCTCAACATGTGCATGAAAAATTTGAAATCGTTTGTCACATGTGGGAAGGAGAGCTTGTACATCCTTATAAAACCATTTACCGAATTATCAGTTTAAATCCAATTTAAATCACACATTCTCCCCGATCACAATTATCAAATCATTTGAGATTTGTGATCTCTTATAGATTTAAATTGATTTTGAAAGCTTTTAAGGAGAATTGTGACTTGATTATGAAAGCATTTTAACTGATAATGATTGGATTTTAAGACTTTAAACTCCATTGATAACAACATGCATGAGTATCTTTTGAAAACAATTTAATGCCAAATGACTTTTTTAATTTAATTGAAATCATTCTCCCCCTCGATCAATGACATAGGTTGTTGATTGAGAGATTGATAGTTTGACAAATAAGTCCAGATGATTATCAAAAATAGAGACTGAGTTATTTTTCAAAGCAGTTAGTTTTCAGCAGATAAGTGTATAAAGAATCAGAGCATGGAATTTTGAAAACATGATAAAGTATGGCTCTGTTCTTTCTTTGAAAAAGCGGGTTACTGCCTGAAATGACAATAAACCATTGTTTCTCTTTCTCCCAAAAATAATTTTTTTTTTTTAAGAGTTCGAACAGCATCTAAAGTCCCGTGTCATTCTTTGAATGACAGCACAAAGACCGTAGATATTGACGAACCGAGAAAAAGCATGACAAATTGAAAATATTTTTGAAGATTTTTGAATTTTTGATTTTTATGGTTTTTAAAGGTTTTATAATTTTGTATTTTGTTTTTCGAATAGATATATACAAGAGATAGATGAAGATAGACCTTTACTCCTCGTCTTCCTCCGGAAGACGTTTGAGTGTTTCTGGTTGAAGACTTTTCAAGCCAAGACGTGGAAGATTGAACTCAAAGCGTTCTCTTGGAAGAGATTTGGTGAAGATGTCGCTAGCGATATTCAGACCTCATAAAATAGAGTTCCACCACACCTTTTTCCACTTGTTCCCTGATGAAATGATGTCGAATGTCGATATGCTTTGCTCTTGAGTGTTGAACGTTGTTGCATGAGAGAGCAATAGCACTTTTATTATCACGATGCAGAGGGATTTTGTTGAATTCAAAGCCATAGTCGGATAATTGAGATCTCATCCATAAGACTTGAGCACAACAAGATGACATGGCTATGTATTCAGCCTCTGTAGAAGAAATAGAAGTACTCATTTGCTTCTTTGAAGACCAGCTCACAAGCTTATCACCCAAAAACGAGCACCTCCAGATGTACTTCGACGAGTATCTTGACACCACTGCATGATCGGCATCTGCATAGGTACATTTAGTGACATACTCGGTGTCCTTCGGGTAACAAAGACCCATATTGATGGTTCCTTGGAGATACCGAAAGACCCGTTTAACCGCTTCAAGGTGCTTTTAGTAGGCTTAGCCTGGTATCTAGCACACATGCAAACAGCGAACAAGATGTCGGTCTACTAGTTTGTGAGGTACATCGGGATCCAATCATACTTCGATATTTTGTTTGGTCAATCATGATCCCTGAGTGGTCCTCATCTAGTTTGGTTCGATCAATCATGGGAGTGTCAACAGGTCACTTGAATCAAATCCAAATTTCTTTAAGATCTCAGTTGCATATTTAGATTGATTTATGAAAATGCCTCGGGACTTTGTGAAATTTGTAATCCCAAGAAAAATGACATTTGTCCCATCATTGACATTTGAAATTTTGAACTCATTTCATTAGAAAACGATCACATTCCATTGGGTCTGTCGAGGCAAAAATAATATCATCAACATAAATTTGAACATGAATTAAATGTTTGCCGGACTTCCTGGTGAACAATGTTGGATCAACTGCTCCTTTGCTAAATCCGGTTGATAGAAGAAACTTTGACAGTGTATCATACCATGCCCTTGGAGCTTGCTTTAAACCGTAAAGGGCCTTCTTCAAACGATAAACGTGAGTAGGATGCTCTTGATTTACAAATCCTTCAGGTTGGTGGCGTAGACGACTTCTTTAAGGTCTCCGTTCGAAATGCCGTCTTCACATCCATCTGATAGACTACCATGTTCTTACTAGCAGCATTAGCCAAAAGATTCTGATTGCCTCGATTTGAGCAACTGGAGAAAAAGATTCTTCAAAGTCAATACCCTCCTCTTGACGGTATCCTTTAGCAACTAATCGAGCCTTGTTCTTCAACACATCACCATGCTCATCAAGTTTCACTTTCAAGATCCATTTTAGAGCAATAATCATAGCACAATCTAGAGCAGGTACTAATTACCACACTGTGAGACTCAGCAGTTTTACTGTTGTGAGTACTGTGGTGGTTCACACTACAGATTCGATTGTCAATCGGGAAACACGCTTGTCTATGGCGGTTTCGATAACAATTATGACTACAACACATATGACTCACAACCACATCGGTTTCTTTGTGAGTATTGTGGAGGTCCTCACTTTAGCTTTGATTGTCAAACAAGGAATCCATTTCCTTGTAACAATTACGACTCTTCGTATCATGACCAACCTCTCTGATGCCAAATGAATCAGGCACCACCTCAGCCTATGCCACTTCCTCAAAATCTTCTCCTTGATCTTTTGGATTTAGTGAAAGATTTGAAGGAAGGTAACCATTCCCAAGATAATCCAAATCAAAAATCCATGGAAGAATTGTTAGCGAAGAAGGCTGGCTGCTAAAATAAATACCCAAATTGCCTTTGAAAAATCTATTAGGGAATCAATTGCAAAAGAAAAAGCAGCCAGATCTAGCTCTCAATTTCGTTTCATTCTTGATGACGATGATGATGAAGTTACCCTTGATATTCGTCACTTTTGTACAGGTTCTTCAAGTTCATCAGTTGAAATTCCTTCCATGAAAAATCGGGGAGAAAAGACTATGATGGAATTACTAGCAGAAGAACAAATGGAAATTGTAAAACATATGTATGCTAGTCCTTCTCAACTCCCTCAGTCTGTTGTTATCACACCAGATATTCCCACTCACTCTCTCGAGCATGGGGACGAGCATCTTGACACTGTTCTGAAAAGGAATCGGACCGAATTCATAAAGTCTAGTGTTGAGAACCTTGTCCCAATACCGAGAGAGTCACAGGGAACTTCTGATCATATGTGTGATTCTCTTTTCCCTCTTGAGTGTTCAAAAGATCATATTGAAACTTTCTCTGATCTTAGCGACGATTGTGCTTCCTATGGAAACATCAAGTATGTTGAAGCATCACTCCCACAGTTTGATCCTCTTCTTGAGGAGTTCACCGATGAACTCGCTCACATCAATCCACTTTCATCGGAAAGTGATGATGATCTCTTTGATTTCGAAGCCGATCTGGGAGAGTTTGAAAGTCTCCTATATAATGATCATTCACTCACTTCTTATCCCAACAGTCCAATAGAGAATGTTGATCACTTTGTTCCCGAAACATTCAAAGCTACTTTCACCAATCCTCTATTTGAATTCGAATATGAATTCACTTGGATTTCTAACAATCCAATCTTTGACGAGGATAGTGATGAGCCCACAATGGAACAAGAGTTCACAAATTCACTTCATGTGAATGATTCTCTTCATGAAGAGTTCTCCGGTGAACTCTCTCATGACATATCTCCTCCGGAATATGATCATTTCTATTTTGATCTTGAGGATGATATTGGCTCGGAGGAAGGTGTACTCTATCATAAGAGTTTGCTTATTGATGATACTACCCTCACCCTTCCTCCCGATATGTCTACATTTGAGGATGAAGAATGGATCTTGATTGTTATAAAAATCTTTCTTCCTTTCCTCAAATATCTTGTGATTTCTCTTCATCTTCACTCCTTCGGGAATGAAGACACTATCTTTGACCCCGGCATTTCCATGTACCATTTGTGAGCCGGGTCTCTCTATATCTCATCGGTGTGGAACTTTCGCGTGCTTCAAATGTTTATCCAAACATCTTGAATGAAAGTCCGATGGAGATTGTCTCTTCCACTTACTTCCCCATGAATAAATTAATACGGGGTCGAGTCAAGCTAGCGACTCAGTAATCAAAAACAGTAGTTAAACATGGGTTTTCACCCGTGTGTACCACCCTAGTGTGGGGGAGTTGCTCCCCCGCTGTTGTATATAAGTTTCTTAAAAAAAATATATATTTCAAAATAATGGCCGTAGTATTTCCCTTTTACGTTCTATGTTTCGGCATAACCGCGGTACTTTGAATATTGAGGGCAATATTCATTTCTAGTGTGGGGGAATTCTCACGAATTTTATCATGTAATTATACCACCCAATTCCCCATTTTTGGCCAAATTTTTTTTGGAGTAAGTGTTTTGCACTTACTCAGCTTACGGTTATCAGTCCGCCATGTCTAATAAACAAAAGGATTGGCTAATCCAGGAGCAAACGGCTCTTGGTAAAGATATCTCAAATCCGTTGACGGCTTGCAATTTGCCCAAAATTGTATGGTGTTCAGCTCACCATATCTTTAATTAGTGAAAAGTTGGCTAGCCCGCAAGTTTATGGCTTGTGGTAAAGGCAGTTGGAAAACCATAATTGGTAATCGACTCACCAAAGATATTTTATCTAAGAGTTGGCTAGTCCAGAAGCAAACGGCTTCTGGTAAAGACAAATCAAAACCGTTGAAAGCTGGTGATTTGCTCAAAATCATTTGGTTATCATTGTACCAAGGTTCTTACTTGAACTGAAACAATTGGCTACTCCAGAGGTAATGGCTTTTGGTAAAGAGATGAAATCCATTAAGTTTTCATAAAAGATTGCTAGGGACTAGCAATAGTTTAGTGTGGGGATTTGATATGTGTCTAAATACACATATATTTTATATTGTTTAACCCCATAAAAACATCTGAAAACACTCAGAAATGCCACAAAATACTATAAATATCATTGAAATGTGTTTTTATGAGTTACAAGTGCAAAAGGATTGAAAACTGATGAAAAACAACAAAGTTTACATAATTTACAGTTTCAGTCCCTAAACTTTCATAAATTGGCAAAACTAGTCCCTGGTAATTCAAAACTTGTAAAATATCATTAAAGGTCCTTGGGGATTCACAAGTTGTTAGAAATAGTCCTTTGAAGTTAAAATTGCATATTTACAACTTTGGTCCCTCAACTTTGAAAATTGTCAAAAATAGTCCTTGGTGAATTTTAAAAATGAAAATAATCAAAAGTAAACCTTGTACTATTCATATATGGCATAATCGGTCCTTGTGTTAACTTTGGAAAAATTGCAGGTTTAACCCTATACTTTCACAAATTACAATTTTGGTCCTTGTGATTTATAATCCAAAATGCCAAATGGACCCTCTTGTATTATTAAATCAGCCCAACCCTTATAACTCCTCAGGCCCAACACCCCAAGCCCAAACCAACCCACGGTTTAAAAATTATACCTCCTTCCCTGTACACCTTCCTCACCCACACCTGCTCCACCAAACCACCCTGGTTTTCACCACACCTGTCCACCACCTGTCTCCAGCTCCATACCCACTTCACACCTTGTCCCCCTCCACCTCCACAACACACCAAAATTCTTTAATTACTCTAAACCTGCTCTAATCCACTACTATGACTTTTGGCGCCAAAAGCAGTTTGAACAGCTGAGATTAAATTGAAGCAATCCAAGGGTGCAGAATGATTTAGGGATGTCGACAAGGAGTTTCCCAGCAAGTTTTAGTATATATAGGGCTTTGTAATAGATTAAAAAAAGTAGTAGTTAACTAGTAGTTAAAAAGTAGCATAATCGTATTTCATTTTCAGTAAGCATAGTTTGAAATTTCAAGTTTCAGTAATCAATTCAAGTTAAGTTAAGTCTGTTTGTTATCAATCTCTGTACAATTTCCAGTAGCTAATGACAATTTCAAGTTTTTAAAATTTCCATGTTGTACTGAGAATATAAACCAAGTTAAGTAGTTATTGAAATAGCTTCTTAGTTGTTTCTATAAGCTTACATAAGCTTTCTATAGCTTTTGATAAGTTTATTTCAGTTTTAACCTGTTCTAAATTCAAGAAATGGAGAAAGTCAACAAAAGTCAACATACAGTTCATTGGTGATATGGTTCTGAATTACTGTTGCAGACATGGATATGGGTTGATTATAGTGATTTTGGGTTGAGTTTAGGTTTAGGTTAGTGGTAATTTGATCTCAGTTGCAAATCATATTGGTTGGATAACTTGTAAGCTCTAAATTCCTTCTAAACTTTGCTTAGAATTGAGTAACATTGCTGTTATTGTTTGAATTTGATATAGTTTGCTTTAGTTGGATTCTAAGGTTCATTGTGGTATAGATTATCGCATTTAAGTGTTTATCGATAGAATAGATTTAGACTGCTAAGTAGTATTCAGATTGCATATTAATCTTAGAAACTATTGTTTGGTTTAGTGAATTGAATTGAGCTTAAGGCTTGATTAGTGGTTTAGATCAGTTGAATTAGTTTCATATAGGAAAAGTAGACTTAAATCAGTCATCTCTTTTCATCTTTAGTAAGCTAAAAGTCAAATTCCACTTTAATCTGTCCTTATTATCACATCAGTTAGATTTTAGTGTTCATTATTTGCATTCAGGTTTAGAATAGGATAGACTAGCTTAATTTTGTTTCATTTCATCATAATTCTGCATAATCAGTTCATAAGATTGATTCAAAACTCAATCTAGTCAAAATTTATCAAATCTGATTTTAAGTCAAAGTTGGAAAATCCGTTTTTCACCAAACTTTCTGGATTTTTCATGGATTCATTTCTGATCCAATTTAATTGAAATTCTGGGACAATTAACTTCAGTTGGTCAAGAGTTGGAAAATGATTTTTGTGAAATTTTAGAAGACCTCTATAAGCTCTAAATAAGCTGTCCAAACAGCCCTGTTCACTCAGCATATGCTGAGTTTTTCAGCATACACTGAGTTTATCTAAGCTTATTGTAGAGCTTGTAGAAAGTTCATTTTAGCTTCTCTCAGGCTCAAATTTGGTACAACTGATCTTTGGTTGGTGGTCTTGAGG